>JBBCBC010000024.1:22712567-23181440 GCA_037126765.1 Stenogyne calaminthoides | reverse complement strand
AATACATGATTATCCCATAAATTCATGAAATCAAATCTTGATTCCGCTTCCTTGTATTTTTCAAAAATATGGGATAAAGGGAAGTGGGATTTTTATGGAAAAATTTAATTATGGAGAAAAGAATATATGGGATATATTCAAGATTTCTTGGAGATCAAGAAAAAGATTTTCTCCTTATTTTTCTAGTGAACAAATCGGTCACCTTGTCCTATAAAATAGGGGATGAATTTTTTCATCCCCAATGCAATTCCATGTGTTGGAAATATTAGAAATCCACAAATTGGTGGCAAAATATTTTATTTTTCTTTTTATTAAAATCGTTGCAGTGTGAATTCTTCCAATCGGATTACATTAGTGGACGTGGGACATATTTGGAAAGGCTCTTTGGGTTGATTCATTGTCTCAACTATTGTCTCTACAAGAGGTATGTAATCTCATAACTCCTAGATTCCATGCTTATGATTTACGTGGATTACATGTACGCATGTTGCTTATTTGCTTGTTTAATTATTATGTTGAATTGATTTAGGATTAATTCATGTTAGTAATTAATTGATTAATTTGAATATGTATTTAAATTCATCTCGAATAGATCCGACACCCCCTAATTTCCCAACAACAATGCATCGAGCTTCGGTTTCGAGCCCGACTTTTAAATTGTTATTTAAATTATGTTGGCAATTAAATTGAAAATGGATAGTAGAATTCTAGATCTGTTTTGCAGTGTCCAATTGTCATGGTATTTAATGTGTTTATTTAATAGACTAGTTTAGATTTAAGGTGTATTTATTTTTCTCAGAAATAAATTGTAACTCCGGGACAAGACGAAGATGGAACGAGGGAGTTGAGATGGACCCTAACCATCTAGGGATGATGTGTGCATCGTCGGCGAAACGCATTATAAGGAGGGCCACGCGACGCTTAGTGTCGCCAGAAGACGGGCGTGGCGACACATCATGCCGCGGGTCATTCCGAACGGCGCGCCAGCGTGGGCCAACGTTCAAGACATGGGCGCCGAATTACCATCGCTAGAAACGAGATATCCAAGGGTTAACGCGTCTTTGCGCTTAAGGCGACGGGCTCGATTGTTCGCGGCAGTGGCTTCACGGATATTGGCGTGCATCCAAGGAACTCAGCGTGGCACTTCGAGATGAATTTTTTTTCGAGACTAACGCAGTGGAGAAAATTCAAGACGACATTTCTTCAAAAATCAAGCCAAGAAAAAATCAAATTGTGACAATTTGATAAATTGTGCCTAACATTTCCTCTTTCTTGATTTATTGTTGTATTTTCTTATGCTTTATGTAATTTGTTTAAAGCCCAAATCGAAAAATCTCAAATTCAAAATTACTAAGTATGTTTTAAACAATTAATTAGGTTTTGAATCGAATTAATTTTTGACCTCCATGATTTATTTATTTGTGAAATCTTTTGGAGAAATTTCCGGTAACTGCCAAAAGAAAGCTTTCACATGAATAAATTCTCAAAAGGATGATTGTGAATTATTATTAGTGGCAACGATGACCCTCCCAAGAGGCTCGATCAAAACAAAGTAGTAATTCTTTATTTACTCATGGTTATTACTTAGGTATAAAATTGATATGCATATATTTCATTAAAGTCCCGTCAATTTTGTATTGGTCGAGGAGCCAACTATTGATTTCCTTTTCAAATTAAAGGTTTGTAACTGTTCTTGTTTGTAATCTGCTTGAATGTGATTTAAATGATGACCCTCCCAAGAGGCTCATTTAAAACTGTTTTGGGATGTTGGCTGATGCATGTTCATATTTTTGAGATTTCAATATGAATCATGTGATCGAATTATGTGATTTTCTTTGATCTGGACATTGACATAAGATATATGTTTATTTTCAGTATCATCATGTCGCAACCTTTTAATCCACTGTTCAATATACTGAAAGACAATTTGCTTACTGGAGAAAACTTTGTTGATTGGTATCGAAAACTTACTCTTGTCCTCACCGCACAACATCACAATTGGGTCCTTACTACACCCAAACCAGAAAAGCCAACTGATGAGTCTAGCAAAACGGAAAAGAAAAGAGTATTGTTTGGGAGTTCCAACGAAATGGCAAAGTGTACTATCTTGGCTTCTATGTCAGATGTGTTGCAACACCAACACCAAATCGTTGAAAGTGTTGCGGACATCATGGTCAATCTTAAAGTGATGTTCCAACATCAGAACCGTGTGGCTCGCCAGACCACCATGAGAGACATGCTCAATGAAAATGGTGGAGGAACGCGGATTTAACAACACGTTCTCCGATGATGGCTCACCTTAACAAGCTTGAGGTACTTGGTGTTGAATATGATATCGAGACCCAGATCGATTTCATACTCCATTCCCTGCCCAAAAGCTTTGAACAGTTCAGGCTCAACTACCAAATGAACAATCAGAAGTTCACCTTGCTTCGATCTTTTAAGCTCTAGTCTCGGCCAAGGAATATTGGGAGAGAGAGAGCAAAAGCCCTTAGAGGCTTGGTCCATCTTCTTCTCTAGGCAAAAGGAGGCAAGGAGAAGAAGAAGGCCAAGAGCGAAAAGACAAGCTAACCTCAAGTGTGGCCAAGGGCAAAGGAAAGGTGAAGAGGGAGGGTGGAGAAAGAATCCGCTAAGGGAAGTGTTTCAACTAGCGTGAAAAGGGACATTGGAGGTCGACTGTTCCAAAACCCAAAAGGAATGGAAAGAAAGGTAATTCTCACGCACTAGTTGTTGAAACTTGTTTAGTGGCGATTTACCCATTAAATGGGTAATGGATATGGGGTCCATCGATCATGTTTGTTTCACATTCCAGGGGTTCAAGCGGACCTGACAATTTAGTGGAAGTGAGATCCTCATCACGCTAGGTAATGCTACGAGAGTGGCGGTGAAGCGATGGGAGACGGCACTGTCTTTTTGAAGACAAGAGTTTAATTTTAAGAGATGTTCTTTATGTTCCTATTTTTCGCAAAAACCTTATTTCTGTTTCCAAACTATTTGCTGATGGATATTATGTTCATTTTAATAAACATGTTACTATTTTTCGTAACGATGTGGTTATCTGTCATGGAACTTTACAGAACAATCTTTATATTATTATTTGTGCACATCACTCACGTAATGCTTTCTCGCTATTTCAAGTAATAAAAGAAAACGCTCGAACGACGTGAACGAGACACTTATTTGGCACCTAAGATTAGGTCATATTAACCCGAAAAGGATCCAAAGTTTGCTCCAAGATGGTTCATTGGAGTCCTCCTGATTGAACCATTTCCAACTTAAATCATGCTTGGAGGGTAAAATGACCAAGAGGGCATTTGGAGCCAAGGGGCTTAGAGCTAAAGAAGTGTTGAGATCGCTCACACCGATGTGTGTGGTCCAATGCAAATCAAATCTAGAGGTGGCTCACAGTATTTAGTTACGTTTATTGATGATTACTCACGCTACGGGTACATTTTCCTAATGAAGCATAAATCTGAGACCTTTGATAAATTCAAAGAATTTAAGTCTCAAGCCGAGAATCATAAGGAAAAGAGTATCAAGTTTCTACGATCTGATCGTGGAGGCGAATACCTTAGCGATGAATTTTTGAACTACTGTTTGATGAAGGGATTGCATCCCGCTTGATCACTCTCGTACCCCTCAACAAAACGGGGTTGCAGAACGAAGAAATAGAACGCTTTTAGAAATGGTAAGGTTAATGATGAGTTATGCGGATTTACCAAAATCGTTCTGGGGTTATGCCTTGAAAAAGCAGCTTATATTCTAAACTTAATGTCATCCAAATCGGTTCCCAAAACCCCTAGAGAATTGTGGACGGGGTGCAAGCCCAAATTTTAGGACACATGAGGATCTTGGGGTGTCCCAAGATCGTGTTTGGATAAAGGAAGCCGTAAATTTGATGCATGTTCTAATTAAGGTTGTTTATAGGGTACCCCGAGGGAACAAAAGGATGCATGTTCTATGGTCCCGAAGATCAAAAGGTAGTAATTAGTACGCACTTTAGATTTTTAGAAGAAGACTATATGAACGATAAAAAACCTAAATGTGAGATTACCTTAGAAGAACTTAGGGGGCCGACTCAGTTGTCAACTGTACAAGACGACATACCAAGCGTCACACCTACACAACCAGAACCTCGTCGTAGTGGGAGGGTTGTCAGACAACCCAAGCGATTCTTGGGAATAGGAGAGTCCTCGGACTTGATCTCAGGAGAAGAACCAGATCCATGGTCCTACAATGAGGCTATCCAAGACAAGGATGCAAATTCTTGGCAAACCGCAATGGAAGCTTCTAGATGGGTTCAATGGATCGCAATAAAGGGTGGGAGCTAGTCTAACCACTTAATGGGGTAAAACCCATTGATGAAAGTGGGTATACAAGAGAAAAGGGGACTGATTTTAAAGGTTGAAACCTTTAAGGCAAGACTTAGAAAGAAGGGATCGACATGAGGAAACTTTTTTCGCCAGTAGCCATGCTCAAGTTCATCCGCATTCTCTCGCATTGTTGGGCACACCTAGACTTTGAGATCCGGCAAATGGATGTTAAGACCGCTTTCCTTAATGGAAGTCTTGACGAAGAAATCTATATGCAACAACCCGGGCTTCATTGAAAAAGGCCAAGAGCATCTGGTTTGCAAGTTAAAGAAGTCCATTTATGGGCTAAAGCAAGCATCCCGTGCTTGGAATCAGTGTTTTCATATATAGACACCGTTTTGAAGCGATTCAGCATGCATGATTCCAAGAAAGGCTTTATGCCTTTCAAACACGGAATCCATCTATTCAGGAGATGTGTCCCAAGACACAAAAAGGAAATAGATGACATGAAGGGCATTCACTTATGCTTTATTTGAAGAAGCCTCATGTATGCAATCTTTGTGCGAGACCCGGATATCTGCTTTATCGTAGGCATGGTGGCAAGATATCAAAGCAACCTGGAAAGAGCATTGGATCGCTAGATCAAGAACATTACGAAGTATCCAAGAGGACACGTGACAGAGAATTAGTCTATCAATCGACAGTCCTAATCCCCAACGGTTACACGGACTCGATTTCCAATCGATATGGATTCCGAAAGTCAACCTCGGGTAGTGTGTTTTGCATGGGGAGGAGCCATGACATGGAGAAGTCATGGCGTAAATGCATCGCAGATTCTACCATGGAAGCGAATACGAATCGCCAGAAGCTGAAGAAAAGAAGCTGTTTGGCTCAAGAAATTCCTAGTGGACTTGGACGTTATTCCAGATTTGCCCAGCACGATCACGGTTTACTGTGATAATGCCGGAGCAGTTGTAAATTCTAGGGAACCGAGAGCCCACAAGGCCAACAAACACATAGAAAGAAAATACCATCTTATACGAGAAATAGTTAAGAGAGGAGACATAGAGGTGGCAAAGATTGCATCGGAAGACAACCCAGCGCATCCATTCACAAAAAGTGGTCCTCGCCAGAGTACATTCGAGAGACATGTGGAAAGAATGTGTGTCAAGAGCGTTGCCAAGCTGCTTTGAGTATAAGTGGGAGAAATATTATTAGGTTCGTGTAGGTGACATTAGATGTCACATAGAACACGAGACATGCTGTAGTATACATAAAAGGAGACTTTAAGTATAAGTGGGAGATTGTTGGGGTTATACTGAAAAGTATGCTTTTTACTTTGTATAACCAAATTGAATTTCTTATTTATTTACTGAAATAAATTATTAATCACTGTTGCATTAAATATGAATGAATGTTATATATATTTATTGCAAACTTGTTCAATAAGTAAGTACGATTACGTTGTAGTTAATTTGGTGATACCGCATCACGTAAGATCAAATTAACAGCCTCGTGACTAAGTATAAATTCAAAACTCAAAATCCGGATCACGTAAGATCATGAAAGGTTGAAGTGTAAGGCTCAGATTGGCTTGTCTTGACCAAGAGATTAAACTAGTGCATTATGATGCGCTGAATAGGACCTACGGAGGAGGATAAATGTTGGGATTATACTAGAAAGTATGCTTTTACTTTGTATAATCAAAACCTAATTTCGTTTCTTATTTATCGAAATAAATTGTTTATCATTGATGCTTTAAATATCATTGAATGTTACATATATTTCTTGCATAATTGCTCAATAAATAAGACGTGTTACATTGTAGTTAATTTAGTGATACCGCATCACGTAAGATTAAATTAACAATCCTTGTAACTAAAAGTACACCATTCACGGCTAAATGGAAATGAACAATCCATCGCGGAAAGGTTGAAGTGTAAGGCCTCGGATTGGCTTGTCTTGACCAAGAGATTACACTAGTGCATGACCCGATGCAATTGAATAGGACCCTCTGAGGAGGACAAATTCTTCAAACTGAACAAGGAAGAATTAGACCTCGAAGGGTTCGTTATTTCTTAATATTCGCTCCTTAAATAGGATCACGTGTGGTTGGTAACTATTGCTTTAACTTATCATGGGTAGAGAATCAACGAGATTCAATACTTTTTATCTTGGGCAATATTATTGGTCACATGTGATTGCTAAGATTTAATACTGAGAATCGTAATGCAAGCACGGGTTGTTCGATTTTCCCTTGGGAGGTTCATAAGATTTATCATACCAAATCTTGCAAGTGGAACAAGTTTTCAGATGGATAATAATGTTGAACCGTTCCTTAACCAAGGACAAAAGATATTAATTAACGGAAAGCTATTTCAAATTTGAATTAATTAATGGGCTAGATAATCTTAAACACGGAAATAATAATCGGAGCCATATTGACTGTAATATGGGTTAAGATGGATAGTGCAATATTAATTATGTAGGATTAATTAATATTTATGGGCTTGAATAATATTGTGGCTCAATATTGATAATTCAAGATCCATTGGAAAGACAATCTTAATTCTCCTAAAGGCCCCCTAAGTAGCCCAACATATAGTCCAATAACTTGAAAAAGGTGTTTAAAATAAAATAAATATTGTTGCTTATTTTTCCTCATAATTTTCGAAATTTATGGATAAAAGGGGAGAAAGATTTTCTTTGAATTTTGTTATGGAATGAAGATATGTATTCTTGGAATACGAGATTATCTCATTAAATTCAAGAAATCTCCCACTTGGTTATCCATAGAGCAATTTTCAAAATTTTTGATAATTAAGGGAAAGAAAGATTTTCTTGATTTTCTTGAAAAGATATTATGGAAGATATGTATTTCTTGAAATACAAGAATATCTCATAAAATCGAGAAGATCCAAATCTTGGATTCTTGCCCCTATAATTTTCGAAAATATTCCATAACAAAGAGTAGGTGGGATTTTGTGGAATATTATAATTATGGGAAAAAGAATATAGGAGATATATTCAAGATTTCTTGGAGATCAAGAAAAGATTTTCCCACATTGTTTTTGCCCCAAAATTTCGACCACCACTACCCTATAAATAGAGGATGATTCTTTCATTCCCAAGTACAATTCCTTGTGCTGGAAAAAATAGTAAATCCACAAAGGTGGTGCAACAAAGTTTATTTTCCTTTTGTTAATTGTTGGCAAGCGTCCTACCACCGGATAGTCGAGCAAGGATTAAGGGAATACTTGGGAAGTTCTTTTGGTGTGTCTAATCAACAAGACCATTGTCGTCCCAGAAGGTATGTTCACGTAAACTCGTAGAATTTCCGCATGCGTAAGATTTACGTGAATTGTTTATATGCATGATTTGTTGTTGGATTATTATTTGAATTAATATAGGATTAATTCATGCTAGTAATAATTATAAGAATTAAATTTGTATTTAAATATTCATCCCGAATAGATCCGTGCAATTTATTCCCCAACAATAAATTCTTCAGTACTTAATATACAAGAATTAGACCTCAGTGGTTCGTTATTTCTTAATCTCCGTCCCTTAAATAGAATCGTGTGAAATTAATAACTATTGCTTTGACTTATGATGGGAAGAGAATCAATGCGATTCGATACCTTATATCTTGGGCAATATTATTAATTACATGACGATAGCTAAGATTTAATACGGAGAATCATGTGCAAGTACGGCTTGCTTGATTTGTCCCCTTGGTGGACTCAGAATCTTTATCATACAAAAATCTTGCAAGTGGAAATTTATTTCCGGTATGGATAATAATGTTGAGCTGTCTTTACTCCAAGGACAAAGATATTAATTAATATAAAGCCTTTTCAGTGGCCTAATTAATTAGTGGACTAAGATAATCTTAAACACGGAAAAATAATGACCAAGAGCCATATTATTGTGAAGTCGTAATATGGGTTAAGATGGATAGTTAAATATTAATTTTATAGTGGAATAAATTAATATTAATGGGCTTGAATAATTTTTTTTAAATATTAAAGTTTCATAAATAAGATGGAGGTTCAATCTTAATTCTCCTAAAGACCCTCAAATAGCCCAAATTAAAGTCCAATTAATGAAAAGGAGAAGAAAAATATTATTGCCTATATTTCCTAGTAATTTTCAAAAATTGTAGGAAAAAAGAAAGAAGAAAGATTTTCTTGAAAAAGATTTTTATGGAAAAAGATAAGTATTCTTGAATACATGATTATCCCATAAATTCATGAAATCAAATCTTGATTCTTTTTTTTCATGTATTTTTTCAAAAATATGGGATAAAGGAAAATGGAAATTTTATGGAAAAATTTAATTATGTAGAAAAGAATATATGGGATATTGTTGGGATTATACCGAATGTATGCTTTTTTACTTTGTATAATCAAAATCAATTTCTGGACTTATTTATCAAATAAATTGTTTATCATCGATGCATTAAATACCATTGAATGTTACATATATTTCTTGATAACTTTGTTCAATAAATAGTACGTGTTACATTGTAGTTAATTTAGTGATACCAGGATCACAAAAGATTAAATTAACAAAGAATGTAACTAAAAGTACACCATTCACGACCTAGATGGAAATGAACAATCCATCGTGAAAGGTTGAAGTGTAAGGCTCAGATTGGTTTGTCTTGACCAAGAAATTACACTAGTGCATGGTGATGCACTTAATAGGACCTACAGAGGACAAATTCTTGGAATCGAACAAGGAAGAATTAGACCTCGGTGGTTAGTTATTTCTTAATCTTTCGTTCCTTAAATAGGATCACGCGTGGTTGGTACCTATTGCTTTGACTTATCATGGGTAGAGAATCAACGAGATTCAATACTTTTTATCTTGGGCAATATTATTGGTCACATGTGATTGCTAAGATTTACTCACGGAGAATCGTGAGCAAAATGCGCTTTGTTTGATTTGGTTCCCCTTGGGAGGTTCATAAGCTTTATCATACCAAATCTTGCAAGTGGAATTAGTTTCCGGTATGGATAATAATGTTGAACCTTTCCTTGACCAAGGACAAAAGATATTAATTAACGGAAAGCTATTTCAGTGGCTTGAATTAATTAATGGGCTAGATAATCTTAAACATGGGAAATAATAACCGGGAGTCATATTGACTGTAATATGGGTTAAGATGGATATTGCAATATTAATTATGTAGTGGGATTAATTAATATTTATGGGCTTGAATAATATTGTGGCTCAATATTGATAATTCAAGATCCATTGGAAGGTCCAATCTTAATTCTCCTAAAGGCCCCCTGAGCAGCCCAACATATAGTCCAATAACTGGAAAAGGTGTTTAAAATAAAATAAATATTGTTGCTTATTTTTCCTCAATGTTTTCGAAATTTATGGATAAAAGGGGAGAAAGATTTTCTTTGAATTTTGTTATGGAATGAAGATATGTATTCTTGGAATACAAGATTATCTCATTAAATTCAAGAAATCTCCCACTTGGTTATTCATGAAGATAATTTCGAAATTTTTGAAATATAAAGGGCAAGAAAGATTTTCTTGAAAAGATATTATGGAAGATATGTATTTCTTGAAATACAAGAATATCTCTTAAATTCATGAAGATCCAAATCTTGGAATCTTGCCTATTATTTTCGAAAATATCCCATAACAAAGAGTAGGTGGGATTTTGTGGAATATTATAATTATGGGAAAAAGAATATAGGAGATATATTCAAGATTTCTTGGAGATCAAGAAAAGATTTTCCCACATTATTTTCTACCCAAAATTTCGACCACCTATGCTCTATAAATAGGGGATGACTCTTTCATTCCCAGGTACAAATTCCATGTGCTGGAAAAATTAGTAAATCCACAAAGGTACGTTCACGTAAACTCCACACCGTTGTCATCCCAAGAGGTACGTTCACGTAAACTCGTAGAATTCCATGTCAGGATTTCACGTGAATTAATTATATGCATGATTTGTTGTTGGATTATTATTTGAATTAATATAGGATTAATTCATGCTAGTAATAATTATAAGAATTAAATTTGTATTTAAATATTCACCCCCTATAGATCTGTGGCAAATTATTCCCCAACAATCGCATCTCGAGCCCGCTAAGCCAGACTCTCGACTTTTTAAATTGTAATTTAATTCGCTGTCATTAAATTTGAAATTGGATAGTAGAATTGCTAGATTTGTTTTGCAGGTATCCAATTGTCATGGAATTTAATATGTTTATTTATGCATGCATATAAATTGTTGTTTTTTTAATTTGATTCGTTCGGATTTGTTTTGCCTCGTGAGAAAATCCACGAGTAGATTAGGTTTTTGTTTGATTTGATCAATGTAATAGACTAGTTTAGATCTAGGTTTATTTATTTTTGTAAATAAATTTTTAACCAGATCAAAAAAATGATAAATGGAGACGGCGAATTAAAAGGATAAGATCCAAACGAAATAGGCTCGCCGCATTTTAAACGCATAATCCACGCGACGAATCATGGTTATGAGGCCGAGGTATAAAATTGCGAGGATCATATAAGCCCCGAAGGGCGCGCATTTTATACGGCATCGCGGCGAGCGGAACGGATTAAAAGATAAGCGCCAAAGGGGACGTAACGTCGTTCTCGTTGGCGCAGGGTATACCGGCGAAAGCACGCCACAAGACGGATGCATCGCTGGCACGACGCCGCCGCCGAGGAACTCAGCCTGATTATTTAGGCGCGCATTGAGAAAAGTGGCGATTTATGTTCATATTTTTTTGAGATTTTAATATGATGCATGTGATCGGAACCTTTGCAGATATACTTGTGCTTATGCATATAGTTATTTATTTCAAATTCAAAGATGTCGTAACCTTTTAATCCATCATTAATATACTTAAAAGTCAATACAATATGTATGGAAACTATATTGATTGGAAACGAAAAATTAAAATTGTCCTAATCGCATAAAAGCACAAGTGGATTCTTGACACACCAAAATCGGATGAGCCAACCGACGAAGTCAAAAATACGGGACTCGTCGGATCACCTTGAGAGATGTCGTCATTTGAAAATGGTGGAGGGCAAACCCGTGAAGGGATTACGCCCTCAAAATAGATGGCCCATCCCAACAAACTTGAGATTCTCGAGTGCATTATATAACGGAACTCGGATGAATTTAGTATTTCACTTTTACGCCCAAAAAGTTTACGAGCATTTTGGTCTCGCTACCGATTTGTTGCAAGCTTTGGTCTAAGCAGAGATATTGATGGGGCACCAAACTCAAGCTTTAACGGCAAGTGGTAAGTCTTCATTTTCTAGGCCAAGGGAAGGCAAGAAAAAGAAGAGGACCAAAAAGCCATAAGCAATAATACTCAATCATTGCCAAGAAGGGCAATTGGTAAGATGAGGAATGCTTGTGGTGTCAAGGAAAAATCCAAAGAGGAAGTGCTTAAACTGCGTTAAAAAGGACAATGGAGGTTTTCCTGTTCCAACCCCAAAAGGGACGGAAAGAAAGGTAATTCTCACGCACTAGTTGTTGAAACTTGTCTAGCGGCATATACTTCTCATTCGTGGGTGGTTGATACGAGATCCACTAATCATGTTTGCTTCACGGGTTCAAACTGATCTGGCAACTTAGTGGGAGTGAGATCCTCATCACACTGGGCGATGTAACGAAAGTAGCAATTATTGCAATGCTACGAAAGTGACAGATATTGCAATGTTACGATAGTAACAGTTATTGCAATACTACACAAGTAGCAGATATTGCAATGCTACATGAGTAGTGGTTAACGCAGTGGGAGAAGAGCACCTGTCTTTTAAAGATGAAGTTTTTTTGAGATTATCTTTATGTTCCCAGTTTTGGAAAGAATTCACTTTCAGTTTCTAAAATTTGATTAAAGGACACTAAGTTTCTTCTAATAAGAATGACATCATTTCTTGAAATAATGAGTGTATCTATTATGGGACATTGGTCGAATAATCTCTATAGAATTAACTGTGCACACCACTCACGAAATGCATCCTATAACACATCAACTGTTTCCGAGAAAAGAAAAAGTTCATCAGATGTGAACGAGACACTTCTATGGCATCTAAGATTAGGTCATATAAATCCAAAGAGGATCCAAAGGTTGGTGAAAGACGGTTCACTAGAGTTTCTCCAAGTTGAACCAATTCCAACCTGCGAATCATGTTTGGAGGGTAAAATGACCAAGAGGGCATTTGGAGCCAAGGGAATAGAGCCAAAGAAGTGTTAGAAATCGTTCACACAGATGTATGTGGTCCAATGTCAACCAAAGCAAGAGGAGGTTATGAGTATTTTGTCACTTTTATTGATGATTACTCAAGGTACGATTATATTTTCCTTATGAAGCATAAATCTGAGACCTTTGAGAAATTCAAAGAATTTAAGGCTCAAGCAGAGAATCATAGGGAAAAACATATCAAGTCTCTACGATCCGATCATGTAGGCGAATACCTCAGCGATGAGTTTTTGAACTACTTATCTGATGAAGGGATTGTATCCCAGCTCACTGCACCAGGAACCCCTCAACAAAACGGGGTTGCAGAGCGAAGAAACAGAACTCTTTTGGAAATGGTTAGATCTATGATGAGTTATGCGGATCTACCCAAGTCGTTCTGGGGTCATGCCTTGGAAACAACAGCCTACATTCTGAACTTGGTGCCATCCAAATCGGTTCCCAAAACTCCCAAAGAATTGTGGACCGGGCGCAAGCCTAGTTTGAGACACATGAAGATTTGGGGGTGTCCGGCCTACGTGTTGGACAAGGAAGCCGAAAAATTGGATCCTCGATCAGAATTAAGGATGTTTGTGGGATACCCCGAGGGAACAAAAGGGTGTATGTTCTATGGTCCCGAAGATCAAAAGGTGGTAATAAGCATCCACTTTAGATTTTTGGAAGAAGACTATATGAACGAAAGAAGACCCAGATGTGAGATTACCTTAAATGAGCTAAGGGGGATAACCTCAATGCCAACTGTACTAGATGATATACTAAATGACACACTTACACAACCGGAACCTCGTCGTAGTGGGAGGGTTGTGAAACAGCTCGAGAGATTCATGGGAATAGGAGAGTCCTCGGACTTGATTACCGGACAAGACGAATCTGACCCATGGACATATGACGAGGCAATCCAAGACAAGGATGCAGATTCTTGGCAAATAGCAATGAAAGCCGAAATGGGTTCTATGTTTCATAACAGAGTGTGGGAGCTAGTCGAACCACTTAATGGGGTCAAACCCATTGGTTGCAAGTGGGTGTACAAGAGGAAAAGAGGACAGGACGTGAAGGTGGAAACCTTCAAAGCAAGACTCATGGCGAAAGGTTATACTCAGAAAGAAGGGATCGATTATGAGGAAACTTTTTCGCCCGTAGCCATGCTTAAGTCCATCCGAATTATCTTATCGATTGCTGCGCATCTCGACTTTGAAATCTGGCAAATGAATGTCAAGACAGCTTTCCTTAACGGAAGTCTTGATGAATAGATCTATATGCAACAACCCCAAGGTTTCATTGAAAAAGACCAAGAACACCTAGTTTGTAAGCTCATGAAGTCCATTTATGGACTCAAACAGGCATCCAGAGCTTGGAACCAATGTTTTGATCATGTTATAAAGTCTTATGGGTTCGATCAAAACGAGTTCGAAAGTTGTGTGTACAAAAAGCGTGTCGGAACTGCATTGGTATTCTTAGTACTATATGTAGACGACATTCTGATCATCGGGAACGATGTAAAGGTGTTATCAGACGTAAGGGCATGGCTTTCAAAATAGTTTGATATGAAGGACTTAGGGGAAACCTCACACATCCTTGGGATCAAGATCACTCGAGATCGCAAGAGAAGGATGATAGGCTTATCGCAAGCTTCATACATAGACACTGTCTTGAAACGATTCAGCATGCAAGATTACAAAAAAGGCTTCGTACCTTTCAGACATGGAATCCATCTATCCAAGAAAATGTTCCCTAAGACGTAAAAGGAGATAGATGACATGAGAGGCATTCCTTATGCTTCGGCTGTTGGAAGCCTTATGTATGCAATGCTGTGTAAGAGACCAGATATCTGCTTTGTCGTTGGCATGGTGGCAAGATATTAAAGTAACCCGGGGAAAGAACATTGGATGGCAGTTAAAAACATTCTGAAGTATCTGAAAAGAACTCGGGATAGAATGTTAATTTATCAGTCTGATAGTCTATTCCCCATCGGCTACACGGACTCGGATTTCCAATCAGACATAGATTCCAGAAAATCTACCTCCGGTAGTGTGTTTTGCATGGGGGAAGGAGCCGTGACATGGAGAAGCGTTAAGTAGAAATGCATCGCAGATTCTACCATGGAAACCGAATATGTAACTGCTTGCGAGGCAGCGAAAGAAGCGGTTTGGCTCAAGAACTTCCTAGTGGGCTTGGACGTAGTTCCGAATTTGCCCAGCACAATCACTGTTTATTGTGACAATGCCGGAGCAGTTGCAAATTCAAGGGAACCAAGAGCCCACAAGGCCAGCAAACACATTGAAAGGAAATACCATCTTATACGAGAAATCGTTAAGAGAGGAGATATAGATGTGGCAAAGATAGCGTCTAAAGACAACCTAGCAGATCCATTCACAAAGGGTCTGCCTATGAATACATTCGAGAGACATGTGGAAGGAATGGGTGTCAAGACCGTTGCCAATCTGCTTTGAGTATAAGTGGGAGAAATTATTAGGTTCGTGTAGGTGACATTAGATGTCACGTATTAGGAACTACACGAGACATGTTGTAGTATACTTAAAAGCAGACTTTGAGTATAAGTGGGAGATTGTTGGGATTATACTGGAAAGTATGTTTTTTACTTTGTATAATCAAAACTGAATTTCGGACTTATTTACTGAAATAAATTGTTTATCACTGATGCTTTAAATATCATTGAATGTTACATATATTTACTGCATAAATGTTCAATAAATAGTACGTGTTACATTGTAGTTAATTTAGTGATACCAGATCACAGAAGATTAAATTAACAGTCCCTTGTAACTAAAAGTACACCATTCACGACTTAGATGGAAATGAACAATCCATCGTGAAAGGTTGAAGTGTAAGGCTCAGATTGGCTTGTCTTGACCAAGAGATTACACTAGTGCGTGACTGATGCACTGAATAGGAGGACAAATTCTTCAGAACTGAACAAGGAAGAATAAGACCTCAGTGGTTCGTTATTCCTTAATCTTCGTTCCTTAAATAGGATCACGTGTGGTTGGTAACTATTGATTTGACTTATCATGGGTAGAGAATCAACGAGATTCAATACTTTTTATCTTGGGCAATATTATTGGTCACATGTGATTGCTAAGATTTAATACGGAGAATCGTGTGCAAGTACGCTTGTTTGATTTGCCCCCTTGGGAGGTTCATAAGCTTTATCATACCAAATCTTGCAAGTGGAATTAGTTTCCGGTATGGATAATAATGTTGAACCGTTCCTTGACCAAGGACAAAAGATATTAATTAACGGAAAGTTATTTTAGTGGCCTGAATTAATTAATGGGCTAGATAATCTTAAACACGGGAAATAATAACCGGGAGCCATATTAGCTGTAATATGGGTTAAGATGGATAGTCAATATTAATTATGTAGTGGGTTTAATTAATATTTGTGGGCTTGAATAATATTGTGGCTCAATATTGATAATTCAAGATCCATTGGAAGGTCCAATCTTAATTCTCCTAAAGGCCCCCTAAGTAGCCCAACATATAGTCCAATAACTTAAAAAGGTGTTTAAAATAAAATAAATATTGTTGCTTATTTTTTCTCAATGTTTTCGAAATTTATGGATAAAAGGGGAGAAAGATTTTCTTTGAATTTTATTATGGAATGAAGATATGTATTCTTGGAATACAAGATTATCTCATTAAATTCAAGAAATCTCCCACTTTGTTATTCATGAAGATAATTTCGAAATTTTTTGAAATATAAAAAAAAAGCAAGAAAGGTTTTCTTGATTTTTTTGAAAAGATATTATGGAAGATATGTATTTCTTGAAATACAAGAATATCTCATAAATTCAAGAAGATCCAAATCTTGGAATCTTGCCTATTATTTTCGAAAATATCTCATAACAAAGAGTAGGTGGGATTTTGTGGAATATTATAATTATGGGAAAAAGAATATAGGAGATATATTCAAGATTTTTTGGTGATCAAGAAAAGATTTTCCCACATTATTTTCTACCCAAAATTTCGACCACCTATGCTCTATAAATAGGGGATGACTCTTTCATTCCCAGGTACAAATTCCAAGTGCTGGAAAAATTAGTAAATCCACAAAAGGCAATGCGTTCACGTAAACTCGGACCGTTGCCATCCCAAGAGGGGTGCGTTCCGTAAACTTCGTGAGAATTCGCATCGTCGTGGGATTTACGTGAATTAATTATATGCATGATTTGTTGTTGGATTATTATTTGAATTAATATAGGATTAATTCATGCTAGTAATAATTATAAGAATTAAATTTGTATTTAAATATTCACCCCGAATAGATCTGTGCAAATTATTCCCCAACAGATATATTCAAGATTTCTTGGAGATCAAGAAAAAGATTTTCCTTCTTATTTTTCTAGCGAAAAAATTGGCCACCCTTGTCCTATAAATAGGGAATGAATTTTTCATCCCCAATGCAATTCCATGTGTTGAAAATATTAGAAATCTACAAAGGTGGTGGCAAAATATTTTATTTTTCTCCTTTATTAAAATCATTAAGTGTGAATCCTTCCACCAAATTACGTTAGTGGTTGGTGAGACATATTTGGGAAGGCTCTTTGGGTTGATCCATCGTCTCAACGTTATCTCTACAAGAGGTATGTAATCTCGTAACTCCTAGTTTCCACATGCTTATGATTTACGGATTACGATTATGCATGCATGTTGCTTATTTGCTTGTTTAATTATTATGTTGAATTGATTTATGATTAATTCATGTTAGTAATTAATTGATTAATTTAAATATGTATTTAAATTCATCTCGAATAGATCCTAAACCCCTAGTTTCCCAACATATACTAGGTATCTAATGATGGATGCACAAATACCTTAGAGGGCATTGGTATACCCATCCGAGAAACCGTTTGATGTAGTTCCACTATATGTGTCTACGGGTGTCTCGGTTAGTGTGAGCAATGTGATACTCCTTTGACTTGAGGTCAATACGCATATTACATGTGTGGGATGATGAACTTTGACCATGATCGATACACTGCACCCTTCCAAGGGTAGATATGGCTTGGATTTGTTTCATCACGAAGTGCATGTGCGTGGTAGTTGAGCCAAGAATATGATTCATTCTTAAAAGTTGATTTAGAGAGATTACTCATCTTTCCGTCATAATTGTATCTAAGTCATCGGCCGATGCACGTCAACTTAGACTTTGTGGCTAAGTGTGACATACATGATCAATTAGTGACTAGAGATAATATGATTAAGTTATTTGAGAAATCGTTTGATGTAGTTCCACTATATGTGTCTAACGGGTGTCTCGGTTAGTGGGAGCAATGCGATACTCCTTTGACTTGAGGTCAATACGCACGACATGTGTGGGATGATGAACTTTGACCATGACTGATGCCTGCACATATAGGGTTCAATTATCTAGGGTTCAATTAAGACCGTTAGTTTGACTAATCTCTCGATTTATGAGGGCCTATTGGTCACCCAACAAGTATTTCCCTTTTACGGATTATAGTTGGTTGATTAAATGTTAAATTGGATTTAATATTTAATTTATGGAGAATTAATTAATAATAGATTAATTTAGAATTAATTATTATTATTAATGTTTAATTAAATTATATTTAATTAAATAGGAATTCCCAATAATAATATATGGAATATTATTGTAGGATTTGATATATATGGAAATAAATCGTAGAGATTTGACATATATAGGAATTAAATACGTAGAGATTTATATGTGGGAAATAAATCTAAGAGATTTATTTAACTAAAGATTAGAGATTTTATTTCCCAATCAGGTTAGCTTAAGATTTAAGCTGGGCCTCTCCTATATATATGAGCTCTTGGGAATCCATAATACAATTGTTCATATTTTCTCCATAAAATCTAGAGTCAGAATTTTCCTACCAAATTCATCTCGGGATTCAACGCTGGCAAATCTGGGCGAATTCGTGCACGGGGATTACGTGGATACCATAGTAGAGAAATATGTGTATGGTTTACTGTAATGTTTCTCTTTATGTTTATAACGTATTCAATTATGTAATTACGTGTTCGTTGTTGGTGAACTATTTATTTCCTTTGCGCTTGTATTACGTGTTTACGTACCTTTAAATTCCAACATTCTGACTAACGACACTCCGGTGATGAACGAGTAAACAAGTTAACAGTGGGTTTTAATAAATCCTTTTAAAATGAATTTTAAGTTCAATTTTAAAACTCAGTTTTAAGATTATTGAAATTACAATTAATCCAATTAATCGTTCTTGGTCCAACCAATATTTAATTTTAGAATTAAACTTAATAAAATTCCCAAAAATTAAATTTTAATTTATTTTATTCCCGGGGGCTCAGGTGTAATTTCTAAAATTACACGGGAGGGCCTGTCTCAAATCGAATTTGCAAAACTACCCTCCTACATCATCACCCTTTTCAAATCAGATCCAATCCGAAAAATCAAACACTCAAATACCCAAATTTCAGATTAATCTGTTTCATCATCATTGTTTCATCAATAAATCAATATAATTAATTTGTCCCAATTAATCGAACAAGAACCGAAATAAAAAACAGTCTAGATTCAGTTCGAAGAATAGGGGTGACGGAAACAGGCAAAGCGACGCGACGAGCACGGCCAATCGAACAGGCGCAAGTCACCGCCGACGCGCATTGCGTGCAGGCGACTCACCGCCGTGAAACAGAGCAAAGCAAAAGGGGCGCACGTGAAGCCGTGGACCCTTAATCGAACTGGTTTGAATCTAGAGCGACAGCAAGAAAGACGATCGAGTTGGAAGCACGCTGCCACTGGTTCGTCTCGTTTCCGGTGGCACGCCGCCTTGAAACGCATCGAGATGGACACACCGGTCAAGCCTCAAAAACACCCATGCGTCTGTTGATATCAAAAATATGATGAAAAGATTAAGGCATTAATGTGGCTTTGATTGACATCAAACTATTTAGAATTTTAAGGTTGGTGAGAATTAATGAAGAACAAAAGGAATGTCCTTCATTAATGTGATGAACATGCTATTTAATGCTTGATATTAAGGGTTGGAAAGCAATAAATTGCAAGAGAGTTTGGGCCAAAGGCCTCTATTTGGGCTTATAAAGCCTTTGTATTGAATGAGATTGTTGGAACCCTTCAATGAACTTTAATTACATGTATATATACTACAAACACTTGGGGTATAGGCCCTCTAGGGGCCTAAGGTCTAGGCAATTAATGGCACGCAGAGAGCATTAATTGGCGCCGACTTTGGTTTCAAGGTGGAGTGTTCCAGCTTATCTGTGGGTAGACCTCCTTGCTTTGGGTTGCTCGCTAGAGGTCGCTGGCACTGTACCCGAGGTCGCTGATGCGGTACTCGAGGTCATTGACCCAAACTTTGAGGTCGCTCTTATGATCCTTCCTTGTTAGGGCATCCTATTCTAATCGTTTTTTGACGGCCAGGGAGCAGCTTCCGCTTTGGGAAAGTCTTCTCTGATCAGGCTTAATTCTCGAATAAGGCGAGCAGGTGCCGCCACTGGGAAATCGTTCCTTTCCGAGGTCGAGTCCCGGGGTCCCGTTAGTTTGCGACCATGCAGCTCAGGAAAGGCGAGATCTTATCCCGACCTTGGTATGGTCGGATTGATCTTTGTTAGCGACCTACTTAGCTCCTTTGGAAATCCTGGATTAGTATTTAAATCGACTAAATCGATAATTACTCCCCTAAGTGTTAGACCTGCTTGCAACTTAATTATTCTAGCACAACAATTGCCCCCGAGTCGTCGTTGAGCTATGGAGCTTCGCCGACGGATCCGATATGTGACAAGTGTCTTGGTTTTCACTTAAATTTTGGCGCCTTTGCGGGATTCGGTATGACGTTTCATATCCCGAGGTGGCTCTGCTGTGACGTCTGCGGTCACTTTTGCAGGCGTGATGATGGCGTGTGTTCATAACGCGCCTGACTTCAAAAAGTCGCGACGCTGCGTGGGCCTTGGTTCCACGAGCTCCACATACCTACTACAGTATAAGTGAGGTCCTCCTTTCATTTCTCACTTTTCAAACTTTGCAAACTCAGTTTCTCTGTGTCTTTGCTCCGCCGTGCCCGACTATCACCGTCGCCGGAGTTTGTGAATTCAGGTAATACATACTTTCGAAACCTCTCTCTTTCCATGGACGCCTCTCCTATTAACCTTGCTTCGACCCCCCATGCTAGAGAGGGTTCTTCCGCCCCGCCACCGGAGGTGGGGCATTAATCCGAATCCCTTATCGACTAGCCCCACAACTTCTAATTTTTAATGTTTCTTTTGGTTCCACATCCCATGACGAGATGAGCATCGGGAATTCAGATTCTGGCTCCCATTTTTTTTACTTTCTCCGGGAAGATGATGTCGTAGACAGGAACGATGACGACCGGTTTGAGGGCATCAGGGAAAATGGCTCGACCTTCATCTTTCTTACCATCGGCGAAGACCCCCAATTGGGGATCCGGTCGGGTTTGGGCCATGCCGATCCTTCTGATGTCGGTCCGTCATCCATCTTGGGAACCGGGGAGGGCCCCCCCATGTCGGTGGTTCCTGTGACCCGGGCTGCGGCCTCCCCTTTTGAAATTACATTCCAGGAATATCGAAAGAACTTCCCCTATCGGCGCACCTCGAAACGACCAGCCGAACGGAAGGGCGTGGAGGAGGAGCTTGCTCGTTACATGGCGGGTAAGATCGCTAGCTCGGTGAAAGAAATTGAGCTCGAATTTTTCTGGGAACGGTATGAGGTTCCTCAAGATGTCCACTTCTGGGTCCCGGCCTTGGATGAAAGGGCCGACCAACCTCCTGAAGGATGTGAGGCCATCAATGAGGGGGCAATGGAAGCGGGCTTGCAATTTCCCCTCCATCGGAGGATCAGTGAAATTCTAAATCGATGGGACCTCGCTCCGACCCAAATCACGCTCAATGGGTGGAGCACGCTAGTCAGTTTGCTGATCCTATTTGGGTCCGTCCAGCCCGGCCACCTCCCGGCAGCCGACGAAATTATCTCGCAGACCAACCACGTGGGGGCTCATGCCGAGGAACGTGGTTGGTACTATGTGCGAGCCCGCCCCGGCCATAAAATTTTTGAGGACGTCCTGGCCAAAGTAGAGAGATGGAAGTCGAGGTTCTGGTGGGTCTCCGGGGACTGGCGGAGCCCGGTGGATGAATTGGACAGGGGTGGTCGGATTAACATCCGGACCGAATTTGGCGTCGCCCAAAGTAAGTCTGTACATCATTTTAATTTTCCAAGTCATTGATTTTACTCCGTTTTTTTTTTGCAGCCAAGAATCAAGAGGAGCAGCTCTTTTCACACTTCTTGGCTCGAGCTATCATGGTGTGCCGGAAGACTCTCACGGATAGGTCGCTCAAAGTGCTGACTTCGAGCGAGGTTCGAAAGATGTCAGGCATATTGATCGGGCCCAATCACCTGCGATCTCAATTTCCATGAGGTGAATAGGCTTTCCCTTTGTCTCTCCAACTAACTGTCCTTTCCCCCTTATTCTGACTTAATTACTTTCCTTGCAACAGTTGCACCTCATTTTTCTCTTCCCTTCATCCCCACCCCCGCGAAAACTGAGCTGATGGACTGCCAGAACCCCGCCGCTCTAAGAAAGGAGAGGATGAAAATCCTCGCAGATGCTCGGGCTGCTCAGAAGGCTCGGGATAAAGAAGCCTGGGAGCGATCCTAAGGGGTTGTGATCGAGGAGGTCGTGACCCCGACACTTGAGGGGCCCGAGGCCCGCTCTGAGGGTATCGCGCCCTCCTCCGGGAAAGGGGACAAATCCCGGGATAAGGGTAAGAGAATGGAGAGCTCGCACAAAAGGTGAGAGCGCGACCTCACGTCCTCGGAGGATCGCTCAAAAAAGAGTCGCCATGATGCCCCCGCCGGGACACCTCCCAAGGCCAGAAGCTCCCGCCCTGGCTGCATCTCCAACAGCGAGCGATAGAAGGATGATAAGTCCTACCTGGGTTGGTGTAGGCCCATTGAGTAAGTATTCTTCCACCTCTCGTTTGTGTGCATTTTCATCATACGTTTAACTTTCTAACTTGGTCTTACTTTCTCCTTTTCGCAGGGAGGGGTCTTCTCACCCCGTCCTTGTGTCCAACTATCTCCGCAGTCGATCTCCCGACTCTCTCTGCGAGCTCCCTGACTACCTTAAATTGCTTGCTCGCTCCACTAAGTCGTGGACCTCGGCCTCGACCCGGTCGATCTAGGATCTTTGGGCCGGTGGGCAGCATCCAACTGGCCATGGTGTATGGAGGTCGGATGATGGTGGCCATGTCCAAGGCCTCCAAGGACTTTACCACGGTGGACTAGCAAGTTTAGAGGGCTGTTGAGGAGAACCTCGCGGAAGAACCTCTTGGATCGGAAAGAATGTGGCCTTTAGTGGAAGGGGAGAGACCGGATCTCTTGGAGGAGCGGAAGGTCACGGATCTGGAGACCTCCGTGGCCGGCCTGGACGTCTAGTTGAAGGCCAGCTGGGTGGAGGTCAGGGTGTTGTGGGCCGACCTGGCTTCCCGGGGGAATGCCATCTAGGAAAAGGATGAGAAGTTCTGCCTCCTGAGGGAGGAGTTCAAGGAAAAAAAAAGGCGTATGAGTTGGTACGCCTGAAAGGAATGCACCATCCTTGAGGGCGTGGGCAACTTCACCTCAGTGGAGGCCATGGAGAGGTGCATTCTCCTTGCCCGCTCCTTCCCCAAGGGGTCGGCCCTCAAGGAGGCCTTGGTGGCAGAGCTATCGGCTTTCTTCGATCGTAACCTGCCGAAGCCCTTGGATTCCTTCCCCATTGCCGACCTAGGTCCTGATGGTCTCGACCTGAGCCATTTTGAGGGCATCGAGGACTTGGATCTCTATGATCCGACCTCGGCCACTTTGACGTCTGGCCCGTAGGTAATCGCGGAACGAGGTCCCGCACCCAATCTCCAGCCCGCGGAGGTGGAAGAGAACTTGGCGCCGTAGACTCAGGCCTGATCTCGGCTTTTTGTAAATTGCTTTTGTCATCGACCCTAGTAGATCATTTTTCTTCTTTTTTATTTTCGTTTGCTATCACCCAAGAAGGCCTCGCTTGTACAATTTTTCATTTACTTCAATGGAGCGCCCTTTGGGCTTTATTCATTACTGTCTTCGCTTTATCTTGTCGTCTTTCTTAGCTGCAACTTAATGAAAAAAATCTTGTAACTTGTCTAAACTTATGTCATCTTAAAAGATTGCGACTTAAAGAACTCGGTAGATAATATGATATAATTTTTCCCAGATCTCGCATATGCCGACATAAGAAATTGTGACTTAGCGACCTCGATTAACTATAATCTTATTCTCTGTTTTGAGTTAATCGAGCTCGCATATGTCGTCTTAAGAAATTGCGAATTAGCAACCTCAATTAACTATAATCTTGTACTTTTTTTTAGTTAATCGAGCTCGCATATGTCGTCTTAAGAAATTGTGACTTAGCGATCTCGATTAATTATAATCTTGTTCTTTATTTTGAGTTAATCGAGCTCGCATATGTCATCTTAAGAAATTGCGACTTAGCGATCTCGATTAGCTATAATTTTATACTTTGTTTTGTTGGGATTATCATTCCCCAACATGTTTTGAGTTAACCGAGCTCGCACATGTTGCGACTTATGTCGTCTCCGCTGCTAGGGGCACCAACTTCAGTAGCTCTCCTCTCAGCTAACTTCTTCTGAACCAGCTCATCAAAATCTGAATTTTTCATCCTGAGCTTTGTCTTCCTGAACCCTGAGAACTCGGTCAGGATAGCTGTTTCCTCATTCCACCAGTCTTCCCCTCTGAATGCAGCAATGTTGAGCATCTCTGAAAGAGTCTGATTGAGGATGAACACCGTCGACCTTAATCTGAAGAAGACATCTTGCAGATCAGGGAATGAGCTGAGCTCAGGGTAGCGGTCAAGGATGAACCGTTCCCCCTTGCTCCTCCACTCGGTTTCTTCAGCTTCGCCCTTCTTCATTCTCGGGCTATCAGGTTCAGTTGAAGCTTCTGCTGAGGGATCAAGTAGTAAATCACTCAGGAGCTCATCAATGTTAAGCTGCTCCTGAGTCTCAGCAGCCTCTGATTGTTGTATACTCAGGTCCTCAGGTTGCATCTGAGTGGGTTCTAGGACCTGAGCTGGCATATCCTCAGATTGACTCTGAGTTGGCTCTTCTGCTGTCTGAGCCGGCACTTCTTCAGTAGGAATCTCTGAGGCCTGAGCTCCTTTAAAAATTTCCTGAGAAATTTTGTCTGAACTGAGCGATGTCTCAAGCACCTCAGAGAAGACCTGCTCCTCAGTCTGTTCCTGTGCCTTAGAGATAACCTGAGCCAAAACTTCTAATGGCGATGTCTGAGCGGTTTGGCCCTCAGGTTGGATCTCTTCAGAATCACTGTCATCATCATCTGTGAGAACCACCATCCTTTTGCGCTTGGGAGCGAGGGTTTTCTTCTTCATCTTCTCACCCTGCTCCTTATTAGCTTCCAACAGCACCTTCCCCCTGGCATGTTGGGTTTTCTTTTCGGCAGCCGCAATCGGTGATTCTGCTTTCTTTTCTTTCTTCCCCCTGATGGCCTGCTTCTTCGTAGCAATGGGCTTGAATAGCACCTTGGACTTGGGGAATGGGGTAGAATTGGCGAAGATATCCTCCTCCTCTCTGCACATCTCCAAAATAAATGCTATTTTGGTGGCATGGTGGATCTTGCCTTTGATCGAAATTGCCCCGTTGACCTTCTTTATGACCTTGGCTTGCTCCGTCACCGTCTGAATCAAAAATTTTAGCCAGTTGAAGTCGGTGGTGGGAGAAGCCTCGATCGCCGCCATCAATCTGAGCTTCGGGGTACTGATCTGTTCAAAACTCCCCGCAAGACTCATGATGCATTTGCTCACAATATCTAACAAAACTCTATATTGTGGCTTCAAATGCCTCTTATGTAATGTAGCCTCAAATTTCACAGGATTCTCAGCAATCCTATCTAAGTACTCCTGCTCTCTACCCAACATATACATAGCAGGGTCCTCTCCTTTATCACAGAGCTCAAAAACATCATTTAAATTCTTCGGAACTATATACAATTCCCTCTCAAAATCGATGTATTTGGACGAATGCTCTAAGTGTGATACAGTAATCTCTGAGTGTATACCGTCCTCTTCATCTATCCTCATATTACAGATGAATTCGATTACCACTTTAGCGTACACTTGGTCTGGTCGGCTTGCGACGAGATGGGTGAGTTTGGCCAATCGAATCATATGGAGAGCCTCCTCTTCTGTTTTGGAGTTGGTTGTGCTATCGAGCGAGACAACGAACTCGTACCAAGGCTTGTTGGTATGAAGAATTGAAGCTTTAGGGTTTGGAGTTTTCTGGGCAAAGGGATTTATTTGCAGAGAATTTTGGGAACGAAGGGTTTGATAAAATTTTGGCTTGAATGGCTTATTGGGGTATAAATAGCTTCGAGATAGTGGGGAATCGCGTTGGTTAGGTGAAAAGCAACGGTTAAGATTAATCGCTGATTAATCGGGTATACGAATGGACGATCTTCCAAAAAGTAAGCCGCCAAAATATCTTTATTGGTCATTAATGTAACAGAGCATGACCTTCTTCGGAATTTCAAACGATCCCGCCCAAAAACATTCCTTAGGTGTTTTGTATTTATTGCGAATGATTACTGAGTTGCATGAGTCATTACTTCTTCAGACCAATTTCCCTCTATCAGTCTTCTTGATCTTCGACTTTGATAAAATGTCGATGATAATCTTTAATCTTGAATGGGTTCGATATCTCTTGATCTTGACCTTCATGAACTCTGAGTTTCGAGACTCGATTCGAGATTTCCATTTTATCCCGAGCTTCTCGAAGATAATTCGAGAAAACTTCATGCATCCGAAAACCTTCAATTTTTGATTTTACTCTATACACTTGGATCTAACATCCCTAATTCAATCGAAAGTTCTGAAATCTTGATTCACCAAAGGTTTAGTCAAGATATCGACTCTCTATTATCGATTATGAATTTTCTCCATCCTTATGTCCTTTTTCTCGACATGATCTCTGATGAAGTGATGTCTGATATCCACATGCTTGCATCTGGTGTGCAATACCGGATTTTGTGAAATAGCAATGGCACTATCATTGTCACAAAATATTGGTACTTCATTGGCTACAACTTTATAATCCCTTAATTGTTTATGCGAGCGAAGAATCGAAAGCACAAAGCCGACTTCCTCGCATGACCATGTATTCAAACTTCGAGTAATCTTGGTTACTCTTTGAGGTTTGTTTCTTCGAAAACCAAGATATCAGCTTACTTCCTAGAAATTGACAAGTTCTGTAGTGGACTTCCTGTCAATTTCTGCAACCTCCATAATCAGCATCTGAGTAACCAGTTAATTCAAGGTTATCATCACCGGATACCATAATCCTCTATTCATTTGTGCCCTTGAGATACTTGAAGATCTTTTTGGCAGCCTCCATGTGAATAGCCTTAGGATTAGCTTGGTATCTTGCACATATCCCAACAACAAATGTTATATCCGGCCTACTTGCTGTGAGATAGAGCAATGATCCAATGATTCCTCTATAATCAGTATGACTCACTGATTTGCCTTCAGAATCAGGATCCATCTTGTAGTTAGTATTCATGGGAATCCTAACTGCATTGCAATTCTGTACACCATATTTGGCAATCAGATCACTAGTGTACTTTGACTGGTTGATGAAGATTCCTTCCTTTGATTGTTTCACTTGAAGACCTAGAAAGAAATTCATCTCTCCCATCATTGACATCTCAAACTTGCCTTTCATCAGTGTTGAAAACTTTTCGCACAGCTGATGATTTGGAGATCCAAAAATGATGTCATCAACATATATCTGAACCAGTAAGATATCTTCCCCCATCTTCTATCCTGAACAGAGTTCTATCAACAGTTCCTTTGACAAAACCATGGTCAGTAAGAAACTGAAAAAGAGTATCATACCATGCTCTGGGTGCTTGTTTAAGACCATACAAAGCTTTTACGAGCACAGAAACTTGGTCATTCGGTTTGAAACCGTGAGGTTGTTCCACATAAACCTCTTCTTTAAGCACACCGCTTGAAATGCACTTTTCACATCCATTTGATAGGTATGAACTTCATGTAGGCAGCATATGCAAGAAATAATCGATGGCTTCTAGTCTTGCAACAGGTGCAAAGGTTTCATCATAATCCAAGCCTTCTTCTTGGGAATAACCTTGTGCAACTAGCCTTGCCTTGTTTCTTACAATGTTGTTGTTTTCATCTCTTTTATTCTTGAAAACCCACTTGGTTCCAATGACATTGTGCCTTTCAGGTCTATCCACTAACTCCCATACTTCATTCCTTGAGAATTGATTCAGCTCATCTTGCATAGCAGTAATCCAATGAGAATCTTGTAGAGCTTCACCAATCTC
Source organism: Stenogyne calaminthoides (assembly GCA_037126765.1). NCBI lineage: Eukaryota > Viridiplantae > Streptophyta > Magnoliopsida > Lamiales > Lamiaceae > Stenogyne > Stenogyne calaminthoides. The sequence goes on along the minus strand of JBBCBC010000024.1, from coordinate 23,153,472 downwards.
GGTGAGCTCTTTTTACGATAGGAAGCGGCGGAATAGTGCACTTTCACCATGGAACCTTCTTGTTTTGACACCTTCAGTTAGATCACCCACAATCTGACTTGTAGGATGACTATCTAACCATCTTCTTCTTGATGTTCCTGTTTCAACAGTATCCTCAACATTTGAAATGTTAGGTTCAGTTAATTCAGTAAACTCAGGGAACAATAGAAAAGGAGAAAGAGAATCATCTTCCTCAGGGGAAATTCTATTCAGAACATTGTCAGTAACATTTGTTCCCCTTTGGTTGATAGATTCGAGAATTTGCCTCACCGTGACCACATCTTCATTGGCATCACATACCGAGTCCGCAGGCGGGTGTCTGTTCGATTAGTCACCTTTGGTGTGTTGGCTTTCTTGAGTCTCACCATCACCGAACTTTTTTATCTGGTCCGAGTCACTCCAATCATAGAATGTGGTCGACTTCTTCTTTTCGTGTTCAGCTGGATGATTTATCTTTTTGTTTTGGGCTTAATCTGGTGATCCTCTTGGTCGGTTAATGCGCATCATGTTCTGTTTCTTACGAACACAAGTAGATTCATCAAAAACAACATGAGGTGTTTCCTCCACAATAAAGTCCTACAGGTTGTAAACTCGAAAGCTTTCTTGATTTGAGAATATCCTAAGAATATTCCTTCATCGACAACTATCAAATGTTTTCAAATGATCTTTACCATTATTGTGTATGAAACACTTGCAACCAAACACACGAAAAGAAAAGAAACAAGAGGGCTTCCTTTCATTCCAAAGCTCATAAAGCGTTTTGCCTTGGCTCTTTTGTCGGCATGGATCTGCTTCCGAGAGTAGCATCAGTGTTGATGGCTTTCACCCAAAACCTTTTAGGAATATCGACTTGACTATCATTTGTTCTTAAACTTCTTTAAGAGTCATGTTCCTCCTTTCAGCAACACCATTTTGTTGAGGGGTCCTTACAGCTGATGTTTCATGTGTAATTCCATTTGCTGCACAATAATCAGATATGATATGATTTATAAATTCAGTTCCTTTGTCAGATCTGATTTTGACCACACTCAGATTTTTCTCAATACTGAGCCTTTTCAGTAATTCTGGAAATTTTATATGAGTCTCTTTCTTACTGAGTAAGAATATGACCCAAGTATATCTTGAGTAGTCATCGACTACTACTAGTGTGTATTTCCTGCCATTGGTGCTCACTGGTGTTGTAGGACCAAAAAGATCCATATGCAATAACTGAAGTATTCTCTCAGTAGAAACTTCTACTTTGCTTTTAAATGATGCTTTAACTTGTTTTCCTTTTTGGCATGCATCACAAATATGTTCCTTACTGAACACTTCATTAGGCAACCCTCTCACAAGAGCTAATCTTGCAAGTTTATTCAGGGTTTTGAATTTCAGGTGATTCATTCTTTTATGCCATAACCAACTGGTATCTGTGGAACTTTTAGCAACCAAACATGTATCTTTAGGAGTTGAACTCCAATCAGTAAGATACACATTTCCTTTTCTTGTACCAATCAGTAATACTTTCTGTGAGATATCATCTTTCACAAAACATAAGTTCTTAGAGAACTCAACATTAAAACCTATATCACAGAATTGGCTTATTGAAAGCAAATTATGCTTCAATCCAGATACATATGAAACACCATGGATATGAACTGAGTCAATTTCCAAAGTTCCATATCCTTCAGTCTGTCCCTTGGAGTTATCTCCAAAAGTGATATGTGGGCCTCTTTGTTCAACATAATCACTGAGTATCTTCTTGAATCCTGTCAAATGTCTTGAGCATCCACTGTCAAGATACCATACATCAGGAGCTTTATCATCTCTGCTCATCAGTGCTATGTGATCTTCAATCAGCTTAGTGCCCTTGTTTTCCTCCTGAAAAACAGATCAATTCTTAGGTACCCAATTTGTGTAGGGTCCTACAAGGTTAGCTGTACCTTTCAGAATCCAAATCTGCCTGACAACTCTAATCACTTTAGAGTGGCTAATTTGTCTTCCATAAACATCAACATACACATTTACTACTCTGGGTGCTTTAGCAGTTTTCTATGTATGTGTGCTAGCTTTAGCATGAACATGGGCTTTTGAGTTTTTCTTTGGTTCAGGCCTTTTGTTCATTTGCTTTGACTTCTGTGCACTGGTCTGAATCTTTGTTGACTCGGGATCAGATAACCTTTACCCTTGGGCAAGTGGGGTTCAGGTTGTCTGTACTGAAATCTGGGTCTTTCAGTATACTGAGGACTTGGTCTCTTCAGTTGAGAATGTCTCTGCTGAGTGTTTCTCATCTGAGGATTCCTCTGATGGTTCAGTGTGGAGCCTTTCAGGTTTGTATTCTTAGCCTGAGGCTTTGAAGTACTTGCCTGAAACTTTCCAGCTGAGTGCTCAGGTTTTCTAGCCTTCACCTGAGGTTTGGGCTTTCCTACCTGATCATTCAGTTTTACTGAAACCATGGGTCCTTTTCCCTTATCTACAACCTTGGGCATTTCTCCAGTTTGAAGTGTGGGTGCCACTGGTTTTACAAAGATTGTCTTCTTGCTACACTATTCAGCATTCAGATGACCTTGTGAGGTTCCCCCTGGAATGTATCCCAATCCAGATTTTATAGTCACAGATCTCTGGTAAATCTGAATTTCATCTATTACATTAGATGCATTATTCAATAGAGTTAACTTCTTCTGTTCACTATCCTCATAGTTCTGTAGAGTTTCATGCTTCTCAGAGAGGTCATTGAACTTAGTTCTGATCAGCTGAATCTCTTTAGTGGATTTCTCTAGCTTTTCAGTTAGGGTCACTATCAACTTCTCTTTCTCTGAGAGTTGTACTTTCAGAACATCTAGTTCATCAGTAGCTTCCATTAATTGAGAAGTGATCTCAGTTTTGCTAGAGTCTTTCCATTTTAGATTTTCAGCCTTCAGTTCCTTATTCTGCTCTTGAGTTTCATTTAGCAGTTCTTGTAAAACAGCATAGTCCTTCATTAGATTCTCAAAAGAATCCATCAAGTCAAAATGACTGTTTACAGTTGAACTTGACAACTCTTATGCTAGTGTAGGAGCAACAACAGAGAAAGAAGAGTTTGCCTCCTCAATGGCCATCAGACAGATGTCATCACTTTCACTGTCTGAGAATATTTCATCTGAAGAGCTAGATCCCTCCTCAGGATGTTCTTCTTCTGCAACCATGGTCTTTTTGCTAGAGAACTTCTTGTCTCTTATAGCTTGCCTTTCTCTTCTCTCCTTAACACTCAGATCTGGACAATCATACTGGAAGTGACCTTTCTTTTGGCAATTGTAGCATATGTTGGTATCATCATCCTGATCACTTTCTTCTTTGGACTTGGAGTCCTTCCTTTTGGATGAAGATCACTCAGCTTTCAGGACCTTCTTCTTCTCAGTTGATCTGTCCTCAGGTTTCTTCTGGTACCTGTGGTTCCTGTAATAGCTTTTGTATTTTCCAAATCTACTATTAAGTCTTTCAAACCTCCTTGCCATCAGTGCTAGCTTTTCCTCAAGCTCATCCTGATTTTTGGCATGCGGGTTCTCAGACTCTCTAGTTTTACAGGTTTTATCTTTGGCCTTAAAAGCCACATTTTTACTAGATGATGAATCATCTTTGCTGTCAGCCTTTTTGGATTTCTTATCAATTACAAACTCATAGGCCTTCAGCTCAGAGAAGACTTGTTGGTATGGCATTGAATTAATGTTTTTGGTGTTTTCAATCACCACTGCATGTATATCCCATTTCTTAGAAAGACCTCTAAGAATTTTCAATGAAATTTCTCTCTGTGGATATTTCTTTCCAAGTGCATGTAGATCATTCATAATGCTAGTGAATCTGACTTCCAATTTGTCAATAGATTCACCTTCTTCCATTTCAAAACTATCAAACTTTCCAATTGCAACTGAAAGTTTGTTTTCCTTGATATGATCTGTGCCTTGGCACATTACAGCTAGTGTATCCCAAATTTCTTTGGCAGTATTGCAGTGAGAGATCATTCCCATCACACCATCATCAACGTACTGTATAGTGTGTCCTTAGCAATGTAGTCTAGATTGACTAACTTTCTCTCCTCACGAGTCAGTTGGTCATCAGACTTAGGAAATTCTGCTCTAGGATCAATTCTCTCATCTTCTGTTCCTCTGGGATTCACCACAGTAAATTGGAATGGTCCTTCAGAGATCACTCTCCACATTTGTTCATGTTTGGAATACAGATGGGCCTGCATTCTCAATCTCCATAGATCATAGTTCTCCACTGAGAACATGGGAAGTTTCTTAGAAGACATTTTTATCTGAGTCTTTTAAGAATTTCAGCAAATAGGATCAATTCAGATAGACCACAAATATTTTTAGAAAATAAAACTTTGGTCAACAAAGCAGGTGGTCAAGTTGAACCACTACTCTGATACCACTTGTTGGTCCCGGTGAAAACGAGTCTTACACGTGTATGGGGGGGAATACACGTGTTCAGTGTTTTTTAAAAACTTTTTCTTACTGAGGTCAGCTTGGGTCAGATAATCCTGAAGATTAGGTCCTGAGAAGCACAAGTCGCTCTGAGTCAAAGTCTAATGAGACAGTGATCCTGAGCTGCTTTCAGAAGCCTCAGATAATCCCAACTGAGTCCTGAGTGTCAGAGATCCTGAGTTGCTTGGATCAGATAACTAACTTACTGAACCCTCAGATGAGTAAGTTCAGTTTGGTAACTATCTGTTCTAGCTACTCAGATGCGCGGAATGGTTGGCCCTTAGTTTATACTCGTTTTAAGATTTGTTGAAAACCTTCCTGAATGGAATAGTGATTAGGCTGTGATTCAGTTATGCAACTTCTGTGGATTGATTCCAACTGAATATCAGTGAAAAGTATGTTTTCAAATTCAGGTCAATGCAACAGTTAAGCACAGATAAAGAAAGCAATAAACAACACAGCAATTTATAGTGGTTCAGAGACTCAAGCTCCTATGTCCACTCTCTCTGATCCTCAGAGAAATTCACTAATCACTTCTGAGCTTTCTGACTACCTCGCGTAGTTTACTTACTCAACTCGGCCCTGAGCTTTCTGACTACTCCACGTAGTTTACTTACTCAACCCGACCTTGAGGTTTCTGACTACCTCCGTAGTTTACTTACTCAAACACAAACAAGCTTTCAGACTACCTCTGTAGCTTACTAACTTCTCCTCTAGAGCTTTCTGACTACTCCGCGTAGTTTACTAACTCTTTACAACTCTTCTCACCAACAAACACACTCCAACTACCTTCTCAAGGGTTTGGGGTTTCTCGGTTGGTTTCCAACTAGGAAGAGATATCCTTTACAATGAAGTACAATGCAAAGGTTAGGATATCTCGACTAAGCTTTGGATAAATCTTATCAAGCTAGGCTTAGTTTAGTGAGCTCTCTTCAATATAAAAGCACTTGGGAAATTCTAAGTTTTTCGAGTGCTTTAACTTTGCGATAATAAGTTTGAGCTTCTTGAGTTGCTTATAAATTTCCCGTAACCTTACAATGTAGAGGGTCACCAGTATTTATAGGCATACACCAAGGTCACTCTTGAAAACTATCCGTTGGAGAGATAGCTTCGTGAGTTTCCTCTTATGGTGTGTGAGGAACGGCTATATTTAGGGTTTGTAACTCCCTAACACGTTTTAGGCAATAGCCTTTCATGTAGCCGGTCTTCACTTTTTGCAGTCTGGAACTTCGTACATCTGACATCTTTTTCAGCTACCTGTCACTGTCAGTGTCAGTATGGTACAGTGTTGTCTTCCTCTTTTTGACTTTTGTCTCCAGTTAAAGGTAAACACCTTCAACGGCTCTTTTGGTTACAACTCTGAGTTGATCTAACCTTAACAACACTTCTGACTTAGTTCCTTTTGTTCTGCATTGAATGTCTTGGCAAATATCTATTTTCTAAGGAATCACGATCTTCTCAGAATTGCATCCTTCAGATAGATATATTCAGTGCCTCGGAACATTCAGGTTTATACTGATCATTCAGTACATTACTGAGTCTTCAGTAATTACTGTGCCTTCAGTATTCTTGATCTCCAGTCTTCAGTCTTCAGTCTTGCGTCTTCAGAGTCTTCTGAGTCTTCAGGATCTTCTGAGTCTTCAGAGTCTTCAGCGTCTTCTGAGTCTTCAGCGTCTTCTGAGTGTTCAGCGCTTCTGAGTCTTCAGCGACTTCTGAGTCTTCAGATGTATACTGACTGATATACTGAGTTTTCATGCTGAGTCTTCAGTTCTTCAGTTTCATACTGAGTCTTCAATATCTTCGTTTCTCACTGAGTCTTCAGATTCTCAGTTTCCTACTGAGTCTTCAGATTCTCAGTTTCATACTTAAACTTCAGATTCTCAGTTTCATACTGAAACTTCAGAAACTTCAGTTTCATACTGAAACTTCAGTTTCCTCAGAAACTTACTGAGTTCTTCAGAATCTTCAGGTCCAAACCTGATCTATATCTGCTGACTATACATTTTGCAGATATCATCCTGAATACTCTAAAACTGAATCCTGACTCAACTATCAATATTATTCTGAACATGTCATACTCAGGGGTTTTGGGATCTAATCAAAATCATATATCTTTATTAAATTCATCTCCCAACAGTTGTGTATGTTGATGACATACTCATTATGGGAAACAATATCCCACTCATGCAGTCCGTGAAAGAATGGTTGTCAAAGACCTTCATGATGAAGGATCTTGGTGAAGCCTGCTACACCTTAGGGATCAAGATCCAAAGGGATAGATCTAAGAGGATGTTGGGGCTGTCACAGTCCACTTATGTAGACAAGGTGTTGAAGCATTTTGCGATGGAGAACTCTAAGAGAGGTTCTCTGCCAGCATGTCATGGGATAAAGTTGTCTAAGAAGGATTATCCTTCTACAGATGCTGATATCCAGCACATGAAGGATATACCGTATGCATCTGCAATTGGATCCATCATGTACGCCGTGACCTGTACTAGGCCAGATGTGGCCTTCGCTGTCAGCACCACTAGTAGATACCAACAGAATCCGGGTGAACCTCACTGAATTGCTGTCAAGAACATTCTTAAGTACCTCAGACGTACTAAAGATTGCTTTCTGGTCTACGGAGGACAGTTAGAGCTGGTTGCCACTGGCTATGCTGACGCAAGTTTCCAATCTGACTGTGATGACTACAAATCTCAGTCAGGCCATGTATTCACTCTCAATGGTGGGGCGGTTAGTTGGAATAGTTCCAAACAAGAGACTACCGCGGATTCAACAACCGAAGCTGAGTACATTGCTGCGGCGAAAGCTGCCAAAGAAACTGTCTCGATAAAACAGTTCTTAAATGAGCTAGGGGTAGTTCTGAGTGCCAACAGTCCAATAAAGTTGTATTGTGACAACACTAGTGCTGTTGCGCAAGCTAAAGAACCGAGATCCAATAACAGAAACAAGCATGTACCGAGGCGTTATCACTTGGTAAGAGAGATAATCGCTAGAGGAGAGATGGAGTTAGAACGTGTCCCCAAGGAGGATATCCTGGCTGGTCATTTCACCAAGGCTTTGAGTGTTCATGTACACACTATACATTTTGATGGTCTAGGGGTTAGACATGTAGGTGATTGGCTCTAATTCAAGTGGGAGATTGTTAGTGTTAGTGTCCTAGAGACGATCTATTGTAAGGACATAATACTCAGATAATATTCAGTGTTGATTTAATATTATTATTTATTTAATATTAAATGTATGGCATTACACTTATTAGAATATTATGTTTGATTGTTTGCATTTGTTCTTATCTGTGTTCCCCTGAATCACTGTTGTCATTGGGTATGTGAGAACTCAGATGACTTAAGCATGATTCTCAAATAGCCCCGATCAAGGATCATTAAGAAAGGGATATTGGTGATGCAATTGAGATTGGTGTGCGATCTGCATCATACTCTTGGAGAGTGTAGTAAGATCTCACTTACTACGAGATATTAGGTATCTCATGATGGATGCACAAATACCTTAGAGGGTATTGGTATACCCATCCGAGAAACCGTTTGATGTAGTTCCACTATTTGTGTCTACGGGTGTCTCGGTTAGTGGGAGCGATGCGATACTCTTTGACTTGAGGTCAATACGCACGACATGTGTGGAGTGATGAACTTTGACCATGACCGACGCTTGCACCCTTCCATGGGTAGATATGGCTTGGATTGGGTTGATCACGAAGTGCATGTGCGTGGTAGTTGAGCCAAGAATAAGATTCATTCCTCCAAGTGGACTTTGCGGCCAAATGTGACATAAGTGATCAATTAGTGAATGGAGATAAAGTGATTAAGTTATTTGAATAGACACTTCATCATGTTCAAGACTAATCCAGTATTCATGAATGAAAGGAGAAAATCACAATAGTCCATGTTACAGTTACAGGTAGTTGCACGTTTCTCGCAACGTACCTCATATATTGAGAATGTCAGATTTATTGTCTAGGGTTCAATTAAGACCGTTAGTTCCCTTTTACGGATATATGAGGGCCTATGGGTCACACAACAAGTAGTTCCCTTTTATGGATTATAGTTTGTTGATTAAATGTTAAATTGGATTAAATATTTAATTTATGGAGAATTGATTAATAACCGATTAATTTGGAATTAATTATTATTAATATTTAATTAAATTGGATTTAATTAAATAGGAATTCCCAACAATAATATTTGGAATATTATTGTAGGATTTAATATATATGGAAATAAATCGTAGAGATTTATCATATATGGGAATTAAATCAGTGTAGATTTTATATGTAGGAAATAAATCTAAGAGATTTATTTAAATAAAGATTAGGAATTTTATTTCCTAATCAGGTTAGCTTAAGATTTAAGTTGGGTCTCTCCTATTTATATGACCTCTTGGTAATCCATAAAATGGTTGTTCATATTTTCTCCATAAAATCTAGAGTAAGAATTTTCCTAGCAAATTCATTCTGGGATTCTAAGCTGGCAAATCTGTGCAAATCTGTGAACGGGGATTACGTGGATACCATAGTTGATAAATCTTCTCTTGAATTACTGTAAGATTTCTTTTATGTTTATTCGTAATTGTTTATGCAATTATATGTTCGTTGTTGGTGAACTGTTTAATTCAGTTGTGCATGTATTACGTGTACGTGCCTCTAAATTCCAACACAACCTCCATGAATTGTTTGCTTTCTTTACTAACACTGCGTTCGCCACCCACTGGGGTTTATCAGCTTGCTCGTTAAGCTGGTTATCAAGGAGTTTCTTGATTTCCTCGGCCAGAGCCGCATATTTCTTGGGGCCAAATTTTCTTCTCTTCTGCGAGATGGGTTTCTTGGAGGGGTCGATATTGAGCTGGTGGCAAGCGATCCCGGGATCTATCCCGACCATATCTTTGTGCGACCAGGCAAAAATATCTAAGTTAGCTTTTAAAAATCCGATCACCTGACTTCGCATCTCGGGACTTAGGGTTGTCCTGATGATCACCTCCATCTTGGGCTGAGCTTCGCTAATTGGGACTTTCTCGAGTTCTTCAGCTGGTGTTTCTCGTTCTCCTCCCGACCACCGCGGGTCATCGAATGGTTCATAAACAATTCTGGGTTCGAGGTCGGCATGTCCCTCGGTATTGGCGATCTTAAGCATTTTATTGGACTTATTTTCTGGTAGCGAAGTTTCGTTCGGGTGGTTTTGCAACACTACCAAAATTGTCCCTGTTTCGAGGGTCGCCATGGTCGTATCCGACTCGGTGTCGACTTGTAATAGACATCCTCTTGACATTGCCTGGTTCCCTTTGATTGTGCCCACGGCTCCTCCCGGGGTAGGGAATTTGATGCAATAGTAGTGGGTCGAGGTCGTGTTGGGAAAATCGGGGTGCCCGAATCTATTCGAGGTGATTATTTAAATATATATTTAAATTAAACAGTTAATTACTAACATGAATTGATCCTAAATCAATTCAACATAATAATAAATAACATGCGTACACATAATTCACGTAAATCCTAAACATGCGGAACTAGGAGTTACGGAATTACTAACCTCTTGAAGAATCAAACGGATGAATCAACCCAAGAGCCTTCCCAAATATATCCCCAAAGTCCATGAACGCTATCCGGTGGGAATATTTCAACGAACGATTTTAATGGGAGAGAAAAATAAATATTTTGCTACCACCTTTGTGGATTTCTAATATTTCCAACACATGGAATTGCACTTGGGAATGAAGAGCTCATCCCCTATAAATAGGGAGGAGGGGGTGAAAATTAGGGTTGGAAAATAAGGAAGAAAATCTTTTCTTGGTCTCCAAGAAATCTTGAATATATCTTCTATATTCTTTTCTCCTTAATTAATTTTTTCATAAAAAAACCTTTCCCCTCTTCTACCCATAATTTTCGAATTTTACACTAATAAAGGAGTCAAGATTTTACTTCTTGAATTTATGGGATAATTAATAATTATCTCTTTCCATAAAATATCTACAAGAAAATCAAGACAATCTTTTCTTCCTTTTATAGACAAAATTTTCGAAAATATCAATTGGAAATTAGGCAAGAATATTTTCTTCTCTCTCTCATTAATTGGACTTTATTTTGGGCTATTTGGGGGGCCTTTAGGAGAATTAAGATTGGACCTCCAATGGACTATGAAGCTTTAATATTAATTTACTCCACTATAAAATTAATATTGAACTATCCATCTTAACCCATATTACGATTTCACATATAACATGGCTCCCGGTCATTATTTCCCGCGTTTAAGATTATCTTAGTCCATTAATTAATTAAGCCACTGAACAAGTTTTATATTAATTAATATCTTGTCCTTGGAGTAAAGACAGCTCAACATTATTATCCATGCCGGAAATAAATTTCCACTTGCAAGATTTGGCATGATAAAGGATATGATCCCACCAAGGGGACAAATCAAGCAAGACGTACTTGCACGCGATTCTCCGTATTAAATGTCAGCAATCGTCATGTAATTAACAATATTGCCCCAGATATAAGGTATCGAATCGCATTGACTCTCTTCCCATCATAAGTCAAAGCAATAGTTATTATTTTCACACGATTCTATTTAAGGGACGGAGATTAAGAAACAACGCACCACTGAGGTCTAATTCTTGTATATTCAATACCGAAGAATTTGTCCTCCTGTAGGTCCTCATTCAGCGCACCTAAATGCACTAGTGTGATCCCTTGGTCAAGACAGGTCAATCTGGGTCTCACACTTCAATCGTTCATGATAGTTCATTCATTTCCATCTGGGTTGTGAATTTGTACTTAATTACGAGGGCTGTTAATTTGATCTTCAGTGATCGGGTATCACCAAATTAACTACAACGTAATATGTACTGTCTTATTGAACGGGTTTGCAATAAACATATATAACATTCATTCATATTTAATGCAACAGTGATTAAATAATTTATTTAAGTAAATAAATACGAAACTTCAGTTTGGTTATACAAAGTAAAAGGATACTTTTCAGTATAACCCCAACAATCTCCCACTAATACTCAAAGTCTGCTTTTAAGTATACTACAGCATGTCTCGCGTTCTTTGTGACATCTAATGTCACCCTACACGAACCTAATAATATTTCTCCCACTTATACTCAAAGCAGATTGGCAACGTCTTTGACACCCATTCCTTCCACATGTCTCTCGAATGTACTCTGAGGCAGACCCTTTGTGAATGGATCTGCTAGGTTGTCTTCCGATGCAATCTTAGCCACCTCAATGTCTCATCTCTTAATGATTTCTCGTATGAGATGGTATTTTCTTTCATTGTGTTTGCTGGCCTTGTGGGCTCTCGGCTCCCTCGAATTTGTAACTGCTCCGACGTTATCACAGTAAACCGTGATCGTGCTGGGCAAATTCGGGATGATGTCCAAGTCCACTAGGAAGTTCTTGAAGCAGCGACGTACTCGGCTTCCATGGTAGAATCAGCGATGTATTTCTGCTTTACGCTTCTCCATGTTATGGCTCCTCCCCCCATGCAGAGCACACTACCCGAGGTAGACTTTCTGGAGTCAATGTCTGATTGGAAATCCGAGTCCGTGTAACCGATGGGGATCAGACTATCTGACTTGTAAACCAACATTCTGTCCCGTGTCCTTTTCAGGTACTTCAGAATGTTCTTTACTGTAGTCCAATGCTCTTTCCCAGGGTTACTTTGATATCTTGCCACCATGCCTACGGCAAAACAGATATCCGGTCTCGTACATAGCATTGCATACAAGAGGCTTACCACAGCCGAAGCATAAGGGATGCCCTTCATGTCTGTTGTGTTCGATACAATTGCTCGATTAATTTATACACGTCAGAGGGACACGTGTATTAATCAACTATTAAAATAACCATGCTCGATGGACAAGTGTACTCGCGGGCTTGCCGGCCAAACAAGTTTGTTCGCCAGCTTGCCAACCAAACAGGTTTGCTTGCCAACTTGCTGACCAAGCGAATATGCTTGCCACTTGCCGACCAAGCGAGTATGCTCGCCACTTGCCGACCAAGCAAGTATGCTCGCAGCTCGCCAAATCTGGCATGATGACCTGATGTTATCCTGAGATGATCCTAAAGATATGATTGATCTGATCAGTCGAGCTGATCAGATCAGGCAAGAAGAAATCAGATAACCTGAAGGCTCAAATATGCTCGATGAGGATAGTGTTCCGGTATAATATTGATATGGTCAAAGGGGCGAACTGGGCAATCAGTAAAGTAAAAGTTGATATAGACGACAAAAAGAGTGCCTTATAAACAAGTAAATGCAAAGGTCAACCAGGAAGACGAAGTTGAAAACGTGGCAGCATCACATGAGTTCTTGCAAGACACAAAGTCTCCATCTCATGCTAACCAAACCAGCTCATACTTGTCAAAGTACTATAAATAGAAGAAAAAAGAACAAGAGACAGGTTCACAAAAATTTCCCAGAGTGGTTAGGTTCAGAAAATATTCCCAAGTACTCTCATACATTGAGAAAAATCCCTAGCACACACACACTTACTCTCCAAATCATCTTCTTTCATAGAAGTTTTCCCCATGAGAAGTATGGTGTACTGTGTATGTAAACCTCGCAATATGACATCCCTGGCTTGGAATGCCCCCAGAGTAGTCATTTCTTGACGAACTGGGTCAACAAATTCCTGTTATTTACTGTATATTGTACACGTACTTATTTTTTTTGTGAGTTGTTATCAAATTAGCCACATAATATTCTCCGCAAATAATGACTCGCAACAATTGGCGCTAGAAGGAGGGTAGAAAAAACCAACCCATACACAATCCTGTAGATAGCCGAGGTAGAAAAAAGAAATATAATGCCTCAATCTAGGAATACTCAGACGGAGAGATCGGGACAGAGCCGACCTCACGCTCAGAAAGAGGCTCAGCATCAGCCTCACAAAAATCAGACTGCGGAAACTATCAATCTTGAAGATATCGCCAACGATCCGGCGGCCACAACAAAGGCCATCACTTTCTTGTTGCGAGTACAGAAAGAGAGGGCCGAAAAGGAGTTGGCCAAGTTGAAATTTCAAGATTATGATGATCGACGCTCGCATACACCTGATAGCGAGCAAGTTAAGTTGAAAGTTGCACGGAAGCGTGCCAACAAAAAGGCTGATGATATGTCGGACGACGAGCAGCCTCAAGGGTCCAGACCATCACTGTTTGGACATTTGAGGCTCTCTATTAAAGACCAAATCAGCAATCATAGGCGATAGGATCCCGGGAGAGAACAGCCGACGAACATGCCGGCTCCTTCAGATCCTCATGATAGCCCGCATCCCGAACAAAAATCTGCTGGAACTAAATTGTCTATCCATCATCGATTGGGTAGTCAAGGACGAACTTGGAAATGGGGACTGCCCCATTATGAGCTTGACCCCCCGGATCCTCATGATGGGACACAGCCCCGATCCAAGTCTGTCAGTTCCACGAAATTTGCAGAAATGCAAAAAGCAATCGAAGGTTTACAGGCCGACCTGGCCGCAACGAAAGGACTCCCTCGGACGAGCACAATGCCCTGCTCGCCACTATCACCGACGATCATGGCAGCCGAAATACAAGAGAAAGTGGCAAAGATCCGACCACCAATCCCTATGTTCGATGCTGAGTCTGACCCACATGTTCACCTCAGCAAATATTAAGATTTTATGATCGCCATGGGCGCCACCGACACGACGCAGTGCCGATCATTCCCCATGACGTTGGGCGACTGCGCCCACAGATGGTTTTCTACTCTGCCCACTGCGTCCATCACGTCTTTCGCCCAGCTGGGACAGAAATTCCTGTCCTATTTCTCATCCATGTGTGCTCGCCTAGCACCAAAACAAAGGTTGGCACATTTCTCCCAGCTAAAGGGTGAGTCAGATCGAGCATACATCAAAAGATTTGACAAATGTTTGTACGATGGAACCCCAGCTGAAGAGGATGCCAAGATCCTCATGGTGGTCGGAGGCCTGACCCTGAATACGGATCTGTGGAAAGCCATGCATCAGGATTGGCCGAACACATATGCTGAATTCCGAGAGCGAGCAGCCAAGATTATAGCCATGCAGGATCTGCTCGCCCAATCACGATTAGGTCAGGAAGCAACAACAAAAAAAGTTTTTGGTAAAAAAGTAATGAATGAGGGGGGGTATAAACTCTTTTAAACCATTTGAAGAGGGAGCAGAAGCACATGCCCTACGAAACCTTCTGGGCGTTTTAGCAGAAACAATATTTAATCAAATTAAAGATCGGGACATGTTGGATAAGCCACGAAGAATCATAATGGATAAAAATCGGCTTAATGCTTCCAAGTTTTGCAATTATCATGAGTACATCGAACATAATACCGAAGAATGTCGCGGTTTACTTCGTCAACTTTGGAAGTTATATGAAGAGAATTCATCTTACGCAGTTCCTCAAAAAGCCGGCGAGCAGAGACTCCCAAACAGAAAAAATAGGTGATCGTAGGGGTAAGCGTAAGGCCGAAAAAGCATCTGACAGTGATCCCGAGGAATCCCGTAAGAGGTTGGAATTACCCAAAAGAGGGGCACCTGCCATGAGTAGAGGTCGGGAGAGTCAAGAAATCCACATGATTCGTCCTGATTATGGTCCAGTAGGTGGATGCTATTAGGCACCTACATTATCGAACAGACGAAAGAAGATGGAGATGCGTGCCATGCAAAGCATCCATCAGGTGAAGGTGGCGAGCACAACAGCTAGCACGCCACCTCTCACCAAATCATGTTCTCAGAAGATGATCTCGACGGCATAATCACCCCCCACAATGACTCTCTAACCATCAGCGCTCGTCTTCTCCGTTTGAAGGTGAATCGCCTCCTGGTCGATACCGGAGCATATGCGAACATTCTGTTCGTCAACACTCTGCACCAAATGGAGAAGCAAGTTGGGGACCTAACTAGTTATATAGAACCATGTGATCACAACATCATGGGTTTTGGGGAATCTGTAACCCGACCCTATGGTATGATCAGGTTAGGAGTCGAGCTAGAGTCAACTTTAAATCCGGAGATCCGACGAACTAGAATGCTAGACTTTGTAATCGTCGATGCTCCGTCTACTTATAATGGGTTTCTAGGTCGCCCGTTTATTCAGGAATTTAAAGCTGCCTGTTCAACTTATTACTACTGTGTTAAATTTCCAACTCAAGAGGGAACGGGTAGCGTAAAAGGCGACCAGAAAAAAGCTCGAGATTGTTTGCTATCATGTGCGCCAGAAAAGCAAAATATCATTAACATGATGGAGCAGACATGGGAGACAGGAGAATCAAGCCAACTGACGAACATATTGCCGAGGACGCTTATACCTCCTCTGACGAACACATCTCCACGGGCGAACACAGAACCCGAGATGATAACTCATGTTCCAGATCTATTGAACATTGATCCACCAAATGAGTTACCGGACCAAGAACCTCGTATAGGTTTTGAACCTATGGAGGTAGTTGACAAACACTGGGGGACGATCGAAGATCCTCGATGGAAGCTAAAAAAGAGGCGAGCAACTCCTGTTGAACAATTAGAGTCTGTTAATATCGACCCGAACAGACCGAAATTAGATGTGTTTATTGGTTCGGATTTACCGGAACCATTCCTAACAGAGATGATCTCGTATCTTCGAGCAAACTTGGATGTGTTCGCTTGGTCACATGAGGACATGGTTGGCATTGATCCTAAACATGCATGTCACTCTCTTAACCTTGACCCAACATAAATTCCAATAATCCAGAAGCGCAGAAAATTCAGTCCGGAGAAGTATGCAGCTATGGATAGTGAAATCAAAAAAATGCTCGATAATAAATTGATTCGAGAAGTAAAATGCCCAAGATGGCTTGCAAACCCTGTGCTCGTCCGCAAATCTAATGGAACTTGGAGGTTATACATAGATTTCACTGATTTAAACAAGGCATGCCCGAAAGACAATTTCCCGATGCCACATATCGATTATTTGGTCGATAACACAGCAGGACATGAGCTCATGACCTTCATGGATGCATTTGCTGGGTATCACCAAATACCCATGCATCCGGACAATCAAAAGAGTACAACTTTCTGCAGCGAAAAGAATATGTATTGTTGGCAACGCATGCCGTTCAGATTAAAGAATGCTGGAGCCATGTATCAACGTTTGGTGAACAAAATGTTCGACGAACACATAGGTCGAACAGTTGAGGTGTACATTGGTGACATTGTGGTAAAAAGCGAGCACAAGGAAGACCACATCACCCACCTCGCACAAACGTTTGATATTCTCAGGGAGTACAACATGAAGTTAAATCCGAAGAAATGCAGCTTTGGGGTTCACTCAGGAAAATTCCTAGGACATATGGTCAGTCAACAGGGGATTGAAGCGAACCCATCAAAGATTCAAGTCATGCTAGACATGCAGGCCCCCAGGAGTGTGAAAGAAGTCCAAAAATTAACTGGACGATTGGCTTCTGTAAGTCGGTTTATATCACGAAGTGGAGACAAATGCAAACCTTTCTGACGCATTAAAGAAAGGGAAATTCCAGTGGACAGAGCATTGCCAAAATGCATTCGAGTCATTAAAACGATACCTTGCAGATACACAAACATTATATAAGCCTGTTCCAGGCGAACAACTTTATCTGTTTCTTGCTGTATCCGAGCATGCAATTAGCGATGTGCTTGTCCGAGCAAAGGGGACGACACATTTGCCTATTTATTATGTAAGTCAGGTGCTCAAAGAAGCCGAGCTCCGGTACCCTCCACTGGAAAAACTTGAGTATGCTCTCGTTATGAGTGTTCAAAAACTGCGACCATACTTTTTTGATCACTCAGTCGAGGTGTTAACCACATTCCCATTGCGACAAGTTCTCCACCGACCAGACACTGCGGGCAGATTACTCAAGTGGGCGGTGGAGTTAGGAAAATTTGGCATTACGTTCGCACCACGAACAGCAATGAAGGGCCAGACTATAGCCGATTTCATGGTCGAGTTGACATATCCGCAAATACCCGAAAGAGGTGTTGACCAACCATGGCACATGTATGTAGACGGCTCATCAACAAGTTCAAGAGTCAGAGCAGGCGTGGTTCTCATCAGTCCAACTCGACAAACGTTCACGACAGCCATCCGTTTTGATTTCCCAGCCACAAATAATGAAGCCGAGTACGAAGCTTTGATCGCTGGGTTACACATGGTTATGACAATGGGAATTCAGAGGCTGATGATTTATAGCTATTCTCAAATAATCGTATACCAAGTATTAGGCGAGTACGAAGCCCGAGGCGAACAGATGGCACAATATCAGCAACTAGCAAAGGAGTTGCTTGAACAATTCGAACAAGTTTACATAGAACAATTACCACGATTGGATAATTCGTTCGTTGATGCCTTGGCACGATTGGCAACAGCAGAAGAAGTGACGAGCACGACGGACATTGTGGTCGTCATAACTTGTTCGCCATCAATTCTCAGAGTTATGGTCGCCCATGTGACAGGCGAGCAAGAAACCTGGATGACTCCAATTTTAAGTTACTTACAAAAAGGACTTCTCCCTGAAAATAAAGCACAAGCTACTCGCCTCAGATTACAAGCTGCTCGTTATACTATCTTAGACGGGCATTTATACAAAAGAAGTTTCTCACTTCCATTATTGAAATGTATTACTCCTGAAGAGGGTCATGTGATTCTGGAACAGATTCATGATGGAGTATGCAGAAACCATACAGGTGGGCTTGTCCTGGCACATAAAATTATCAGACAAGGTTACTATTGGCCTACTCTCAAGAAACATTCCCTCGCGTATGCCCGCGCGTGTCACAAGTGTCAGGTACATGCCCCACTTATCCATAGCCCACCTGAAGAACTAGTGTCAGTTTACAGCCCGTGGCCATTTGCTAACTGGGGAATCGACTTGATCGGCCCGTTTCCTACTGGCACATTGGGAGTAAAATATGTCGTGGTTGCCGTTGATTACTACACCAAATGGGCAGAAGCTGAAGCTATTGTTAAAGCCACCGAACAAAGAATGTGGAATTTTGTTTGGAAAAATATCATTTGTCGTTTTGGGCTTCCCCAATCATTGGTAATAGATAATGGCAAACAGTTCGATGGAAGTGAATTCCGACAAAATTGTGCTCGTTGGGGGATAAAAAAGCACTACTCTACTCCGTATTACCCGCAGTCAAACGGACAAGTAGAAGCTGTCAATAAAATCATCAAGCATACCCTCAAGGCTAAACTTGATATTTCCAAGGGGGGAGGATGGGCTGAAGAGTAACCAGAAATATTATGGGCATATCGAACTACCTTCAGAACATCAACTGCGGAAACCCCGTTTGCCCTGGCATTTGGTGCGGAAGCTGTTATACCAGCAGAAGTTAAGATTCTGAGCCATCGGACAATGACTTTTGGAGAGCACATCAACAACCAGACGCTCGCCCTAAGTGCAGACCTGTTGGAAGAAAGAAGGATGGAGGCCGATTTCAGGAACGCCATGTATAAAAAAAGATCAAAAAAGTTCTACAACTCCAAAGTCCGAACACGCAGGTTCAATGTGGGCGAGCTGGTTTTAAGACGAGCAACGGGGGTACCAAGTGGTGTGTTTGGCCGAGCATGGGAAGGTCCATTCAGAGTTACAGAACGCTTGTTAAACGGGGCATATGATTTGGAAAATCTGAATGGAGTTCCGTTGTCCTATTCATGGAATGCGTCAAATCTAAAAAAATATTATCAGTAACGACGAGCGCAACTAGCCGAGCATAATCAGCCATTCAGCTAAAACGAGCACAACTGGCCGAGCATAATCAGCCATTCAGCTAAGACGAGCAGGACAAACATGAAGGGAGAACATACCATGTTTGACACAAATTTCTGAATCTTCTAGAAGAAATTCTGGCCAGCACTATTAAAAGATAGAAGATACGTGTCAAAACAAGTTGAGAAGTGGTGGTAACCAAAAGAGGTATGTGTCAATCCTTGAATAAGAACTGGCAAAGACAAGGACAGATGTCAAAATGAGGATTTAAAGCAAGAAGGCCATCACCAACTAGTTATGCCAGCACCTGTTTGGGATGGTAGTATAAATAGGTGTATTGATAGCTGAAGAAGGTGGAAGAAAAACAAGAGAAAAAAGAAAAAATACTGCTAACATGGTAGAAGAAAATTTAGTTATCGAGAGAAAGTCGGTTTAGTATGCCTTTAGACGAAGTATCCAGCACTCGATTCAGCTATCATTCTGCTGAATCCATCATCTGTCCTGGCGCTTGCACTAGTACGAGCTTTATACCCCGTAAGACACTCCGAGCACAGGTTGGCGCTCGTTACGGACTCAAGATGCTCGGCAGAGTCATGGTTGCCACTCCACATTGCTCACTGCTTATGCAGTAGTAAATCACTAGTCCCCTACGCATCCCCAAAATCTACTCCTAGGGGGTGGGATGTCGTGGTATCCGCTCGAAACGACGCGCGGATGCTGATGCTCAGGCATCTACAGAAGGGGACAAAAAGGTGCGAGCAGAGGTTTTTCCCCGAGCCTGATATAGGCGAGCAGGCGTGCTCGCCACATGCTCATGTCCGCGGCAGCCCGCATAATCACAACTTGTCCAGGAGGGACAAATGCTTATGTTGCTACTGCTTGAGCATGTTACTTAAAGAAGAGTAGACAGGCTGATCTGCCTCATACTTGTCAACATCAATTTCGTGGACGAGATGAGGTCAGCTTATGTCTATTTCGAGACAAGGTTTAAATATAAAACCATAGTCTGATGTCTATAGTTATGTGTAATAGACAGTCTTCTTCAAATGTAAAGGTTGTAATAGATTACAACGTGTTGCAAAAACATTTTTGTTTGTTAAGTTTTCTAGTTGAAGCGTATCAGAGGTCGCACCTAAGCCGGACGACCCGAACAAAGACGAACGAGCCGAAGTTTATGTTCACCTGACGAAACAGTTCGTACTTAGATACCCGCAGCAAAGCGAGTGATGGGTACGCAGTCGCAACTAAATAAGATGACTCGTACTTACAGATACCCGCAGCAAAGCGAGTGATGAGTACGGGGTCGCAGCTAAATAAGATGACCCGAGTAAGAATAGTGATCGCGCCTAAATAAGACGATCACGAAATAAGAAAGGGGGGTTGCATATAAGTTAACCCATCTGGTCGTAGGTAAATAAGACGATCAATCTGATTGCATCTCAATAAGACAATCAAAAAACCAAAGAAGTCAGGGTGGAACATAGACACAGATCATGTTCGAATTCATTCAGAAGAAAAGATGGCATAAACTAGGAAGCAATACAAACATCAACCGTTCACCAGCAACAAAATTCATCCTCAACGATCAGGTTAGAGGAATTTGTTCAACAAGCAAATTCAACCATTCAACAGCAAAATTGTTCAAACATGAAAGAAGAAGACAAAAATTACACGATAGTTCAGAAGAAATTATTCAGCAAAGCAAAAAAAGCAAAATTAAGGAACAAAATCATTATTGGGGGTGGGCGGAAGCGTTGTGTCCAACAAGTCCTGCCCCGTCTGCTCGGCCCCTTCAGGAGCAACTCCTCCAGCATCATCGTGCCTCGTCTGCTCTCCAGGTAGCACATTCTGCTCGTCTTCGGGAGAACCACTTTGTTCGCTCTGCACCTGATCGAACCCGTGCTCGGCTCGGTGAGCTTGGTCGACAACATCATCAATATCTGCATCCGAACAGTCTTCCTCATCCAAAATAGGATCATCAATTTCGATCCCATCAGGAAGATTAGAGAAATCGCACAGATCAGCCAAATCAGATATTGGAAGGTTGCGATCCGGGGGGTTTTCGATCAGGTACTTCTCAAGATGGGCTACGAACGGGGTAATCTGGTCGGCAGTAAGTGTTTGTCTAGCAGAACGGATGGCATCGGCAAAGGCGCATACATAAGAGAAATTCGACATGGAATCAACATACTCCTCAGTGTGCAATTTTGATTTTCAAGACCCTGACGAGTGTTGGTCTCTTCAGCAGCGAGGAGTTATTGGGCGAGCAAAGTTTTCTCGCATTCTACAGCCTCGATGTCTGTTCGGAGTTTCTAGAGCTCAACGTTCAGCTCGTCCTGAACTCTCCTAATGTCGGCCACCTCTTCCCGATTGCGGTGCAGCTCCTCCCGAGCAAGGCCTAGCTCCTCTCTAGCCTGGCGAGCATCTTCCCGAGCTTGACGAGCATCCTCTTGAGCTTTGCGAGCATCTGCTTAGGCTGAGGATACTTGTCCCTGAGCCAACTGCATTTCATCTTGAGTTTTGGTCAGCTCGACCACCTTCTCTTCGAAACTTTTAATAAGAGCCACGTAGTTGGCATGAAGATTGGCGGACTCGGCGTAAGCTTTCTCAAGGAGAACCAAAGATTGGCCATGGCGCACTAGGCCAAGTCGCATAGTTTCCAAAGGTGTTGGACCCTTAGTTGCCTCTTCGAGCTCAGTAGTCCATGCTCTGATGGGGGTCTCGCACGCTTTCTGGACATGCTCGGGAAGGCCAGGAACATTGTGAACACTTGAAGAGCAGTAATAATCTTTCAATTCTGGCATCAGAGGCGCCAATCTGTTCAACCTGCATGTCCACCCGAGCAAATAAATGTGATTAAGCGACCAAATTAGGTGGAACAAAGAAATACTCCAACAAGCGAGCAAACGTACCTGTTCACCCGAGCAAGGTCCCATCCCAAAAATGATTTCTCTTCGGGAGAATGGAGCTGGGAATTCATAGGGGTCCAGGTTCGGGGTACTGTAGGAGGTGGAGAAGATGTACCGACCTCCATTTCGACGATTTGTGCGATTGGACCGACCATAGAGGCAGCCATTCTGGTTGCTTCAGCTGTGGGGGTCGTCTCAATGACATCGATGCTCGTCTGAGCTATCGAATTTTGCTCGTCAGGTGCCCTCCTGGATCTCTTTGGCAAGGGAGTTTGGTCGCTCGCCCCCTGCTCTACCGAATGAGTTGTCCTCTTCGGCCGACTCGACTCACCTGGTCCAGGCGCGGCTGGTCTGCTCGCCTTTCTCACTCTGCTCGCCTCCCCTCTATTTGCTAACTGGGCATCTCTCTCGGCTTGAATTTGAGCAAGCTCTTGAGGTCTCTTAGTTCGAGCCATTTCAGTATGCTCGGAGGTGCTTACAGCAACAGTGACGGCAGGAAAAGCTGTAGACAAAAGAATTCATTAAAAAAGATAGAGAAACCGCGAAAAAAGGGTAAAACACATTTTCAAATACAAAAAACAATCCTTACCAGCTGGATTGACGGCCACAAGATGGTGAGGGGGCACGTACAATCCTCCCTTTTTTCTCTGGTCAGCAGTGTTCAAAGTCTTCACTGACCGTTCCAAGTAAGGCTCAAGATCAATTTGCCAGATGCTGCTAAAATAACCGTCGTTTGTCTCTTTGTCCGTTGCTGCTTGAATCCCTGAAATTGAGAAAATAAGTTAAAATCAGTTCAAGGTGAAGAGCAAAAACACAAAAGTACTTACTTCGGCAGATCCCATAATGGGGATATCTAAGAGAGCATTTGGTTCACATCTAGGGGCCGGGCTTTTCCAATCACCCCCGATGAACCAAAACTTCTCTTTCCAATTAGTAATCTTGTTCGGCACATCCTCAATGACCTTACATTTGGCATTTGCCTGCATGAACAACCATCCGTGTTCGCCCTTGGGTCAAGTCAAATGCACTAATCGAGAGAGTTCTGCTGCTGTTGGATAATACACGGGCTTCGTTTTGCCGAACAGAGTTAAAAAACTCATAATCATGTGCCACCCATTCGGCTTCAGCTGTGTAATGGTGATGTTCCATTCAACGAACAGGCGAGTAATAGCCTGATGAAGTGGGAATCGAAGACCCGCTTCCATTGTGTCTAAATTCACAGCAACACAACCCTCAGGAGGCTGATCTGCTCGCTCATCGGGACCAGGCGCCCAAAAAAACACATCTTTTGGGGTTTCATAATTCCTATACAATTGGCCGAGCATATCAACATCAATCACACTCGCAATTTTGCTCGCCGGGTATTCATTCTCAACCCTGGTCCTATGAGGTTGTTCAGGCCAATCAAAATCATAACGAGCACTATACTCGGTATATGTTGGGCTATGGGGAAGACCAACAGGGATGTCGAGCTCCGTGTTCTGCTCGCCGTCGAATCCTCTGTTCGACTCAATAACGTTCTCAGCCACCAAGATTTCCTCCCCCATATAGTCATCATCCCTATTTACACCGTGACTATATACAACCCTAGACCCAATTTGGGGTTGGGACAAAAAATCTTCACCCGAATCATCTAAAAAATCAGTACGGGCTAAATCCCTATCTAATTCATTTAGGGCATCATCGGAATCCGATGAAAGAACGGCAAATGGCTGTCAAACTTGCCAACGGGATCTTGAACCCGAGGCATTCATCTCTGGCGCATTAGCGTCGCTACGGGAGATTGGACAGAAAGAGGAGGAAGAGGAATTATGGTGGTTTGATTCTATTGAAGCAGAAGAACTTGAACGAGAAGCCATAATTGGAATTAAAGAGGGTATGAAATAGTTACCTGAATGAAATCCTTCGCCGAAATAAGAGTGCCCTTGCCGGAAATTTCAGACGGGAAGGAATGTGTAGAGAAAGAGGAGAAGATGAAAAGAAAGAAAAGGAACTGAGGTGGCAAAATAGGTATTTATAGATGCCGGATTTAAAAAAAATTGAAAATTTGGCACAGAAGACAAAACGACACTCACGAGGGCCCACTCAATATATCCAACAGTCGGGCCCCCATGATGAATACAAAGCGGCCCGGCTGGGGGTTATTATTGTGTTCGATACAATTGCTCGATTAATTTATACACGTCAGAGGGACACGTGTATTAATCAACTATTAAAATAACCATGCTCGATGGACAAGTGTACTCGTCGGCTTGTCGACCAAACAAGTTTGTTCGCCAGCTTGCCAACCAAACATGTTTGCTCGCCAACTTGCTGACCAAGCGAATATGCTCGCCACTTGCCGACCAAGCGAGTATGCTAGCCACTTGCAGACCAAGTATGCTCGCAGCTCGCCAAATCTGGCACGATGACCTGATGCTATCCTGAGATGATCCTAAAGATATGATTGATCTGATCAGTCGAGCTGATCAGATCAGGCAAGAAGAAATCAGATAACCTGAAGGCTCAGATAACTTGAAGGCTCAGATAACCTGAAGGCTCAGATATGCTCGATGAGGACAGTGTTCCGGTATAATATTGATATGGTCAAAGGGGCGAACAGGGCAATCAGTCGAGCAAAAGTTGATATGGACTACAAAAAGAGTGCCTTATAAACAAGTAAATGCAAAGGTCAACCAGGAAGACGAAGTTGAAAACGTGGCAGCATCACATGAGTTCTTGCAAGACACAAAGTCTCCAACTCATGCTAACCAAACCAGCTCATACTTGTCAAAGTACTATAAATAGAAGAAAAAAGAACAAGAGACAGGTTCACAAAAATTTCCCAGAGTGGTTAGGTTCAGAAAAAATTCCCAAGTACTCTCATACGTTGAGAAAAATCCCTAGCACTCACACACTTACTCTCCAAATCATCTTCTTTCATAGAAGTTTTCCCCATGAGAAGTATGGTGTACTTTGTATGTAAACCTCGCAATATAACATCCCTGGCTTGGAATGCCCCCAGAGAAGTCATTTCTTGACGAACTGGGTCAACAAATTCCTGTTATTTACCGTATATTGTACACGTACTTATTTTGTTTGTTAGTTGTTATCAAATTAGCCACATAATAGTCTCCGTAAAAATGACTCGCAACAATGTCATCTATCTCTTTCTGTGTCTTGGGACACATCTCTTTGGATAGATGGATTCCGTGTCTGTAGGGCACAAAGCCTTTCTTGGAATCCTGCATGATGAAGCGCTTCAAAATAGTGTCTATGTATGGGGCTTGCGAAAGCCCGATCATTCTTTTCCTGCGATCTCGAGTGATCTTGATCCCTAGGATGTGACCGGCTTCCCCTAAGTCCTTCATATCGAACTGTTTTGACAGTCATGCCCTTACGTCTGATAACACCTTTACATCGTTTCCGATGAGCAGAATGTCGTCCAAGTATAGTACCAAAAATACCAATGCAGTTCCGTCACACGTTTTATAGACACAACTTTCAAATTCGTTTTGATCGAATCCGTAGGATTTTATAACTTGATCAAAACACTGATTACAAGCTCGGGATGCTTGCTTCAATCCATAAATGGACTTCCTAAGCTTGCAAACCAGATGCTCTTGGCCTTTTTCAATGAAGCCTTCGGGTTGTTGCATATAGATTTCTTCGTCAAGATTTCCATTTAGGAAGGCTATCTTAACGTCCATTTGCCAGATCTCAAAATCTAGATGTTCACCAATCGACAAGAGAATGCGGATGGACTTGAGCATGGCTACGGGCGAAAAGGTTTCCTCATAATTGATCCCTTCTTTCTGAGTGTACCCTTGCGCCACAAGTCTTGCTTTGAAGGTTTCAACCCTTCCGTCCGGTCCCCTTTTTCTCTTGTATACCCACTTGCATCCGATGGGTTTTACCCCATCAAGTGGTTCAACTAGCTCCCACACCTTGTTGTGATCCATTGAACCCATCTCGGCTTCCATTGCTGTTTTCCAAGATTGAGCATCTTTGTCTTGGATCGCCTCGTTGTAGGACCATGGATCTGATTCTTCTGCGGAGATCAAGTCCGAAGACTCTCCGATCCCCAAGAATCTCTCGGGTTGTCTGATAACCCTCCCAGACGAGGTTCCGATTGTGTAGGTGTGAAGTTTGGTATATCATTTTGTACAGTTGGCAACAGAGTTAGCCCCCTAAGTTCTTCTAAGGAAATTTCACTTCTAGGCTTTCGACTCTTCATATAGTCTTCTTCCAAAAATCTAAAGTGAGTACTAGTTACCACCTTTTGATCTTCGGGACCATAGAACATGCATCCTTTAGTTCCTTCGGGGTACCCTATGAACATCCTTAATTCCGAACGTGCATCCAATTTATCGCTTCCTTGTCTAGCACGTATGTCGGACACCCCCAGATCCTGATGTGTCCGAAACTGGGCTTGCACCCCGTCCACAATTCTCTCGGGGTTTTAGGTACCAATTTGTATGGCACTAGGTTCAGAATATAAGCCGTTGTTTCTAATGCGTAACCCCAGAACAATTTTGGTAAATCCGCATAACTCATCATTGACCTTACCATTTCTAAAAGTGTTCTATTCCTTCGTTCTGCAACCCCATTTTGTTGAGGGGTACCGGGTGCAGTCAACTGGGATGCAATCCCCACTTCCGATAGGTAGTTCAGAAATTCATTGCTGAGGTATTCGCCTCCACGATCAGATCGTAGAAACTTGATACTTTTTCCCTTACGATTCTCTGCTTGAGCCTTAAATTCTTTGAATTTATCAAAGGTCTCAGATTTATGCTTCATTAGGAAAATGTATCCGTAGCGTGAGTAATCATCGATAAAAGTAATGAAATACTCGTAGCCACCTCTAGCTTTGATTTGCATTGGACCACACACATTGGTGTGAACTATTTCTAACACTTCTTTAGCTCTAAACCCCTTGGCTCCAAATGCCCTCTTGGTCATTTTACCTTCCAAGCACGATTCGCAAGTCGAAAATGGCTCAATTTGGAGAGACCCTAAAGAACCATCTTTCACCAACCTTTGAATCCTTTTCGGGTTAATATGACCTAATCTTAGGTGCCAAAAAAAGTGTCTCGTTCACGTAAGCGAGCATTTCGTTTACAAGAAATAGTAGATGTGTTATAGGATGCATTTTGTGAGTGATGTGCACAGTTAATAATATAGAGATTGTTCCTTAAAGTTCCACGACAGATAATCACATCGTTACGAAAAATAGTAACATCTTTATTAAAACGAACAGAATATCCATCGTTAAATAACTTAGAAATGGAAATAAGGTTTTTCTGAAAAACAGGAACATAAAGACCATCTCTTAAAATTAACTTCTTATCTCCAAAAGACAGGTGCACGTCTCCCACTGCTTCAGCTGCCACTCTCGTAGCATCGCCTAGCGTGATGAGGATTTCACTCCCACTAAGTTGTCGTGAAGCAAACATGATCAGTGGATTCCGTATCAACAACCCACGAATGAGAAGTGTACGATGTCAAACAGGTTTCAACAACTAGTGTGTGAGAATTACCTTTCTTTCCATTCCTTTTGGGATTGGAACAGGCCAACCTCCATTGTCCTTTACCGCAGTTGAAGCACTTGCCCTCTAGATTTCATTTACACTACCAGCATCCCTCATTTTACCATTGTCCTTGGCAACAGTTGAGTTTGATTGCTTATGGCTTTTGGTCCCCTTTTCTTTTTGTCTTCCCTTGACCTAGAAGATGAAGATGGACCACTTGTCGTCAAGGCTTGAGTTTTTGTACCCCATCAACGTCTCTGCCGCGACCAAAGCTTGCAACAAATCAGCTAGCGAAGTCAAAGTGCTCAAAAACTTTTGGGCAGAGAGTGGAGTAGCAAATTGATCTGGGTCCTAGATCATAATCTGCACCCAGATCCTCAAGTTTGTTCAGATGGGCCATTAATTTTGAGGATGTAATCCCTTACGGGGTTGTCCTCCACCATTTTCAACGACAACATCTCTCGCATGGTGATCTGATGAGCCCTCACTTTCGACTCGTCAGTTGGCTCATCTGAATTTTTGGTATGTCAAGAATCCACTTGTGCTCTTGTGCAGTTAGGACAATTATAATTTTTCATTTCCAATCAACCAAGTTTTCTCCGATGAGTTGGTTTTCTTTCAGTATATTGAACAGTGGATTAAAAGGTTACGACATACTGAACTGAAATAAACATACATCTTGTGTCAATGTCCGGATCAACACAAAATTAAATCACATAATTCGATCACATGATTCATATTAAAATCAAAAAAAATATGAGCATGCATCAGCCAACATCTCAAAACAGATTTAAATGAGCCTCGTGGGAGGGTCATCATTTAAATCACATTCAAGCAGGTTACAAACAAGAACAGTTACAAACCATTAATTTTAAAAAAATAATAGTCGGCTCCCACTTGACCAATATAAAATTGACAGGGACTTCAGAGAAGTATATAAATATCAATTTTATACCTAAGTAATAACCATGATTAAATACAGAATTATTAGTTCACTTTGATCGAGCCTATTGGGAGGGTCATCGTCGCCACTAATAATAATTCACAATCATCCTTTTGGGAATTTATTCATGTGAAAGCTATCTTTTGACTGTCCCGTAGGGGAATTTCTCGAAAATGTTTCACAAATAAATAAATCATGGAGGTCAAAATTAATTTGTGTCAAAACAAATTAATTATTAAACATACTTATTAATTTTTTGAATTTGAGATTTTTCGTTGGTCAATTCTCATGCAAACACATTTAAACAAATTAAATAAAGCACAAGAAAATACAACAGTAATAAATCAAGCAAAGCAGAAAATAAACACATTGGGCAAAAATTATCCAACTGTCATGGTTTGATTTTCTTTGGCTTGATTTTGAAGAAATGTCGTCTTGAATTTCTCCCACTCATTCGTCTCGAAAAGAACTCCGTCTTGAAATGCCACGCCAAGCAACATAAAGGATGCACGCCCGCCCGCCGCGGCGGCCGCTGTCGAAAGGATTATACCCGTCTTTAAGCAAAGACACATCACCCGTACGGTCTCTTGGCGGCCTCGGTAACCGGCGGTGCAGCAGCAGATTCATCTTGGCGCCCGCCGCATGCCCGCCCTCGCATGGTTTCACCTCAGCGTCCACTTGGCCCAAATACAAGATTTGTCCGTAGCGCTTGCGCTACATAAGCTCGCCTCGCTGGGCGATCTCGCCTGGCGCCCTAAGCCCATGTCGGCATCGTCAGCGCCCAAGCAAGATGCCTCCTCCACATTTCTCACATTTACAAGCATCGCCCACTTACGGTTCCAGATCCGTCTTTAATTCGTCTCCGTCTTCATCTCCGATCAGGTTACAATTTATTTAATGAAAAATAAATACCTTAAATCTAGACTAGTTTATTACATTGAACAAATCAAATAGCCTAATCTACTCGTGGATTTTCTCACAAGAAAAATAAATCCGAACGACTCGAATTAAAAACCATTCATTCATACGCATGAAAATAAAACACATTAAATACCATGACAATTGGATACCTGCAAAAAAGATCTAGCAATTCTACTATCCCATTTCAATTTAATGTACAACAATTTAAAAAATCAGAGCTTGATACAAGTTGTTGGGAAATCGGGGTGCCCGGATCTATTCGAGGTGATTATTTAAATACATATTTAAATTAAACAGTTAATTACTAACATGAATTAATCCTAAATCAATTCAACATAATAATAAACAACATGCGTACACATAATTCACGTAAATCCTAAACATGCGGAACTAGGAGTTACGGAATTACTAACCTCTTGAAGAATCAAACGGATGAATCAACCCAAGAGCCTTTCCAAATATATCCCCAAAGTCCACGAACGCTATCCGGTGGGAAGATTTCAACGAACGATTTTAATGGGAGAGAAAAATAAATATTTTGCTACCACCTTTGTGGATTTCTAATATTTCCAACACATGGAATTGCACTTGGGAATGAAGAGTTCATCCCCTATAAATAGGGAGGAGGGGGCGAAAATTAGGGTTGGAAAATAAGGAAGAAAATCTTTTCTTGGTGTCCAAGAAATCTTGAATATATTTTCTATATTCTTTTCTCCTTAATTAAATTTTCCATAAAAAAAAAATTTCCCCTCTTCTACCCATAATTTTCGAATTTTACACTAATAAAGGAGTCAAGATTTGACTTTTTGAATTTATGGGATAATTAATAATTATCTCTTTCCATAAAATATCTACAAGAAAATAAAGACAATCTTTTCTTCCTTTTATAGACAAAATTTTCGAAAATATCAATTGAAAATTAGGCAAGAATATTTTCTTCTCTCTCTCATTAATTGGACTTTATTTTGGGCTATTTGGGGGGCCTTTAGGAGAATTAAGATTGGACCTCCAATGGACCATGAAGCTTTAATATTTTGGGGCAAATATTATTCAAGTCCAATAATGTTAATTTACTCCACTATAAAATTAATATTGAACTATCCATCTTAACACATATTACGATTTCACATATAACATGGCTCCCGGTCATTATTTCCTGCGTTTAAGATTATCTTAGTCCATTAATTAATTAAGCCACTGAACAAGCTTTATATTAATTAATATCTTTGTCCTTGGAGTAAAGACAGCTCAACATTATTATTCATGCCGGAAATAAATTTCTACTTGCAAGATTTGGCATGATAAAGGATATGAGCCCACCAAGGGGACAAATCAAGCAAGACGTACTTGCACGCGATTCTCCGTATTAAATGTCAACAATCGTCATGTAATTAATAATATTGCCCAAGATATAAGGTATCGAATCGCATTGACTCTCTTCCCATCATAAGTCAAAGCAATAGTTATTAATTTCACACGATCCTATTTAAGGGACAGAGATTAAGAAACAACGCACCACTGAGGTCTAATTCTTGTATATTCAGTACCGAAGAATTTTTTTCCTCCTGTAGGTCCTCATTCAGCGCACCTAAATGCGCTAGTGTGATCCCTTGGTCAAGACAGGCCAATCTGGGTCTCACACTTCAACCGTTCATGATGGTTCGTTCATTTCCATCTGGGTTGTGAATTTGTACTTAATTATGAGGGTTGTTAATTTGATCTTCAGTGATCGGGTATCACCAAATTAACTACAACGTATTACGTACTGTCTTATCGAACGGGTTTGCAATAAACATATATAACATTCATTCATATTTAATGCAACAGTGATTAAATAATTTATTTCAGTAAATAAATAAGAAACTTCAGTTTGGTTATACAAAGTAAAAGCATATTTTTCAGTATAACCCCAACAGGTCGTTGCCCCAAATTCTATATAGAATGGAGATCGACAATGTTGAAATCGAGCTGCCTTGTTACCTTTACCTCTGGGTCGCGGTCTTGTTGGGAAAATATGGGTGCCCGAATCTATTCGAGATGATTTTAAATACATATTTAAATTAACCAATTAATTACTAACATGAATTAATCCTAAATCAATTCAACATAATATTTAATAAGCAAATAAACAATCACGCATACACATAATCCACGTAAATCCTAAGCATGCGGAATCTAGGAGTTACGAGATCACGTACCTCTTGTAGAGACAATCGTTGAGACGTTGGATCAACCCAAAGAGCCTTTCCAAATATGTCCCAAGTCCACGAACGTAATTCGGTGGGAGGATTCACACGAACGATTTTAACAAGAGAGAAAGTTAAAATATTTTGCCACCACCTTTGTGGATTTCTAATATTTCCAACACATGGAATTGCACTGGGATGAAGAAATCGTCCCGTATTTCTAGGACTAGGGGGGGACGAAAATATAGGTCTAGTTGGGTCATTGGGAAATTTCCTTGCTTCTTCCTTAAGACACAATCTTGAATATATCCAATCTATTTCCCAAAATATCTCCCAACAAAATCTTTTCCTCTCCTTCTTGTCCATTATTTTCGAAAATATCAAATAAAATAGGAAGAGATAAGATCTTTTTCCTTTCTTGAATTTATGGGATAAACTTGTATCTCAAGAATACTTATTCCATAAAATCAAGAAAATCTTTTTCTCTCTCCTACTCATTTTTTTCGAAAATAATTAGGAAAATTAGGCAATAATATTTTCTTCTCCTTTTCATTAATTGGATTTTAATTTGGGCTATTTGAGGGGCCTTTAGAAAAAATTAAGATTGGACCTTCAATGGACTATGAAGCAATAATATTGGGCCAAATATTATTCAAGTCCATTAATATTAATTTACTCCACTATAAAATTAATATTGAACTATCCATCTTAACCCATATTACGACTTTACTATAGTATGTCTCCCGGTCATTATTTCCCGTGTTTAAGATTATCTTAGTCCATTAATTAATTAAGCCACTGAACAAGCTTTATATTAATTAATATCTTTGTCCTTGGAGTAAAGACAGCTCAACGTTATTATCCATACCGGAAATAAATTTCCACTTGCAAGATTTGGTATGATAAAGATTCTGAGCCCACCAAGGGGACAAATCAAGCAAGACGTACTTGCACACGATTCTCCGTATTAAATGTCAGCAATCGTCGTGTAATTAATAATATTGCCCAAGATATAAGGTATCGAATCACATTGACTCTCTTCCTATCATAAGTTAAAGCAATAGTTATTAATTCCACACGATCCTATTTAAGGGACTGAGATTAAGAAATAACACACCACTGAGGTCTAATTCTTGTATATTCAGTACTGAAGAATTTATCCTCCTGTAGGTCCTTATTCAGTGCATCTAAATGCACTAGTATAATCTCTTGGTCAAGACAAGCCAATCTGAGCCTTATACATCAACCTTTCATGATGGTTTGTTCATTTTAATCTGGGTTATGAATTTGTACTTAATTACGAGGAGCTGTTAATTTGATCTTCTGTGATCTGGTATAACCAAATTAACTACAACGTAATACGTACTTAACTTATTGAACGGGTTTGCAATAAATATATATAACATTCATTCATATTTAATGCAACAGTGATTGATAGATTATTTCAGTAAATAAATAAGAAAATCCAGTTTGGTTATACAAAGTAAAAGCATACTTTTCAGTATAACCCCAACAGGTCTGAGACCAATTCGACTGCCAGGCGGATTGCCCCATAGGGCTTTACAGATGAATCTCCGAAACCCTTAATGGTGAGGTGGCACGATTCGACATATTCAGAGAAATTTTCGATCTGATCGAGAGCCCCCTTGAATAAGATGTTGCAGAAGGAGCCGTTATCAATTAGCAAATGATGGACCATTAACCCCATGATCTTGGTCGAAATCACGATAGGATCGTTATTTTGATATTGCACCCCATGCTTGTCTTCGTCCGAAAAGGCGAGCTAAACTAGTTTTCTCGGCTGCATGGTTGACCTGGAAAAAGGTCTGCTGGACATGTCTCAAAGATAGTATTTTGGCCTTTTGTCTTCGCCGTGACATAATCATCGATGGGAGGATACCGCCGATGCTACCTCCCAATGGAGAAATCATCTGGACAGGTTGACCTGGAAAAAGGTCTGGTGGACATGTCTCAAAGATAGTATTTTGGCCTTTCGTCTTCGCCGTGACATAATCATCGATGGGAGGATCCCGCCGATGCTACCTCCCAATGGAGAAATCATCTGGACAACCTGGAAAAAGGTCTGGTGGACATGTCTCAAAGCTAGTATTTTGGCCTTTCGTCTTCGTCGTGACATAATCATCGATGGGAGGATCCCGCCGAAAAAGGTCTGATGGACATGTCTCAAAGTTAGTATTTTGGCCTTTCGTCTTCGCTGTGACATAATCATCAATGGGAGGATCCCGCCGATGCTACCTCCCAATGGAGAAATCATCTGGACAACCCTTTACGCGGCACTTTCGAGAAAGGGTGGAAGAGGTGGCTGGCCTGCGGGCCGTGGATTATCCTGAGGACGTTGTGGGGCTTGTTGATTGTTCTGACGTTTTTTCACGTAGTCGTCCAGCTTGCCGTCCTCATAAAGCTTCCACAGTTGCTGGAGAAGGTCGCGGCACTCGCTGGTGTTATGCCCGATGCTCTTATGGTAGTGGCAATATTTGTTGGGATTCATCTTCCCATTCTCCTTTGTGATCTTCCGGGGTTGATCCAGGAGTTGCTTGTCTTTGATTTTATCATAGACCTCGTTTGGAGTGGTACTCAGTACTCCCAACAGCTTGACCTCGATTTCGCTGTTAAAAGGTTTGAAGTTGTTTACTTTGCGGCGAGACCCTCCTTTCTTATGCGAGCTCGACTCCGCTACCTCGGGCTTCTTTATCTCGTCCTTCTGGACCTGCTCTCCCAAACGCATGGCCATCATTTCTGCCCAGCTAATGTGGTTCCCTGCCTTGAACCGGAACTCCGCATACGAACTCGGATACTCCTTATACATGAGTTTCCATAACTTCGTATTGAATCGCAGACCTCGGACTGCGCCCATTACCTTGACCTCGTCCCCCATGGGTTCGCCGCCCAAGAGGAAATTGTCGAACCTTTCAATGTAATCTCGGTCTGACTTTGTCAGTCCCTGCTGGATGGTCGCAAAGAGTTGTTTAGTCGGCTGCCTTGGGGCCAGAGTGACGAAATGGTTTAGGAAAAGACCAGCAAGCTGATGGAAAGACTCGAAGGAGTCAGGAGTTATGGATTTGAACCACCTATAGGCTTGGTCGCCTAAAGTAAGTGGGAAAAGTTGACATTGCTTCACGTCGGTAGCTCCCATTGAGGCCATGTGGTCGGAGAACTTCCCCAAGTGGATGGTCGGGTCAGAATCCCCGTTATAGTGGTTGATCGAGGTCGTGTTGATTTTGACCTGTGCGGGGGCATAGACAATAGCGGGAACCAAGGGTGAGATCGGGATGAGAGCCGATGTCGATGATCCCTCTTGTAGATCCATTCGATCTTGCAACTTTTTTAGGGTTTCCTTGATAGCTTCGAGTTGCTCGTTCCCAGGTTTGGGAGGTCGGAGGGCCCCTAGTGGGCCTAATCGGGTATGCACTGATGTCTTTGGTCACTCGTTCTCCCGAGCTCAGAAATCTTTCTCGACCTCAGAGGAGGTCTCTAGGTTTCATCGAACCATAAAAGAGTCAGTCCTGGATTTGTTTCGGCGACCTCGGGGTCTCCGTGGTGCTTGACTGCCCAACCTTTCAAAGATATATTCAGATTGCTGGGGAGGTTGGAAACCATCTCGGCGGGGGGATGGGGTTTTCTCGGTGATTTTAAGCATGGCTTGCCCCACCGGACTCCCTCGACGTGTGACTTGTCTTCGAGGGTCAATTTTTAGATCGGGATCCTCCGTCCATCTTCCTTTTCCCCCTGGATCCAGAGGGGCGATGGGATTCAGCTCGCCGGTGTGGGCCGATGTGTTCTCCAGCGAGGTCGCGTTGACGTTGCCGGAGGATTCTCATAGCTTCCCGGAGGTCCTCCGGAGTTTTGATGTCGGCCAGGTTCTTGAGGGGGCCATCATTGCTGGAGGTGGCCTCCTATTGACCGGAAAACTGCCTTCCTACGGATGCCATACCGGAATTTCCTGTTTGGGACGGAGTTATGAAGACTTGAGTGGGATTTTTAAAGATATGAAGATTCGAAAGGGTAAATCAATAGAAAATCTAGAAAAGTTCTAGTGATGGACCCTCCTTCTAGCCAATTGTTGATACCAAAAATATGATGAAAAGATTAAGGCATTAATGTGGCATTGATTGGCATCAAACTATTTAGAATTTTAAGGTTGGTGAGAATCAATGAAGAACAAAAGGAATGTCCTTCATTAATGTGATGAACATGCTATTTAATGTTTGATATTAAGTGTTGGAAAACAATAAATTACAAGAGAGTTTGGGCCAAATGCCTCTTTTTGGGCTTATAAAGTCTTTGTATTGAATGAAAATGTTGGAACCATTCAATGAACTTTAATTACATGTATTTATACTACAAACACTTGGGATATAGCCCCTCTATGGGCCTAAGGTCTAGGCAATTAATGGCTCGCAGAGAGCATTAATTGGCGCCGACTTTGGTTTCATGGTGGAGTGTTCCAGCTTATCTGTGGGTCGACCTCCTTGCTTTAGGTTCCTCGCCAGAGGTCGCTGGCACTATACCCGAGGTCGCTGATGCGGTACTCGAGGTCATTGACCCGAACTTCGAGGTCGCTCATCTGATCCTTCCTTGTTTAGGCGTCCTTTTCTAATTGTTTTATGATGGCCAGGGAGCAGCTTCCGCTTTGGGAAAGTCTTCTCTGATCAGGCTTACTTCCCAGGACTTAGGCGCGCAGGCGCCGCCACTGGGAAATCGTGCCTTTCCGAGGTTACGTCCCGGGGTTCCGTTAGTTCGCGACCATGCAGCTCGGGAAAGGTGAGATCTTACCCCGGCCTTGGTATGGTCGAATTGATCTTTTGTGAGCGACCTACTTAGCTCGCTGACAATCCTGATTAGTAATTCA
This sequence comes from Stenogyne calaminthoides, assembly GCA_037126765.1. NCBI lineage: Eukaryota > Viridiplantae > Streptophyta > Magnoliopsida > Lamiales > Lamiaceae > Stenogyne > Stenogyne calaminthoides. The sequence goes on along the minus strand of JBBCBC010000024.1, from coordinate 23,116,903 downwards.
ACAATTACTCCTAAGTGTTAGACCTCGCGTGCAGCTTAATTATTCTAGCACAACAGCGTCAGCACCTCAAAATCGGGACGAATCGATACTCCACCGTGAAACGACCCAAATAGAGGGGCGCACTATTGTGAATAGATATGAAAACAGGGAAGACGTCTTGAAGGCGAAGTCACGACGGGGCATGCAACGGCGGAATCCCCAGAGGGGAAACCCTAATTTGGGGAGGACGATAAAAAGGGGACGAGCGAGCAGAACCAACTAAAAGAGAGAGAGGGGTGCGGTTTGTCCAACAAAACCGTGCCCCTATGGTTTAAAAAAAATTAAAACCAATTTTATGCAATTAAAAACAAGAGCCTGAAGCTCTGATACCACTATTGGAATATAGAGGCACGTAAACTCGTAATACATGCGCAGCGAAATTAAACAGTGTTGGTCCCAAAAAACCCGATTTAAAACTCGTAAAATCTCAATGGGAGGTGACTTTAAAATTTTTGCGAATGTGTTATGCAGATTTGCTAAAGTATGTATGACAGTTAATATGAAAGCAAATAAGAACACAAGATTTATAGTGGTTCGGAGAACTCCTCCTACATTCACTTTTCCCTTCAGGGGCACTTCCTTAACCCAAAGGAAACCTTAGTTTTCGGTGTTAGGCACACCACCAACAGATATTTAAGGAGCTCTCACTCAACGGGACTTATCTGTTGGGGTTATTCATGAAAGTATGCTTTTACTTTGTATAACCTATGTATTAAACACTTATTTACTGAAATAAATTATTTATCACTATTGCTTTAAATATGATTGAATGTTATATATATTTATTGCAAACCGTTCATATAATAACATGCGTTACATTGTAGTTAATGTGGTGATACCAGATCACAGAAGATCACGTTAACAGTCCCTTGTAAACAAGTGCACGTTTCACAATATAGATAGATCCGAACAATTTATTGGTAGAAGTTCATGTGTAAGGCTCGAATTGGCTTGTCTTGACCAAGAGATTACACTAGTGCATTCGATGCGCTAAATCAGACCTGCAGAGAGGATAAACTCATTCGCACTGACTCATGGGATGAAGAGTTAGACCTTAGTGGTTGTTGATTTTTTAATCTCTGTCACTTAATAAGGGATGTGTGTGATTAGTAATTATTGCTTTGACTTATAAATGGGAAGAGAATCATTGCGACTTTGATACCCTATATCTTGGGTAATAATATTAATTGCACGACAGCTGCTAAATTAATAAAGAGAATCGTGTGCTTGCAATGTCTTGCGTGATTGGTCCCCTTGGTGGGCTCGGAACCTTTATCATACCAAATCTTGCAAGTGGAATTAATTTTCCCAGATGGATAATACAATTTGAAATGGGTCCTTTACTCCAAGGATAAAGATATTAATTAATATAAAGTTTTTTAGTGGCTTAATTAATTAATAGATTAAATAATCTTAAATACGAGAAATAATAACCGGGAGCCATATTACCGTAATATGTGTTAAGTTGGATAGTGCAATATTAATTATATAGTGGAGTTAATTAATATTAATGGGCTGAATTATATTGTGGCTCAATATTATTCAGTAGCCCATTGGAAGGTCCATCTTAATTCTACTAAAGGCCCCTCAAGCAGCCCAAATTAAAGTCCATTAGATAAAAGGTGCTTAAAATAAATTAAATTTTTTGTTGCATATTTTCCTTAAATTTTGAAATTATTAAAGAAAAAGAAGGAGAAGAATTTTCTTGAAAAGGTTTTATGGAAAGGAGATAAGTATTCTTGGAATACAAGATTATCCCATAAATTCAAGAAATCTCCTACTTGGTTTCTTTAATTGTAATTTTCGAAAAATGTAGAGAAATAAAAGGAAAAAATATTTTCTTGATTTTCTTGGAAAGATTTTTTATGGAGAAAGATTTGTATTCTTGGAGTACAAGATTATCTCATAAATTCAAGAAAGATTCAATCTTGCAAATCTCCCTATTATTTTCGAAAATTAAGGCTAAATAAGGGTGTGAGATTTTTGTGGAAAAATACACATGGAAAGAAGAATATATGGGATATATTCAAGATTTCTTAGAGATCAAGAAAAGTTCTTTCCTAACCCTATTTTGAGCCTAATTTTCGTCCCCCCTCTCAATTATAAATAGAGGATGAATTTTTCATCCCCAATATAATTCCATGTGCTGGAAATATTAGAAATCCACAAAGGTGGTGCAACAAATTATTTAATTTTCCTTTGTTTATAAATTGTTCATTGGAGAACCTTCTACCGGGGTTATTGAACGAGGACTTGGGAATACTTGAGAAGGACTTTTGTTGGGTAGCCAGATACTTGATCTTGTCCGTCTCAACTGTTGTCTCTACAACGGGTACGTTTACGTAAACTCCTAGAAATTTCGCATGCTAGGATCTTTTACGTGAAATACTATTTGCATGTCGTTGTTTGATTAATTATTATTTGAATTCACTTAGGTTAATTCATGCTAGTAATAATTGTTAATTTAAATTTGTGTTTATGAGGTCATCCCGATAGATCCTGGCATATGTTATCCCAACATTATCTCCCTCACGAGATCTCTTATAGATGTTTGGAGTTCTCACTCTCGGGACTTATCTCCCTCGCGGGATTGCCTACGGGACTTATCTCCCTCACGGGGTTGCCTACTTAACTACCTCACTTAACCACTATTTCTCTCTCAAGAAAGGGTTTGAGTTTGGTGTTATTTCCAACAAGGTGAGATTTTCCCTTATATTTTTTTAGCCTTTAAGCTAAGGTTGGGAAAATATCTCTAAGCTTAGGATATGACAATTATGCTTAGATATGATGAAGAACACTCTTGGATAAATTTAGATATTTTAAACTCCGTGTTCTTGAATGGAGATGCTTGAATATTTGGCTTTAATCTTCACTTTGCAGCATCCTCCATTATCTTCTTTTGAAGATAGTGCAATGTATTTATAGTGTGGATTTGAATATTACCGTTAAAGAGTATATTCAACTTTCTTTGTCCTTTTGCACTGTTGCTTGCAGCTTTATGTCACATCCATTTATGTGTTGTCATCTTCTCATTGGCCAGCTTTTTGTGTGTCTAACAGATCTAATTTTAGCTCGCCTATTTTCTGATTTCAGTTTTCTGATCTCAGTTTTCTGATTTCAGATTTCTGATCTCAGTTTTCTGATCTGAATTTTCTAATTTCTTCTCGCTTGATTTGATCAGATCAGCATATCATCAGGTCAGATTGCATTAGCATTTCTTCTTCACAAATCAACATGCTTCTTCATGTTCAGCTCATCAGTTTACATGGAACTCATCAGTCTCGTTTCGTTCTGATCAGCCTCGTCTTTTCTTGATGAGTTCCCCCTCAACTTGTTACCTGTAAGAATAAAACTAAGTCTAGAAACGCAAGCTTTCTATACAACTTAGCTTCTCCTATTACAAGGTATTTTGGCATAATAATCAAAACTAAAATTATCCCAACAATTTCCTCCTTTTTGATAATGATGCCAAAACTAACTAATAAAAAAAAACATGCGACAAAAAAATGGTGTTAGTTAAACAAGTGAAATGATGAAGAATGTTGTATGCATTTTAAAAAAAAATGATGAGAAGATGCTTATCATCCTCCATGAAGTTTATGAAAGATATGCATTTAAAAAAAATGGGTTTTAATAAAAAAGATCAGTGCAGGTGGTCACATTAAAAGCTAGTGAACTTTTGAACTCCTGCTCTGACACCACTTGTTGGTCTCGAAAAACTCGATTTAAAACTCGTAAAATCTCAATGGGAGGTGACTTTAAAATTTTTGCGAATGTGTTATGCAGATTTGCTAAAGTATGTATGACAGTTAATATGAAAGCAAATAAGAACACAAGATTTATAGTGGTTCGGAGAACTCCTCCTACATCCACTCTTCCCTTCATGGGGCACTTCCTTAATCCAAAGGAAACCTTAGTTTTCTGTGTTAGGCACACCACCAACAGATATTTAAGGAGCTCCCACTCAACAGGACTTATCTCCCTCACGGGATCGTCTATAAATGTTTAATGAGTTCTCACTCTCGGGACTTATCTCCCTCACGGGATTCCCTACGGGACTTATCTCCCTCACGGGATTGCCTACTTAACTACCTCACTTAACCACTAATTCTCTCTCAAGAAAGAGTTTGGGTTTGGTGTTATTTTCAAGTAGGTGAGATTTTCCCTTACATTGTTTTAGCATTTAAGCTATGGTTGGGAAAATCTCTCTAAGCTTAGGATATGACATTTATGCTTAGATATGATGAAGAACACTCTTGGGTAAATATGGATATTTTTAATGCTCTGTGTTCTTGAATGGAGATGCTTGAATATTTGGCTTTAATCTTCACTTTGCAGCATCCTCCATTATCTTCTTTTGAAGATAATGCAATATATTTATAGTGTGGATTTGAATATTACCGTTGGAGAATATATTCAAATCCATACTAATAGTCTTCCAGCTTTTTTTTGTCCTTTTGCACTGTTGCTTGCAGCTTTATGTCACGTCCATATATGTGTTGTCATCTTCTCATTGGCCAGCTTTTTGTGTGTCTAACAGATCTGATTTCAGCTCGTCTATTTTCTGATTTCAGTTTTCTGATCTCAATTTTTCGATTTCGATTTTACGATCTCGGTTTTTATTTTTCTTCTACTTTGATCGGATCGACAAAGATCAGTCGATTGCATCAGCATTTCTTCTTCACAAATTAGCATGCTTCTTCATGTTCAGCTCATCAGTTTACATGGAACTCATCAGTCTTGTTTCGTTCTGATCAGCCTCGTCTTTTCTTGATGAATTCCCCCTCAACTTGTTACCTGTAAGAATAAAACTAAGTCTAGAAACGCAAGCGTTCTATAAAACTTAGCTTCTCCTATTACAAGGTATTTTGGCATAATAATCAAAACTAAAATTATCCCAACAAACAATTCACCAACAACGAACATATAATTGCATAAACGACTCTGAATAATCATAACAAGAAATCTTACAGTAATTCGAGAGCAGATTTCTCAACTATGATATCCACGTAATCTCCGTTCACGGACTTGCACAGATTTGCCAGCATTGAATTCCGAGACGAATTTGCTAGGAAAATTCTAACTCTAGATTTTATGGAGAAAATATAAACACTTGTATTATGAATTCCCAAGAGCTCATATATATCGGAGAGGCCTAGCTTAAATCTTAAGCTAACCTGATTAGGAAATAAAATCCCTAATCTTATAAAATAAATCTGTTAGATTTATTTCCCACATATAAAATCTCTACGGATTTAATTCTCATGTATATCAAATCTCTAAGGAATTGATTCCATATATATTAAATCCTAAAATAATATTCCATATATTATTATTGGGAATCCTATTTAATTAAACCTAATTTAATTAAAAATTAATAATAATTAATTTCAAATTAATTTGTTATTAATTAATTCTTCATAAATTAAATATTAAATCCAATTTAGCATTTAATCAACCAACTTTAATCCGTAAAAGGGAACTACTTGTTGTTTGACCCATAGGCCCTCATATATCGAGCGATGAGTCAAACTAATGGTCTTAATTCAACCCTAGACAATAAATCAGACATTCTCAATATATGAGGTTTATTGCGAGAAACGTGCAACTACCTGTAACTAAAAGATGGGCTATTACGATTTCCTCCTTTCATTCACGAATACTCGATTAGTCTTGAACATGATGAAGTGTCTATTCAAATAACTTAATCATATTATCTTCAATCACTACTTGATCACTTATGTCACACTTGGCAACAAAGTCCAAGTTAACGTGCATTGGCTAATGACTTTGATCTAGTTATGATGAGAAGATGAGTATTCTCTCTAAATCCACTTTGAGGAATGAATCCTTTTCTTGGTTCAACTACCACGCACATGCACTTCATGATGAACCCAACCCAAGCCATATCTACCCATGGAAGGGTGCAAGTGTCGGTCATGGTCAAAGTTCATCACTCCACACATGTCGTGCGTATTGACCTCAAGTTAAAGGAGTATCACATCGCTCCCACTAACCGAGACACCCGTAGACACATATAGTGGAACTACATCAAACGGTTTCTCGGATGGGTATACCAATACCCTCTAAGGTATTTGTGCATCCATCATGAGATACATAGTATCTCGTAGTAAGTGAGATCTTACTACACTCTCTAAGAGTATGATGCAGATCGCACACCAATCTCCATTGCATCATCAATATCCCATTCTTGATGATCCTCGATCGGAGCTATTTGAGAATCATGCTTAAGTCATCTGAGTTCTCACAACCTCAATGACAACAATGACTCATGTGGACACTTGTACGAATAAATGCAAACAATCAAACATAATATTCAAACAAGTGTATTGTCATACATTAATATTAAATTAACTATAATATTAAGTCAAACTGAATATCATCTAGTATTATGTCCTTACAATAGACTGTCTCTAGGACAGTAACACTAACATACAAATGGCCTGGGGAACTCTTGAGGAAAATTGAGGTGGCCATTCGTTTCTTTCTTTGGAAGGGAGATATCACGAAGAGGGACTCCCTTAATGTGGACTGGACCCGCTGTTGTGCTCCGACTTCTGAAGGGGGACTGGGCATCCGTTTCATTCGTCTTGCAAATGCTTCATTCATTTGTAAGTTGGCTTGGGACATTATTACTTCCTCTAATGATCAGACTCGTCTACTTAGGGAGAGATACTTCACGACTGATGTTCAGCCTCGAGGTGTACATCGTCGCTCCTCGATTCAATCGGCTCTTCATGCCCATGCTCAAAGAATCCACGAGGGCTCGTACTGGTTGATTGGCCGTAACTCGAAGGTTAAGTGCTGGACCGAAAATTGGTTGGGTTACAGTATTGTTGACCGACTTTCTATTCCTCCGGACGTTCAGGCTGACCTGGACTGTACCGTGGGGGACTAGTTTGCGGATAGGGTTTGGTACTTTAGCAAAAAAATTAAATATCAACACTAAGTAAATTATAAATTAAATTATTTACGCCTAATCTATTCTTGAATACTTTTGTGAAATTAGGTAGATTATGGAATGTTGTAAGTTTACTTTTTTTAAAACACATAATCACACAAGGGTTCGAAAAAAATATACTCCATATATAATCACACAATAAATGAAAGGTCAAATCATGCTTAACAAATTATCTTAAGAGTTCCTAAACACAAGCCAAAAAATAATTTTCTTAAATGATGATATACGTTTTTTAATGACAAAAACTCGTATGAGACATGAGACGGAGTACAACTTAGCACAATTGACATTCACCTCTCCCAAAGTGTTAAAGTGTCAATGCCCAAGTTACACTCCGTCTCACCGTGAAACGGTCTCACACAAGCGTGTCCTTTTTTAAAAAAAATTAACAATTATTAGGTATAGATTATGCTAGTTTGAAGGAAATCAAATTCAATTAACCTTTGCTTCTGACCCGTTCTAGAATTTTTATATCTCACGTGATAATTAATGAGCTTACAAGAATAGGCAAAATTACAATTAATTGAAAATGTTAATAAGAGAAAATTTTGTTGAATATACCAAATTTGTGATTAAAAGGACAAATCTTGCTGAAACAGTTTTACATACCAGTTCAATTCTTCTGTGCCACTTTTTCGTGTTCCAAAATTATTCCACCTCTTGGATCTTTAACACATGGACCCAGAATTATGGTGGTTCGTTAGATATTTTTGTCCATTCTACATGTCATTAATATAAATTATGGAACACGTAATAGAACATTATTTCTGGAACAAGTGATATCGTGGCTTTACATACTCTCATTCTCCCTCATATCTCGCTCTCTTTCTTTATCGTAAGTTTTCTCATTCTGTCAAATTATTCTGGTCCACTGATGATGTTAGGGATGAATTTGTTCACACTCACAATTTGTACATATTAAAATTAACATGCCTAATTCCAAAATTCCCAATTGTATTAAAATCTCTTGCTGCATCCCCTAGTAATTAGATATGGTAGAAGCGTTGAATACGATTTAGAAAATTTAAATCTTGTATTAGTTTCGTTAAATTCAGTCCTTTTAAACTCAGTGAAATTGATGGTGGTACTGTACAGAAGGTGGATTGTAGATTATTTGCTAGGAATAAATGACAATTGAGTGTGATGGGAATTATTTAAGATATTTCGTCAACATTCATTTCAGCATTACCGTCCAGACAATTGTAGTTCAAGAACATGGGCGTATATAATAATAATAAGCAAAATTAATTTGTACAACGATATGGAGTAATTTTTTTGCAGAGCCTAGTGAAAAAGTTTTTTCATTTTCCAAAAGATGAACGGAGATGAAGAAATAACATATTACGGGGTTGAAAGGATGAAAGGGGCGAGATTAGTTTTATTTTATGTGTTTATAATAAAATAAAGATTTGAGATATCTATTTTATTTTATTAAGATATATAAAGAAATATACAATATTTAATATAATTAAATAGATAAGTAATGCCGTGGAATGCGACATTAGAACTCTATATATATTTGTTAAGATATATATAATGAATCAGACATTAAAATATATACAAAAAAATGTAATAATGGCAATGAGACAATGTAAATTTCCATTAAAAAAAAAAAGTCTCATCTTCTCCTAAACTTCCGTCAAATTTTATACAATTTGATATCAATTGTTTCCTTATATATATCAATTTGATAATAATAGTTGAAATTTTGATTTGCTATATTAATGTGTTTATATTTATCTAAAAAAATCTATATAGTAATTAATTCTATGATTTAGTAATTTTTTTAAATAGAGATAGTAATTTGATATTTAAATTTTTAATGTTGATATATAAATTTAGACAAAATAAACAATTAACATAAAAAATCCAATATCACTTATTTTTTCGAAAACACTTTCAATATCACTTATACAACTCTTTGATACAACATTAAAAAATATATGATTACTACTACACATTTGAGTTTGGAGAACAAAACTTGGGCAATGCTTTTTTTTTAATAACTCTCTAAGTGGTCCCTTTAGAAATGGTTCTATTAAAAAAAAAAAAAAAAAAAAAACCGTTTGTCCCAAGATCAAAAAAACAACAACGGTTCATAACTTATTTGTGCAAGGGTACTTGGAGAGCGGTTTTGAACCGTTGTCCAAGTTAAAGCTTGGAGAGCGGTTCATAACCGCTCTCCAAGTGAAATAATTTTTTTTTTTTTGTAAAGTTTGTATTTTTTGTTTTATTTTTTTGTTTCTGTAAATTCTTTTTATGTACAATTCAAATATTTTATTTTTTAATTTCTCGTGTTATTTCTTTTTAATATTCGTCTTATATAATGAGATTAACACAAATTGTTATGTAAAACTTGTTCATAATATTAAAGTCATATTATTACACTTACGAACTTGTATCACTATTAATTTTTATAAATTAATACCTATAATATTTAATATTCTTATAAATTAATTCAATTTTGTCTAAGTATTACTTATTTAGATAGAAAAATACTATTACTTGTTTAAATAGAAAAGTATTACTTGTTTAGATAGAAAGGTATAACTTGTTTAAAGAAAAGTATTACTTGTTTAAAGAAAAATATTACTTATTTAGATAGAAAAGTATTGCTTGTTTAAATAGAAAAGTATTATTTGTTTAGATAGAAAAATATTACTTGTTTAAATAGAAAAGTATTACTTGTTTAGATAGAAAGGTATAACTTGTTTAAAGAAAAGTATTACTTTGTTTAGATGAAAAAGTATTACTTGTTTAAAAAAAATATTATTTATTTTGATAGAAAAGTATTAATTGTTTAGAAGGAAAAGTATTACAAGTTTAAAAGAAAGGTAGTTAAAAAAAGTACAAGTAAAAAATATAAATTTAATTTAATTTAATTTAAATTTATATAAAAAAATTATTATATAAAAATGTGATTGAATTAATAAATAAGATAATTGAAATAAAGAATTTTTAAAAAAATTGTAAGAAAAAACGATTTTTAGAACATATAGAATTAATTTCATTAAGTAAACGCAAAAGAAAGTCTTTCGAAATGGAATTGATCCATTCGCCAGCGCCCAAGGTCCCGTGTTCGGTCCCCCATGGGAGGGAGTAATTGCCTCAATTAATTGGGAGGCTTGGTGTGGCTAAAGACTGCTGTCTAACTATCAATTTTGATACTTAGACAACGGTTTTTAACCGCTTTATATGTTGCATCTTGGAGAGCGGTTGCATAGCGATTTTTAACCGCTGTCTAAGCTCCACGTTTGCTTGGACAGCTGTTACTTGGAGAGCTGTTATAACCGCTCTCCAAGGTCATTTTTAACAGTTCTCCAAGCTCAAATCTATATTAGTGGATATACACATATTAAACTCAATGAATTTCTCCAAACTAAAATTTAGATCAATTTAAAATGATATTATACTACCAAAATGATAGAGAATGATTAGTAGGGATTAATCAAGAAAAGAACGTGTTCTTCTCCCCGATTACAATTTCCTAAAATTGGATGCATCTACTTCCACAAGTCCATTCACACATATGATTGAACATAGCAAAATCCAGGGGCATGCCAGAAAAAGAGAGAGAGAGAAGAGTAAAAGACCCTACAGTAGACATAATCAGCAAAAATCATCACTTAAAACAAAAACTGGATTGAGGCTCAACTTAAAATATTGATGGAGCATATATAACTCTCAAACAACTTGAAACAAAAATTCCTATCGAAAACAAAATCACTAAGAATTAGAATATTTGTTGTTTGAGAATGAAAATTTTGGATCATGGAACTTCACTTTAAATAGGAGAGACAAAACAAATTAGTGGGATTGAATTAAGCATGTCATTAAAGGGCATTTAATTTTATTAAATAAAGATTAAAAATAAATAAGTAATTGATGGAAAATTTTACACGATCAAGATTAATCCAGCAAAAGTGATCAACGGCCCATAAAAGAATGGCGCCGAAACTTAAAAGGAAAAATAGCTCCTATTATATATTTATTATTATGATTACTCCATCAATCAGTCCTAAACAAACATATATATTTAAAAATCTATATATTTAAAAAGTGAATATTTTTTAAATAATATCATCACCATATATATCAAATATTTTAGATGTCAGTGAATAAATTAAATAAATGAAATGTTAACTACAATGAATAATGGATGATTAATTCATGTATAAGAAATTTACATTCATATATGATCAAAAAAATTTAAGAGAAGATTTTATGTGAAAGTGGTACACCATACATCACTATCCATATTTCAAATATGGATCCTAATCGGGTTGGTATGTATTAATGAGAGCCGCAGCAGTTTTTGCTAATAACATGCCTGTGTCCTGGTGGTTCTTTGATGCTTGATTAACTGTGTGGTATTGTGGTTTAACTCTTGAATCCAACAGTGTTGCTCATTTTTAATTTCCCTCTTTCTTGTTTCTAGACTTTTGGCGGCATTATTTGAAATAACATTATTCAAAATATGTATTCACTAATAAATTAATAGTTTATTACTTTTTAAAATTTATTCTCAATACAAAAAATAAAAATATTAATTAAACAAAAAATAATTTGATCTTATTAATTTGTTCATAATATTAGAATTAATATATTTTAAACTAGTATTATTTATCAAATCATCTTATACTATAAAATATTTTAACTAATACTATAGATAATATCAACTAATACTATAGCGCATATAAACTAGTACTATAGATAATAAATATCAAATAATACTATACAAATTGTGAACTTATACTATAGTGCATATACCTTAATATTATAGTGCATATCAACTAATACTATAAATAATATCAGATAATACTACACAATATGTAAATTTATACTAAAGTTCATGTCATCTAATACTATAGTTCAAGACTATAGCTCATGTCATTTGATACTATAGCTCATAACAATATATACACACAATACACATTAATTAAAGACAAGAACAAATCAAATTCTATAAAAATGCACTTGTGTTGCAAGTTTCAAAAATACACTTAAATTGCACGGCACACTCGATGCATGCAGGACTTTGCCTTTCAAAACAAATTTAGAGAAGGAAAAAAATAAAATAAAAAAGTTATCTTTCACTCACAATATCTATCTTTTATCAATCAATATGATCAACTTGTGTTGCTCGAAAGAGACCACATGAGTTTCAATAGCCATCGAAATGATTGCTGCTTAAAGTCATTTTCCAATGTAGTATTTCATTGCCTTGGGTTGTTTTAAAATTAAAACTCAACTCCCAACTTTCAACTAGGGATCTTGTTATGGTGAAAAGTTCATATAATACTTTCCCACTAATTATAACACATTACAAATGAATAACAAGTCTAGTTTCACTCAAGTATTAAGCAATCTTCCTCTCTCCTCTTCTAACTTCAATCAAGTTCTTCAAGGTCTGATTTCAGTGAGATTGACAAAACTAAACTTCCACAAATCTCCACCCTCAATGCATTCCATATTGATAACAACATATGATATAAGAATCTCCACACAAAAATAATATTATTAGGCTAAAAACAAGAAACTTAAATTATAAATATAATTAAATAAACTAATACTACACGATATATGAACTAATACTATAGCTAATATAAACTAATACTATAGCTTATATCATCTAATGCTATAGCTCATATCCACTTATACTAAAACTCATATCATGTTATACTATACTCCATGTAAACTTATACTACAAGTCATATCATCTGATACTATAGCTCATATCTTCTAATACTATAGTTCATATCTTCTCATACTATAGTTCATATCCACTAATACTATAGCTCCTAATAACTATAGTTTATATCCACTAATACTATAGCTCATATCATCTAATACTATAGCTCATATAAACTAATACTATAGCTTATATCCATTAACACTATAGCTCATAAATAAAAATAATCACAATACATGGAGTCTAAAACAAAGTAAGAGAAGAACAAGTGATATAATGATATTAGAACTGATTAAAATTGCTATCAAGATATGGAACATAATATCCTTATTCACAAACAAGTTAATTTCAACAAATTAAACTACTACTTGCAAAATATAAAATAGCAAATCATTCTATACAATAGAATAATTTTTACAAGAAGTCTATCTAGAAGCACTGGGCTTCGTATACACTACAAGAAATAGCATCAAACTGTGAGATAAAAGATGAGTAATTCTGAGAGCCCAAGAAAGAATTGAACATGCAACAAAGAGGGATGGGGTCTAAGAAAGCCTTAAAGAGAAACCAACAAAACTTTTGATCATACTAAATAGAAGATGAGTTATTCTGAGAGCCACACAAATGAACTACTGCAATCGCAAGCAAAAGAAATAGTAACTGTCCATCAGTGTATATATATATGTATGAAGAAGTAGGTGGCAATGATTAAAGAACATTAGAAACTTCAGTTTGCAAGAAAAGTATTTTGATTCTTGTCCACCACCCACATTCACTATGGAAGAGTTAAAATTATTGCCAAAATACTTGGGCGAAGTTAAGCTAGTCCAGTTAACAATTTATTGGACATTCATCATATCCATTCCTCTAATACAAATACAAAGAGCTAGATAGTTATGTGAATATTATTCTAGAATGTAGCATATATCCATATGTTGCGCCTTATATATAAAATTGAATCAACGAGAAGGAGAGACAGAAAAATGTAAATCCTGTGCTTCGATTTTCCACAAGAATTGCTTCAAAAAACTAGCTACGCATTTGTCCATGTGGTGTTCACTTTAAGCTATTTCAGCAATTTTACTAATTTGCATTCAATTCATAATTACTTTGTACCAAAATCCTATAAGAAACTAATGATGATCACAGACCATCTCATCTCTCGTTACGAAATTTAATATAGCAGGAAATTTTCTATTTAATCATTTCACACATGGTAGGCATAAAACCATAATAAAGGAATAAAGGATCATAAACATGTTACCTGTTTAGACGAAATCAACGGTCAATTTAAGATCTTCGAAGAACCAAAATCAGAAAACACAAAACTCACACGAATCACGCATATTTATCGTAAAGAAAGCACACAACTTTTTGAAGAAATTAGACAATTTAGTTTCGTGAAATCGAAGAAATCTTCTCGTAAATTTTCGAAGAAATCGCACAAATTTGCTCGTGAATCTTCGAAGAAATCTCTAGCAAATCGCGAGCAGTGAAAGAGAGAATTGGGGAGCGAAAGAGATAATTGGGGAGACGGACGATTTAGAGAGAGAAAATTGACTGAAAATGGATGAGGTTGGGATAACTTTTGACTTTTATACTGACCCGTTTATTGACCCGAAATAAAAATGGATAGTGGTGTATGGGTATTATTGATTTAAATTTGTATTGTACGTAGATTCCTAAATCGGACTAGAGTCCTAAAGATAAAATTTTGTCCGGAATAAGTAAATTAGCACTTCGACAAGGGACTCCTTTGACAAAGTATAGTGTGAATAAATTTTACGGTGAAACTGGTTAAGGGGTGTGACTTATATTGTTAAAGTGTGTAACTTTTTACTGTAAAGTGTGTGACTTTTTACTATAAAAAGTATTACTCATAAAATGAAGGGTGTGACTTATATTATAGCAAAGGGTGTCATAGTGATAACTGAAGTGTGTGACTTATATTACTAAAGGGTGTGACTTATATTACTAAAATATATGTCTGTAAAAAAAAAAATTAGTTTCACGGTTAATAAGTTTCACAGTATACCAACTCGACTCTTTTTATTCCCCCTCAAAATCTTAAAAGTCAAGAAAGGAATATATGCATCAAATTGTTCTAGAATTTCACATCATTTGCGATCTTTTCTGCTTAAGGGATTTCTACATATCTCTACTAAAAAATGAAAACACATATAGCTTGATTTATCTTACTTGTTAACGTTTTATATACACCAAAGTGGATAACATAGAATAAATTCAATCGTTCTAATATTAGCATCAATGATTCAGTAGTTCTAATTAACGTACAGAGAAACAAAATATAAGAATCTAATCATATTATTGTTTTTTTTTCACACTTCATAATCATATCAACTTTCAAGTGAAAAGACAACCAAGTAATAATAGCTGAAAAGTTGTGTTGTGCAGGTGCGGAGTCTTGGTCTTGCAGATCACGATTTGATTTTAGTCGCGGGATTTGTAGATTTTCAAATTTTTAGGATAATGATACTAAGTTAGATATCGTCGATTTTTTTTAATTTAAATATATATATCACCTGTAATAATATTAAAATTTTACAACAATTATATATAACACATGTAATAATATCAAGAGTATTTAAAACACAAGTACTAATATCAAGGAATTCATCTCATAAGTAACAAAACAACAATTAAATCAAATATCATTAACCTATACAACTCATAAATCATAATAAAAGATTAATAAATTTTAATATTTAATAAATTTTAGAGTGTGTCCTTCAAATTATTAGTAAGTCTTATTTTTTTTTTAAAAAAAAAAAAAAAACCCCAAAATTTAATAAATTTTACAAAAAAATCTCAATACGTATCCGATACGCATATCCTCGGAACAGGATACGTGTATCCGATAATAAAAAAATTAAAAAAAATTGGGATTCGCCACTTGGCGAATCGGGTGCAAATCCTGCATTTAATCCCAATCCAATCAATTGCACCCTGACAAATCCGAATCTTTATATCTTTGTTAATTTTTAAGAATCCATTAGAGCTGAAAAGTTGTATGTAGTCATCATTAACCCCAAAAAAACCAAAACGGTTCTAGTACAAATCTAATGTGAAATTTGATTCACGTGAATTTTATTTTTTTAATATTATTGATTAATATATTTCCTCCACTCGATTACAAGTATTCTATTTTGCTTTTTTATCCGCCAGTGATAAGTTTTCTCTTTTTTAAATGAAAAAAGTAACACACTATTACTATAAATTTTATCCTTATTCCTTACAAAGTATTACGAAAAATGTTTATCATTACTCTAGTTATTACCTTATACACATTTTTCTCTCTCTCCATTTTAAAAAATATCTTTTACTTCTTAAAAGACGTGATTAAATTGATACTGAGTCTAAAGGTCGTGTATTTATATGGTAAAAGATATTTTTTGAAATGGGGAGAGAGAAAATTAAAAGGTTGGAATTTTTTACAAAAATATTAAAAATTGTAATTAAATTGAACCAATGTAAAAGATTGAAATTTCTTACAAAAATATTAAAAGTTGTGATTACATTGAAACTATACCTAAAGATCATATATTTATATGGAATTAACCCTAAAAGTAATTCAATATGGCCCACAATTTATTATTTTAATTTTTTTTAATCAATGTGCCCAGGAAAAAAGGGGAATTATATAAATGGACGAAGGGATAATTATTTTTAGCATACGAAATCTAAATGTTTAAATAATATTTAACTTTGTGTGTTTTTTTCTCAAAATTATAAAACAATATCATTGCGTATGCTACACAGTAGCGCATCATAGTCTAAACAATAATGTTTTGGATAAGAGAGTCGTTGAAAATTTTGAAAAATAGTGCAAACCTTATGTTAATTTATACATCATTAATAGTAAATGTATATCTATACATATCTAATAACAAAATGTTGGACCAAAAGTTAGGCCTAAAATTTATTATTATTTTCTAATAAAATTTTAAACATCTTAACAAATTTGATGTAGCTCAAATGGTTTAACGAATATTTTTTATCTACTTTGTATGTAAGAGTACATGGTTCAATTCCTCATATGTACCACAAATATATATTAATTATTTTTTTAATATTTTTTAAATTATTAATATTATTTTTAAATTTTTAACTAGATCTATTTATATATATATAATAACAAAATATTACCAAAAAAGAAAATAAATTCAACAAAAAATTATTATAAATTTTTGAACTAAATCTATTTATACATATATAATAACAAAATATTATACCAAAAATAAAAAAAAATTCAAACAAAAACTATTACAAATTTATCATAAAATTTTAAAAGTAGCACATTAATTAGCACATCATAAAATTTTAAAACTGTTATATTTTGTAGTTGATATAGATATATTTTTTTTTTTAAAAAAATCAGTTACTCCTTCCATTTTATTAGATTGCTCACTTGATTTTGACACGGGTTTCGATGAGGAAATTCTTCATTAATATTTGAAGGTAATAAAATAGCTTTTTGATAAGGGTATTTTGTCAATTTTAGTGAATAAGATAAAAAATAAGTTACTTTTGTATGTAATTATTAGTGACAAGTGATGTAATTTAGTGATGTTTGTAAGGGGTAGCATGAGCTGTATAGTTACTTTATTGCTTGTATATATGAAAATGTATAATTTATATACTTATTTATATGATAATATTACATGATATTTGATTTAAACTGATTAGTCCAATTACCATAAATTAGTTGCATGAGCTATTGACATTAGACTTAAATTATTAGTTGAATAAGTTTTAATTAAATTATTAGTTGACGTTGTTAGTTGAATTGTAAAATGAGTTCGTTGTGATAAATATCGATTTGTTTACTTATTTGTATGATTCTTTTATAGGATATAATATTTAAATTGATTAGTCCAATCATGGACTAATCCAAAAAACTTTGACGACGGGGGCACAAAAATAAATAATATAACAAGTAGATTTTTCTGTGAACCCGGGTTCACGTGAATTCTATTTTTTTTAGCTTCACGATTATGCATATACATTTATACACTATTACTATCTTAAAAAATATTTAATTTTTTAAATAGTGATGATGCATATACATAACAGATCTACAAATTTTTTTAGATGAGATATTTGCATTATTAACTAATTATAACATTTTTAAAACTCATTTAAGTATTATATACATATAATATAAGTATTACTCCTAATAATTATAATATATATATAATACATCCGTATACTTAAAAAAAGTATTATTTGTGTTATAGATTATACCATATATCATGTATAAAAACCATCTCATACTGATCCCACTATTACTAATCCTTGTAAAATCAACATATAAAATGTTGATTTTTAGGTGAGAAAGGGTAACCAAATAGAGAAAGAATATGTATAATTCACATTTTCAATATACATATAAATATATTCGACTCATTAATATAAAGATGTTTAGTCCAAATAATTTTCGAAAAAATATATAAAAATTCTAAAGTGCATTTAGCTACACTATGTTATAAATTGGGCCCCCCCTAAAAAATTTGTAACATATAGGTCCATCATTGAGTCCAATTACTATGAATTAGTTGCACGTACAATTGACATTAGACCTTGAATTGTAAAACAATATTGGGTTGGTTGTGATGAAGCTCGGAAATGATTTCGGGAATGACACTGTCATCATCAGATAGTAGACTCTCTTTAACATCTTAGAAAGATAATTTTGACTAATGATATCTTATGGTATGATCATTAATAAGAATTATAGACAATTATTAAAAATCTTAGACTTTCTTAAGGAGATTAATTTCAATCATGGTAGTTATATGTTATCATGTTCAGAATAGCTAAAGGGACAATTTGAAAACTTTGACATGCAATGGAAATTGGGAAGACGATAATAGGTGACAATCAAAGTGATTTAAAAGAAAATAATTTAAATTGTAAGAAAAAAATACCTTTAAAGTTACATTATTTAACAATGTAAATTTTTTAATCAGTTGGAGCGCCACCCATTTTCCTTGTCTGATTGCAAAAGCAAAATACGTTCATAAATCATGCGTTGCATCTAAATAAATAAAAAATATATTTAAAAAAATGAAAAAAAATTCTTATTATTATTATAAGTAAAATAATTTTTTATAATTTATTTAATACAAAAATGAATACATTTTATATTATGTTCATTTTATACTCACAAACTGTGCAATGCACGAATGATATACTAATATCATCTAAAACGTGTTACCTAACACACCTAATTTTCTAAACTATTATTTATTATAACTATTTAATCTTAATTTTAGGATGACAATATTTATGAAAATTATTAATATATATTCACATTCAAAAAATTTAGCATAATATATCTTTCAAAATTTGATTTAAAATGGAATTTTAAGATTTTATGATTCGAATCCCTAATTATGTTTTTCCTTTGAAATTTTGTTTGCTCCCTAGATAGTGGATTGATTCTATTTGTGAACGCAAAATTCAAAGGAAAACAACATTTCACGTTTTTCACATCGCAACCTTAGTTTATTTCTACTCTTGTTGGGTTCATAGGTGATCGAGAAGAGATCGCAAAAGCAATCTCGTATGGTTATAGGAAAATTGATATTATTATCTTTATTTTTATTTACTTTTAGAGATCATTATTTATCTTTAATTAGTTAAGTTTTTGGTCTTATTTAAAGAACTCAGTTATAAACGTTTTATTCAATTCAATATGAATTAAGAATTGAGTTTCCCCTACTTTGCCTATTTTACAGTATTCAATAGTTGTATCAACGTATTTTAGAAGGTGTCTTCGTTAATCTATATATATGCCCGCTGCATCAATAGGTAATTTATGTTGGTAGGTGATAAATTAAAGGGTGATTGGTAGGATTTCAAAATCCTACTTTAAATTTCAAAACAAATGAACTTTTAAGATTGTAAATTATAAAGTCGGATCGAAATAGTCGCGAAACGAATATACCATTTGGAATTTCGAAAACCATACCTCCAAATAAATTTAATTTTGGATATGTTAATAATTTAGTAAGGCTGGAAAAAAATTATCATTATTCAATTGTTAACTTCATCAACAAATACTTAAAACATCGAATAAAAATAAATGGAAGAGTACAAAATTTTTTATCTACTAAAGGTGAATCACCCTCAATTCATATGATGGTTTTATTTCAAATCTCTGAATTTCTGTGAGAATTTATTTATGCTATTATTATTAGTTTTTAATTTTTTAATTTTAATTTTTACTTTCCATTTATCCCTAATCTATTAATTGTGAATCACCCCTATTCATGTGGTTTTTTTATTTTAAATTTTTAGATTTAAAACAAAAATTATTCATGGTATTATCTTTTATGTACTAAACGTGAACCACTCTCAATTCATATGATGATTTTATTTCAAATCTTTGAATTCTATGAGAAGTTATTTACGGTATTATTAATTATTATTTTTTAATTTTTTAATCTCAATCATTAATCATTTAATTTTGGTCTTTACCGTCCATTTATGCATGTTTCATAATTTATGCTCCATCCTATTATTTTTAGATGTCATTATTAGTTTTTTCAGATAAATTAAAAATATTTTCTTATGATAAATAATATAACATTTTTAACAATAATTACTATTAGCTGAAAAAAATTATTTACATGTCACATTTTGTAAGAAAATTTAAAAAAAAAATGATCATGAAAATTAATTATTAGGAAAATATATGAGATAAAGGGTGGAGGGGGAAATGTCAAAACGACATATATTATGTAAATAATGTAGAGAAAATTCAAAATTTTAAATGACCATAAAAATTGATTATTAAGAGTATATATGGGGGGGAGGGGGATTATCAAACCGACATGTATTATGTAAATAATATAGAATACAGAAGATTAGAATGATATCTAATTCAAATGGAGGGATTAATTTAGAATATGAAATGAATGAAAATATGCACATATAATATTAAAAAATAAAAATTACGTCTATAATTGAATTAATATAATTAATTAATTAAATAAATATTTAAAATATTAATTAAAAATAAATAATATAAAAATTAATTTAAATCTCGCGTCGTACGCTGGGTTACGTGCTAGTTACAACTAATCGTTAGAGACGAACTCCTATAGATTAAATGTTAAATAGAAATTTTAAAACTCCAAGTAATTAAGCTTGTTTGTTTAGGGATGATGGTAAATGGAGATGAAAAAAGGTGACAGAGAGTAATCTAGTGAATAGTAATAAGTAGGGATTTGATTAGGGATGAAAAAAAAGGGTAGATGAATCTTTATGTCAAATCAAGAGTTATTTGTATTATTTTATTATTATTCTTATTGTTATTTGAGTTGATCTACTATGAATAAGTTTCATATGAAATTGAACTATTTGACTCATTTCAACCATTACAACCCACTTTTTAAATTCAGTAAACTTGACTTGTATTATATTTTGGATAGGTTCATATGTCTGAATTAAAAATACTTATTCACTCTAGAGTATACCTAGTTAGTGATGTAACGAATAGGTGAAAAAAAAAAGGTAATTAGTTGACGTAAGAAAAGTGGGATAAAAAAAATGAGTTGGTTTAAAAAAAAAGTAAAAAGATCAGAATAATTGGGAAATAAAAAAATTAATAAATATGTGATGATTTTAACCTTTTAAATGTGTTTGTGTAACAAGAAAAAATTAGTAATGTAATGAATAGAAAAAAATAGTATTATGGAGTAAAAGTGTGTGTAATAAGAGAATGATTTGAAAAAAATAAATTAGATGGAGATAATTTAGATGTATCCATCCACCAGATCTTAAACACGCAAGACCGGTCTTAAACATTGTTGCTTCAGGTCTGCGCCGTCAATCACTCGATCTGGTATCATTCTGGGATCGCCTAGGGTTCCGTCTTCGCACGGTTCAGGCCCGCCGCCTACTGATAGGGTTCCGCCTTCGGAGAAGCCGCTGATCGATGGCGCTGTTCCAGACCTGCTCGAGGCCAACCCTGCACCCGCTAGGACCCTCTCGACCGATGGTTTGGTGGGGGCTGGAATCCCTAAGGTTTCGACTGATACGTTGCATGGTGCACATACACCAAAGACGTTTGCAGATGCTTGCTTGATCATGGGAGAAAAATATATCAATACAGCCGGTTAAGAAAGGTAAATTCTACTTTGTATCGATTGATGAAAACCTCTATAAGTCTACGGTTATGGAATTGAGTGATACGTTGATTGGTAGAATGGTTTACAAAAAGGGTGTTGTTCCTTTGTCTCAAATCGCCATGGTGAAAAAACTTGGTAATGCTTGGAAAATTGATTCCTTCACTGTGATTCCATTGGGAAGGGGTTATTTTGATATCCAGTTCAGGAATAGGGAGGATCGAGATACGGCTTTCAAGCATCGTTCATGGGCTGTAGTTGCAAAAATGGGTTTCGGATTTTAATCCTAACCAGTTGACAACCTTGATTATCCAGATTTGGGTGCGCTTTTGTGAGCTTTCGATGGAGTACTGGCAACCTAAAGCTCTTTGGGCCATGGCCTCGGTTTTGGGGACTCCAATCAGAATTGATGAACGTACTCTTAACAAGACTTTGGGACATTTTGCCCGAGTTTTGGTAGAAATTGACCGTTCTCACGATAGGGAAGAACGGATCATGTTAGAGAGACCAGGACACTGCTTTTGCGGTGGTTCGATATGAAGGCCTGCCAAAGTTTTGCAAAACTTGTGGAATTGTTGGTCATATGGCTGACAACTGCAGAAAAGAGAAGAATGAGGCTCCTACGAAGCAGATTTGGCCAAGGAGCATATTATTCAGTCTACTCTTGAGGATGACTCGAATTCGATGGAGGTGGGGAAGCCTAATACTGTCTTAACTCGGGCTGATTTGGGGAATCGGGAGGATGATGCCCTCCCTTCATTTGAGGATATTTGTACTGAAACTGATGGACATATTGACACCAATCTAGCAGCTGAAGAACAGGAAAGGCCCACACCGGATAGTGACTCTGAATGGCAACAACCAAAAAAGGTTGCTTAACCCTCTTGGATTTCTCAGGTACCCGTGGACCCTACTATATCCAATTCGTTCACGATGTTGGAGAAAAGCCCTACTTCCTCCAAGAAATGGTCGGACATGTTAGCTGATGAGATCGAGGTGGACACGGAGGTTTCAGACACGACACTTACAATGGCAGAAGAAAGCTATCTTCAAGCTTCAGGAGACAAGGTGTCTCCGAATGATCCTCTAGGGAAAAAAAATTGAGCCAAACAGAAGCAAGTGAGAAAAGAGGAACAACAGAGACGAGAGGCATACAACACAAGGCAGAAGACTAAGAGGATGGAGGCCGCTTTGCAAGCTTCCAGCTTGGACAAGGATTGACCTCTAGTTGAGTGCTAGATAGTTCTTTTATTCCTGTATGGATTTTGTACCACAGTCTTTATAGACTGTCTCTGGTCAACTAGTCACTTTTGGACCAGTGACATTCTCTCCTTTCTTTGTTTTCGGGTCACTTTCGGGCCCTCCTCCTTTGTCTCATTTCTTTTTCATTTACTCTTAATAATACTGCTAATTTGTCTTTTAGTATAAAATTACAAATTACACGACATTAGATATTGTACAATAATAAAAATATAGTAGTAACACTTTTATGCAAGTTCAATTACTTCGTTATTGTCACTTTTTCATCGTCTTTTTCATATTCAATCACTTCTTCATAGTAAATTGATGTATGTGTATCACAAGTTTAGTCGTGTCTTCAAAACCAAACTAATAAGGTTCAGTCCATCAGGGTTCGAGATATTGACCTCTATATAATGTCGTGATGGACGCAATCCGTTTAGACAATATGATTAATATTTTTTATCTTTATATATTATCTATATATTGTATATATAAGCATAAATTATTTACTGACCCCTAAAAAATCACTAAAATTTTGGGCCTGAGTCGGTCGACTCGTTGACCACAAGAGAGGCACGGCCCTGTAAACACGGTAGTGCAAATCTGAAAAGACTGAATATTGGAGACAGAGATTAGTTGATTTAGAATTGATTTGCCTCCTTGTAATCCTGCCAATCATTTTAATCAATAAGACTTATGAGGGACTAGTGGCAAATGCATATATTACCATTCATTATGAATTGACTTTAATTAAAAGACAATATCTTCCCGCATTATTAGAACTTAAAAGCTAAAATATTATCTCATTAGTGAGCTAGATCATGATATATGCTGATAAAGGGATCATGTGTTAATTTGTACCCTTGGTGTCAAAGTTGTATTGGTTGAAAATAATTATTCTTTATATTATAAAAATAATACACAAACTCCTTATTTGTACTTTTTAAATCAGGCTCAAATTCATGAATTCACGACATGAATAGTTGTGCTAAGAACTTGAGCTATTGCACATTTAGTATGATATTACCGTGTGGCAGGAATATAGTATTAATACGTATATTAAATTCAATGCATGAGACACATACCAATATATATTTTGGGTTATACATACTTTCAAATCATGATTAACTAGGTTATAATCTCGCGAATTACGTCGAAAATAAAATTATATTATAAATATAATATTAAATTGATAAAATTCGTATGAGACGGAGTATAAAGTAGCACAAATCAACACTCATGATCCTTTTTAAAGTGTTAAAATGTCATGCCCAAATTATACTCCGTCTCTCTATAAAACTGTCTCATGCAAATGTGATAAACTAATGGTTCAAATTAAAAATTGAATAATACATTGCGCATAGAAATTGTACTTGTATTTTGAAATAAAGTGATTAGAGAGGTGAGGTTGACTCCCAATTAGTAGATAAAGGACCAGGGGTGGAGCCAGGACTTGAGACTAACGGGGGCCAAAAGTCGAAAATAAAATTTAATGATAATAATATTACCGTGTTTGATAAGAAATTTTAAAAAAATATTTATATCAAAATACATAAATAGTAATAGTAATTTTTTAGGTATCCAAATTAAATTTATCAATATTTCTTCTATAAAATAATGCTTACACTACATATCAATGAAAATTTTAGTATTTATGCATATTCAAGATTATGATTATTGGAGATATATAAAAAAAAAAAAACGAGAGAAGCGCATGATTCAGGTATATTAAAATCTGCACAAACTCTCATGTGAAATTTGTTCATAGTATGAGATTAATACCATTAAACTTATAAATTGATATCGTTACTCTTATAAACTGTCATAATCTCAGTTTATAAATGTAATGGTACCAGTTGATAAGTATAGTGATATTAGTTTGTAAATATAGTGTTATAAATTTTATACAATGAACAAGTTCAATTGAATACCTACTTTGTTACTAGCCATAATATTCTATATATACCTTAAAAACTTAAAAGAAGAACGCTAAATCGCTCATCAAGTCGCAGCTCCAAATTTTTTTATATTTAAAAATATATTTTAGGTATTATTTTTTTTACAAAAATATTTTTGAATTAAAAAAAAATATTTTATTCACCAGTCTTGACATCCTACGTGGATATTTATGTCAACCTTTGAGGCCAGCTCACTTAATTATTGCCGAAAAATGTACAAATGCTTCTAATAACATAAAAATGTGATGTCTCGGATTGCAAAGAAAAAAATATATTATACTTGATAAAAACCTTAAAGGTGGTGATATCTTTTGCAATTAACCAAAAATAAAATACTATAAAGTGAAGAATATTAATTCTTCTTTGCAAAGAATTTTTTTTAATACATCAATATTGGTATGAATAAAATTAAATATAATTTTAAAATATCAAAATCTTAGTTTAAAACTCACATTATCATGAATATAAATAATAAAATAAGATGTCAATATAAAATTTTATATTAATAAAAATTATTTATTTTAACATTTAAAATATTTGATGACAACAATGATCGTGCGTTAGCACGGGTGGAATACTAATATTCTATATATACCTTAAAATAATTAAATTGGTATAATATTGTGTATGTATATATATTAGATTTAATAATACATTTTATTTATAATTTAACAATAAAAACATGATTATAAGTAAATTAAATGAATCAAATTAAATAAAATTTTGAAATATTTAATCTAAAATAAAATTAATTAAGTATTACTATATTATTTTTTATCACAAAAATTATGAATGCGATATTTTTTATTTTACTTCTCACAGTCTGCGTCATCCTTCATCTATCATTCTTCTTTGCATAGATATATTATATTAAATACATAGTACATAGTTTATAATCTAAAATAAGAATTGAATGGAAATATACACATACAATGTTAAAAAATAAAATTATATATATATATAATTAAATTAATCAAACTAATTAAATGTGTGAAGTATTTAATCTAAAATTAATAATATAAATACTATTTTCAGTCCAGCGTAATATGTGGGAATCCGTGCAAGTATTAACTTTAATCTACAATAAATGAATGTGCTAGATTAAAAATTAAATAATTGATAGTTGAAATGTAAGTTAAAGTATAAACTATTTGAAAAGCCAAGATTAATCTTAAAAAATGGATGGTTAAAATTTAAATACTAAACTACCATAAATAACTTTTCATAGAATTTTTAGAATTTGAGATAGAGACTTTATAGAAATAGGGGGCGATTCACCTTTAATAGATAAGCGATATGAAATTTTGTTAACCCATGAATCATGTTTTTAAATGGGGTCCGTCTCATTTAATTTTTTTTTCTAAAAATATCATATGGACAGTCCGATGTTCAATTCACACTGGCCGAACTTCTTTTTGTTAAGGTGTTGGTTTGTCTCTCGCTTTTAATTAGAGCCGTCAATTCAAGTCCAATCTGTTGGGTCAGCCAACCCAAAGGTAAGTACGGAAGAATAATGTGTTGTAAATTATTTATATTTCAAAATAATTTATAATTAAAAGCTTATAAAATATTTTATTTGATTTATGCTTATCATATTTTATTTATTTTACCAAGTCAAATAAATATAATCTTCATCTTTCAACTCATGAGTGATTCCCAACCAAAATTCTTATTCAAGTTTTCTTATTCATTTTCTCTGTTTACTTGGTCATAAATCTTGACTAATAACTAAACTGACGTTCCTATTTTTGTGCATGGAATTAGTCCACTTCTTATCTCTTCTTTATCTACTAAGCCAACGTTTGCCTATATATATAGATAATATAATGTTCATTGAGTACAAATTAATACGATGCATAAATCTTTTTTTTTCTTCTATTCTCTGTTGCCTGAGTTTATTATTTGGTTGCTCCTGATTCTAGGTTTATCCTAGAAGACTTGTTGAATCCTGGAAGATTGATAAGTGTAAATCTTTAAGGACAGTGCATTTCAAGCACGCCTCAAGTGGTTTTCCTATGATCTTTGTTTTTATCTTTTTCTTGTTTTATTTTGATCGTTGGATTTTCTAATATTTTCCAACATAATGACCCTATCACTCTGGATGTATTAGCACTTTACAGTTGATGCTCGATTATTCCTTGTCTTGTGATGAAGATGTAGTCCTTAATTTATAGTTTGTGCAGATTTTTAATTCATTCCAATTTGTATTTTTAGTCTTCCACTGTTTAAACTGGTGTTTCTTTGAATGTTACAACATTCATTACAACATCTCTCTGATTTTTCATAAACACAACCCCATTCAGACTTTCATTAAATTTAGTTCTCTCACACACACACACATATATATTGAAAATAAATGAATATTTTGGTGTTGGGCTAGGCTGGCACGTTCACCCGCTTGCCTAAGTAAAGCTGGGTTGGACTACATTTTTATATAGGCCTGGTGAGAGTCTAGTCCTGCCTGACCCAGCCCAATAACATCATTTCACCCAATAGGTTGGGATGGGTCGGGTCGCCTGAATTGCCAACTCTACTTTTAATGTATAAAAAAAAGTAACACTTCTGTGCGTGTACAAGGGAGACGATTTTCACCGTCTAAAATTGCGACAATTGTAACCGTGGCAAATTGTGACAGTTTGATGATGTCATAACCGTCGCAAATCTACGACGGTACAACCGTCGCAAATTTGTGACGACAAAAATCATCGTTAATTAACGACAGTTTTAACGATGGTTATTTGACCCGGATCCAGGTCGATTTGTGACGGTTCAAACCGTCACAAATATAACTGATGCTTGTTTTAGCAATGGTTTTTCAACCGTCGTTAAACCGTTTAATGATGGTCTTTTTTGTCGCTAAAACCGTCGCTAACCCCCATTTTTTTGTAGTGGTCAATCTACAGGCGAGCAAAGACACCAAGACGAGTGACTTGAAAACAAACTTAAGCCACCGACCAGATACCGGGTCGTGCAAGATAATAAGTGAGCGACAGGCTACCTGAGGCAAGGCTCACGCCAAGTCGCCATAACATAAATGAGACAAATTAGGAAGCTTGAATCAAGGGACGATTTTCGCAGCTTCTAATCCGGAGCGCGATTACCTCGCGCAGTTACTATAGGTAGATCTCATGGGCTAAACAAGCGTCTCACTAATAATTGTAATTAATGCTTGTAAATGTATAAATATGAGTTAAATCCTCAATAAAATGGTCGAACTTTACAAAAAAAATATAATGCAAATCATAATTTATAAGTTCTTGTTTATTGTTTCATAGACGTTCATTATTATTGTTTGTTGCCCTAGACGAATAATCTAAGAAACAATAATCACAAACCTTGTAAAACAGAATTACAAATTAGAATGAATTCAACAGGTGAAAATATGAATCGTGAAAATACACTTTTTTTTATCCTATTTCTGCAAATTCACAATTTTTTATCCACCTCAAGTTGTAGAAACTTTTTCTATCCATTTTGCTACCATACGACCCTATTACCTTTTCTTTTCTAAAAAAAAAAAAAAACTTCCCTATGCACATGGCCCACATGGGTCCAGAATTTTTATAACAAATGGATCATGGGTTTCTGTAGAAATCCCTTCATTCATTACAAAAACACATTCGTTTTAGAATTTTGTAACAAATGGATGAGGCTGAAACGAGCCTTCAATGCAATGGTTCCAATGTCTTGGTTGCAAAGTGGTCGTAATTGTTGGTCCGATGGGAAAACCTATTTTGCACGTGCGGAAGCAAAACATATCGTTGCGGTGCATATAAAACAGGGGTGAAGGAATGGTGATTCCAGATTTTTGCGTTTTAAGCTCATGTGTTGTGTTTTGCTTATAATCGAATGCATATGAAAAGATAAGAACGTAAAGCAGTAAAGAACACAACAACGTATAGTGGTTCGGAGACTCAAGCTCCTACATCCACTCTCCCTGTTTCTAGGGAAATTCATTCAAACACTTCCTAGGCTTTCTGACTACCTCTGTAGTTTACTAACCTTTCTACTTTGAGCTTTCTGACTACCTATGTAGTTTACTAACTCAAACTGGACTTATCACCCTCTCGGGCTCGCCTCTTAGATGTTTAACGAGTTCACACTCCTTCGGGACTCATCACCCTCACTCGGGATTACCTAACAACTACTTCACTTCACCACTAGTTATCTCTTACGAGAATGGGGTTTGGGTTTGGTGTTGTCTCCAACTATGGTGAGATTTTCCCTTACATTTGTTTAGCCTCAATGCTAAGGTTGGGAAAATCTCTCTAAGCTTATGATACATCGTGGGTTGCTTAGGTTGAGTTCTAGAACACTCTTTGAATATATTTGTATATCTACAGATTTGTGTTCTAGGGTGGGAATGCTTGACAATAACGCTCTTGGCTCTGTAGCATCTTTTGCATAATCTCCACACCTAATTTGATGGAAGATCTTGTATTTATAGTGTGGATTTGAATGTTACTGTTGGAGAGAATCTCATTCAAATCCACATTATTCTTTGTAGGTTCTGCAGCTTTTTCAGGCTGTTTGTCTTCCTCTCGTTGGTCCACGTCAGCTGGATTCCAACGGCTATATTCCTCAGCTTCAGTGCCTCGGAACTTTCAGGATATACTGAGCATTCAGTATATTACTAAGTCTTCAGTAATTACTGTGCCTTCAGGATTCTCTGAGTCTCATTGTCTTCAGAGACATAATGAGCCTTCAGGTTTCTCAGTCTCATACTGAGTCTTCAGTTTCTCAGTTTCATACTGAGTCTTCAGAATCTAACCTGTTCTATATCTGCCGACTATACACGGTGCAGATATTATCCTGAACACTCTAAAACTGAATCCTGACTCATCTATCAAGATTTATCCTGAACATGTCATACTCAGGGGTTTTGGGATCTAATCAAAAATCCTCTTTATTAAATTCATTTCCCAACAATTTCCCCCTTTTTGATGATGCCAAAACCATCTTGTTACAACACACTTAACCTATACTCAGGTTTCAGTTTTTCCTATTACAAGAATGGTATATCTCTTAACCATCAATTCAGCAATGAATCTCTCAACAATTTCATCACCAAACAACAATAATCAGGCATATCAAATATAAAGACATGTAAAAAGATAATGAGGTATTATCTTTGAGCATAAAGATAAAGTTTCATTGATTGTATGATATCAGTTACAGATTACAATGAACTTATCAAAAGTAAAGATAAAAACATAAAGAAATACAAGTCTTCAGTCTTGGTCTTCAGTCTTCTTTGATCTTCAGCTCGGCTCCTGGCCTCAGGTCTATCTGAGTTCTCAGTGTCTTCAATAACATACTGAGTCTCAGGTTTCTTGATTCAGCGGACCTTGTCTGATCAGGCATACTGACACTCAGGCTGACTGAGTTCAGTTCCTTCTGACTTCAGACATCCTGACCCTCAGGTCTCTTTTACTTACTGAGTCTCAAATCAGTTTTCTTTACTGAATCTCAGATCAGTTTTACTTACTGAGTCTCAGATCTTACTGAGTCTCAGATTACTTTTACACAGGCTATCTGATTTTTTCCTTGCCTAATCTGATCAGCTCGACTGATCAGATCAAACACATCTTCAGATCAATAGATTAGGATAGCATCTGGTAAGTACATCATATCAGGTTTTTCATATCAGGTTATCAAATCAGATCTTGAACACGTCTGATCTTGATCAGTCTCTTTTGCTCATCTTCTGATTTGCAACTTTCTCTTCTGATTTGCTGGCTTTAGCTTTTCTTCTCTTCTGGTTTTTGCACAGCTCATCAGTTGACTCCGGAACTCATCTAACTCATCTGATCTCGATCAGTCTCGTCTGCAGCCTCGTCTGATCTTGATCATCTATTTCTGATTCCATGAGTTCCCCCTCAATTTGTTCTTTCGTTCCCCCTCAACTTGTTATCTGTAAATTTTCTTGAATAACACAAGTTGATAATGTTTTGGCATAAAAAAAATATCCCAACAATTTCTCAATTGATAAAGACGCCAAAACATCAGAATATATGCATTTTTAAAGAAACGGGTTTTTCTTTAAAAAGATCTGTTCAAGTGGTCACTCTGAAATTAGTGAACCTTTTGAACTCCCGCTCTGATACCACTTGTTGGTATCAGATCAGAGACAGGTTTAAAAATAGATATGCTTAGGCGATCACATTGAAAAAGTAATCTTTTGAGAACATGCTCTGATACCACTTGTTGGTCCCGATGGGAAAACCTATTTTGCGCGTGCGGAAGCAAAACATATCGTTGCGGTGCATATAAAACAGGGGTGAAGGAATGGTGATTCCAGATTTTTGCGTTTTAAGCTCATGTGTTGTGTTTTGCTTATAATCGAATGCATATGAAAAGATAAGAACGTAAAGCAGTAAAGAACACAACAACGTATAGTGGTTCGGAGACTCAAGCTCCTACATCCACTCTCCCTGTTTCTAGGGAAATTCATTCAAACACTCCCTAGGCTTTCTGACTACCTCTGTAGTTTACTAACCTTTCTACTTTGAGCTTTCTGACTACCTCTGTAGTTTACTAACTCAAACTGGACTTATCACCCTCTCGGGCTCGCCTCTTAGATGTTTAACGAGTTCACACTCCTTCGGGACTCATCACCCTCACTCGGGATTACCTAACAACTACTTCACTTCACCACTAGTTATCTCTTACGAGAATGGGGTTTGGGTTTGGTGTTGTCTCCAACTATGGTGAGATTTTCCCTTACATTTGTTTAGCCTCAATGCTAAGGTTGGGAAAATCTCTCTAAGCTTATGATACATCGTGGGTTGCTTAGGTTGAGTTCTAGAACACTCTTTGAATATATTTGTATATCTACAGATTTGTGTTCTAGGGTGGGAATGCTTGACAATAACGTTCTTGGCTCTGTAGCATCTTTTGCATAATCTCCACACCTAATTTGATGGAAGATCTTGTATTTATAGTGTGGATTTGAATGTTACCGTTGGAGAGGATCTCATTCAAATCCATACTATTCTTTGTAGGTTCTGCAGCTTTTTCAGGCTGTTTGTCTTCCTCTCGTTGGTCCACGTCAGCTGGATTCCAACGGCTATATTCCTCAGCTTCAGTGCCTCGGAACATTCAGGATATACTGAGCATTCAGTATATTACTGAGTCTTCAGTAATTACTGTGCTTTCAGGATTCTCTGAGTCTCATTGTCTTCAGAGACATACTGAGCCTTCAGGTTTCTCAGTCTCATACTGAGTCTTCAGTTTCTCAGTTTCATACTGAGTCTTCAGAATCTAACCTGTTCTATATCTGCCGACTATACTCGGTGCAGATATTATCCTGAACACTCTAAAACTGAATCCTGACTCATCTATCAAGATTTATCCTGAACATGTCATACTCAGGGGTTTTGGGATCTAATCAAAAATCCTCTTTATTAAATTCATTTCCCAACAATTTCCCCCTTTTTGATGATGCCAAAACCATCTTGTTACAACACACTTAACCTATACTCAGGTTTCAGTTTTTCCTATTACAAGAATGGTATATCTCTTAACCATCAATTCAGCAATGAATCTCTCAACAATTTCATCACCAAACAACAATAATCAGGCATATCAAATATAAAGACATGTAAAAAGATAATGAGGTATTATCTTTGAGCATAAAGATAAAGTTTCATTGATTGTATGATATCAGTTACAGATTACAATGAACTTATCAAAAGTAAAGATAAAAACATAAAGAAATACAAGTCTTCAGTCTTGGTCTTCAGTCTTCTTTGATCTTCAGCTCGGCTCCTGGCCTCAGGTCTATCTGAGTTCTCAGTGTCTTCAATAACATACTGAGTCTCAGGTTTCTTGATTCAGCGGACTTTGTCTGATCAGTCATACTGACACTCAGGCTGACTGAGTTCAGTTTCTTCTGTCTTCAGACATCCTGACCCTCAGGTCTCTTTTTCTCACTGAGTCTCAGATTAGTTTTCTTTACTGAATCTCAGATCAGTTTTACTTACTGAGTCTCAGATCTTACTGAGTCTCAGATTACTTTTACACAGGCTATCTGATTTTTTCCTTGTCTAATCTGATCAGCTCGACTGATCAGATCAAACACATCTTCAGATCAATAGATTAGGATAGCATCTGGTAAGTACATCATATCAGGTTTTTCATATCAGGTTATCAAATCAGATCTTGAACACGTCTGATCTTGATCAGTCTCTTTTGCTCATCTTCTGATTTGCAACTTTCTCTTCTGATTTGCTGGCTTTAGCTTTTCTTCTCTTCTGGTTTTTGCACAGCTCATCAGTTGACTCCGGAACTCATCTAACTCATCTGATCTCGATCAGTCTCGTCTGCAGCCTCGTCTGATCTTGATCATCTATTTCTGATTCCATGAGTTCCCCCTCAATTTGTTCTTTCGTTCCCCCTCAACTTGTTATCTGTAAATTTTCTTGAATAACACAAGTTGATAATGTTTTGGCATAAAAAAAATATCCCAACAATTTCTCAATTGATAAAGACGCCAAAACATCAGAATATATGCATTTTTAAAGAAACGGGTTTTTCTTTAAAAAGATCTGTTCAGGTGGTCACTCTGAAATTAGTGAACCTTTTGAACTCCCGCTCTGATACCACTTGTTGGTATCAGATCAGAGACAGGTTTAAAAATAGATATGCTTAGGCGATCACATTGAAAAAGTAATCTTTTGAGAACATGCTCTGATACCACTTGTTGGTCCCGATGGGAAAACCTATTTTGCGCGTGCGGAAGCAAAACATATCGTTGCGGTGCATATAAAACAGGGGTGAAGGAATGGTGATTCCAGATTTTTGCATTTTAAGCTCATGTGTTGTGTTTTGCTTATAATCGAATGCCTATGAAAAGATAAGAACGTAAAACAGTAAAGAACACAACAACGTATAGTGGTTCGGAGACTCAAGCTCCTACATCCACTCTCCCTATTTCTAGGGAAATTCCTTCAAACACTTCCTATGCTTTCTGACTACCTCTGTAGTTTACTAACCTTTCTACTTTGAGCTTTCTGACTACCTCTGTAGTTTACTAACTCAAACTGGACTTATCACCCTCTCGGGCTCGCCTCTTAGATGTTTAACGAGTTCACACTCCTTCGGGACTCATCACCCTCACTCGGGATTGCCTAACAACTACCTCACTTCACCACTAGTTATCTCTTACGAGAATGGGGTTTGGGTTTGGTGTTGTCTCCAACTATGGTGAGATTTTCCCTTACATTTGTTTAGCCTCAATGCTAAGGTTGGGAAAATCTCTCTAAGCTTATGATACATCGTGGGTTGCTTAGGTTGAGTTCTAGAACACTCTTTGAATATATTTGTATATCTACAGATTTGTGTTCTAGGGTGGGAATGCTTGACAATAACGCTCTTGGCTCTGTAGCATCTTTTGCATAATCTCCACACCTAATTTGATGGAAGATCTTGTATTTATAGTGTGGATTTGAATGTTACCGTTGGAGAGGATCTCATTCAAATCCATACTATTCTTTGTAGGTTCTGCAGCTTTTTCAGGCTGTTTGTCTTCCTCTCGTTGGTCCACGTCAGCTGGATTCCAACGGCTATATTCCTCAGCTTCAGTGCCTCGGAACATTCAGGATATACTGAGCATTCAGTATATTACTGAGTCTTCAGTAATTACTGTGCCTTCAGGATTCTCTGAGTCTCATTGTCTTCAGAGACATACTGAGCCTTCAGGTTTCTCAGTCTCATACTGAGTCTTCAGTTTCTCAGTTTCATACTGAGTCTTCAGAATCTAACCTGTTCTATATCTGCCGACTATACTCGGTGCAGATATTATCCTGAACACTCTAAAACTGAATCCTGACTCATCTATCAAGATTTATCCTGAACATGTCATACTCAGGGGTTTTGGGATCTAATCAAAAATCCTCTTTATTAAATTCATTTCCCAACAGTAATAATATTTGGGCCTGAACCCATTTCCTATATTGGGTTATAGTTGCAGATAGATTATAAGGTGGAGAAAAAAATGTCTTTAGTCCCATAATTTGTCTATTGTTCATTTTGGTCTCATAATTAAATTAATTATCCAATTTTCACTGAAAAATTGCGAACAGATTTGTTTTCCGTCACACGCAAGTCACATGCCGATAAAATTGAGTCGTCTTTAAATTTGCAGATTTAAATTTTAGTTTAGTTTTTGATTTAGTGTATTGGGTTATTTACACATACTTAATTTAATTGAATAAAAAATTTGAAAAAGAAAAAGATAGTCAGCATCCAAGCGCCGATCGAAAACCCCCAAATTTTACCAGTGTGTGACTTGCTTGTAACCGAAAACAATGTTTTTCGCGATTTTTCCATAAAAATTGGACCAAAATTGAACAATCAATTTAATTATGGAATTAAAATTGTACATTTAATTTTTTTGGGATAAAAAACGTAAGGTAGATAAATTATGGTATAAAAAAAAAATTCTCGTTGCTCTATGCTGACTTCTTGGAAATATGAGTTTATTTAACTTTATGTTGTTTTGTGCTCCAATATTTGTTGATTAAAATTAATCATAAGAACCGGTTCTTATTCACCAAAATCATGCTACCAAATCATGCCCATAATATTCTTATTCATTCTATGTATATGATATTCGATATACTGATTTTGGTGAAAATTTTAATAAAAAAAGAATAAGCTGATTTTGTGTAATGAAAGAAGGCTGGTTGTAGAGTGTAACTCATGACTTTTGTAGAAGTACTGAGCATTGCTTTATAATTCTTATTGGATTCTTCATTTTATATTTTATATTTTTTGAAGTAATTCATTCGATAATTAGACATCCAAATATTTTCCTGTTTCTTTGTGCTGTAATGTAAAGTAGTCTTATATGATGATTGTGACTGAAGATCTACCAAAGGTATCATTTACAAAGAGCTTAATTATAATGTTGGGGGTATCAAACAATATCCCACATCGAAATAATATGGGAGGATCATGGGGTTTATTAGGATGAACACTATCTCCAAAAAGCGGACAATATCATACCAATACGGGGATATGAGTCCATCCAGGGTCCTAACTCTGGTATCCGAGCCATGGTCCCAGACATTTTTTTGGGAAATGTCCAAAAATAAATCAGTGCGGGCTCGACCAAAAGCGGACAATATCAGTCTGTTTTTTGGAAAATGCTCAAAAACAAAAAATGTCCAAAACCAAATCCATGCGGGCTCGGTCCAAAGCGGACAATATCAGTCTGTTTTTTGGAAAATGCCCAAAAATAAATCTGTGCGGGCTCGACTCAAAGCGGACAATATCATACCAAATGCGGGGATTTGGGTCCATCCAAGGTCCTAACAATTAATATTTTTTGTCATGGTTTCTTATTTCATTTTTGCTTTTGTCTATCATTGAAAGTATTTATTATATTAATAATTAATTTGATATTAATTATTAATTTATAATAAATTAATTCCACACATGAATGTGGATAAAGATGGAAGTTGGTTAACTTCCGGGAGATATTAAAGGAGCCGAGTTCTGGGAATTCAGAAGTGATGGGAATTAACGTGAATTCACTCATTCTCTTGTCCTACGACTTTCATAAGAAACAGTAAACTCAAAAAAGAAAATACGCATCACACTTTAGACAACAGAGGACATTAAATATTGTGAATAATGGAAGCAATTCGTGATCAATTCGTGTGGTTGTATTTCGAACTCTGAGGATTCAGTATTAAGTAGAATTCAAACGGTTCTATTTTCTTTCCGCTGCAATTCTAGAATAGAGGTTAGTGGATTTTTAATCCTCGTTTTCCAACAATGGTATCGGAGCCATTGTGTTGAATTCTCATATGTGTTTACGATTCTCGTACGAATTATGCCTGGAATGTGTTTTCTGATTTTTTGTAGTCGAAGCATGTATTTTATGAAGTTTCAAAATTTTTGATTTTCTAGAAACGGTGGATTTTACGCTTGAAATTTTTACTGAAGATACGTTATATGTTGATGATCGTATCTACATAATTTCATAATTTTTGGACGCACCGTTTGTGAGAATTAGGTTATTTTTTGAAAATTTTTGTGAACTTTAATTGCAAATTATGATCAGTACTTATTGGTACTGGATTGTTCTATTTTGAAAGACGGTTCCATGGGTATATAATTCGTTAATTTTGATTGAGAAACGAGTGAGATATGTTGTTTGAAAAATTTCACGTTTCTGGGGCCATTCCGCAAAGTTTCAGAAAATCTAGGGGTTAAGTTTTTGAGAATTCGAAATTCTCTAAGGACCTATTTGCGATTTATGAATTTTTTAATTTTGACCAATCAAGACTTGGTCAAGACCGATTCAAAACCGATCCGAACCACGGTCCGACCGTCGAACCAAACCGGAACGAACCGAGCTAATTTCTGACAGGTGGCACGGAAGTGGCGGCCCGTGAAACCCACGCACCAACTCCGGCGAGACAATGGTGGCGCGTGTTTTACATGCGCTAACTCTGGAAGGTCAGCGACGACGCAATATTTTACGCGCGGAAAGCAGTGGCAGCTCGTGACGCGTCCACTACTATACATTTAAGCTTGCACAGCTCCATTTGGACAACCTTTTTTTTCAAACAGCTCTCCAAAATATAGCTTGGAGAGCGGTTTTAATTAGAAAAATAAATAGACAGCGGTTCAAAACCGTTTTCCAAGTACAAAACTTAGAAAGCGGTTTTGAACCGCGGTGCAAATGCCCTTAGACAGCGGTTTCAAACCGTTGTCCAAGAAACCACCCTGGACAGCAGTTTCGAACCGCTATCCAATAGTTTAGCCCTATTTACACCCCCAAATCGAATCAGCAGCATATTATCTCCCCCAAATCGAACCAGCGTCGTCCTCCTCCTCCCTCTCCCCCAAATCGAACCATTAATCTCCTCCCTTTCCTCCAAATTGAACCAGCAGTCGTCACCCTCCTCTTCCCTCTAACGCGCGTTGTTGCCCTCCTCCTTCAACCCGCCGTCGCGCGCCGCCTGCCTCCTTGCCGTCGTCCTCCCCTACCGCCACCACCATCGCCTCCTTTCTCCGCCTCCACAGGTAATTTTTCTTTATATATATATATATACTAGTATTGCACCCGTGCGAACGCACGGTCATTGTTGTTATCAAACATTTTAGATGTTAAAATATTATTTTGGATTGATATAAAATTTAATTTTTTTTTACATCTTATTATAATATTTATATTTATTAATAAAATTTTAATCTTTTTTAATTACATTTAATTTTATTCATATCAATGTGATCTGTTTGAAAAGAAGAATTAATATTAGGATTAAATTTTGTGTAGTCCATTGATTTTATTTTGTTTGAAATTAGAATCGATTGTTTTGACTTTTTAATTTTAGTCCCGAGAGTTTAATTTTTTATTTAAATTTGTCTTTTAATTTGTTGCAGCAGGTCACCAAATAGGTAATTGTCAAATGTGTAATAATTTTATTTTTTCTTTTAATTTTGAAATGCAACCTAGACTTTTTTTTAGTCCTAATAATTTTGGGTTGGGATTTTTATGCATATTTTTTAAGGAGGAAGAGCGGTTTTTGTGTACTTTGGCTGACTTTTAAATTTTGGGGTTAGTTTAGACCCGGTAAACCAACCCGATCACTTTGTCTTTTAATTTTAAGGTTGTCTTTAAAATCGATGCAAAATTATTAGAATTACAAAAGTCCAGGTGATGTTTCGAAATTAAAGGGAAAAATAAAATAAGTACACATGTCAAGTTTACATATTTGGTGACCTTTCGCAACAGGTTAAAGGACCAATTTCAAATATTTTGAAAACATACTGAACCCAAAATCAAACAGTCATAACAATCGAGATCAATTTTTAAACAATGCAAAGTTACTGGACTACAAAAAAATTAATCCCATTAATGTTCTTCACTTTATAGTTTTTTTTTTTTTTGATTAATTGCAAAAAAAATCACCACCCTTGAGGTTTTAATCAACTACATCACATTATTTTCTTTGCAATTCGAGACATCACATTTTAAAATTATGTTATTCAAAGAATTTTTAATTTTTATACAATAATTAAGTGTCGTAGTTGTCGGAGTTGACATAAATGTCCACGTAGGATGTCAAGACTGAAGATGGTCAAACGTTTCAAATTGCAAAATTTTAAAAGGCGACGTTTTTGTTATAAAAAAAATAAAGAAAAAAATATTTTATTCATCGGTCGTGTCATATTATATGAAAATCTATGTTGCAGCTCCAGGAACCATATTATTTAATAGTTGCCATAAAATGGGCAGACGCTTCAAATTGCAAAATTTTAAAAAGGAATGTCTTGAATTGCAAAGGAAAAAATAATATGTTGTACAAAGGAAGATTTAAATATGTGGAAAAAATTAAAAATATAATATTAAAAGTATAAACTTAGTTCCATTGCACAAACCCCTTGAGTGATTAATATTTCTAAATAACATTACTGGTGTTTCAATTTTGAGATTCAGTTCATGATCAAGAATAATCGAACACTTTAGACTATTCAAGAATTCAGGAGTATGCACACCAGAAAGATGATCAATATTTGAATCAGCATGGCAAATGACTATCTGAGCTCAAATAAGTACGTGATTCATTTTCATTAACATGAATTATATGATCGTTTATGGACCTAACAACATCCAACATAGGAGTAAGAATTGCCATGTTCAGCAAATAATTGTGATTGTCCATCATTTTCATAAAATCATGATAAATACTATGAAAATAGGACCTATCAAATCATCACTACCTCTAATAAAATATCGTACGAAATTTTTACATCAAAATCAGACTCGGTTTGTGATCCTACACTTCAATCTCCAATAGATGTTAGCCAATTTAGAAAAAATAACTCTCAATTTGTGTAAACCATCAGACGCTTCCAAATTCTGCAACCGCATGCTCCTTGCAAGTTTCAGTAAGATACAATAATTTCCACAAAGGAGATGAACTTATTGTAACGTGAACAATATCATGTCTCATTCCTTTGGAATAACCTGCAATATATGTCAGAATCACCTCCAAACACAATAATCTTATCACAAAAAATAATCCAAAATATAACAAATTGGTTGGCTACATAATATCCTTCAAAGTAGTATCAAGAGGTTCAACACGATATCTATTTACCATCGGAGCTTCATCCTATATAATGAGATCAGTCTCGATTGAAAGCTCGGCAAGATGACTATCCTAATTAATATTGAAAGTAGAATCTTTGGTAGCATTAATTGGAATGACAAACCTAGAATTGCAGACTCACCAACCAACATCCATTTTGGAGACCAAATCGTG
This sequence comes from Stenogyne calaminthoides, assembly GCA_037126765.1. Taxonomy (NCBI): domain Eukaryota; kingdom Viridiplantae; phylum Streptophyta; class Magnoliopsida; order Lamiales; family Lamiaceae; genus Stenogyne; species Stenogyne calaminthoides. Next base: position 23,076,548 of record JBBCBC010000024.1, on the reverse strand, counting down.
CACTTGCTTCTCCTTTTCATGGGCACAATCGACTAAGTGTAAATTGAATGTTTTCTTAGTCTGAATGACCAAAATCTCCCAATCCATGCGACATATAAACCACAAAATTGAAAAAAAAGAAAACATCAATTTATGTACTGAAATTTAAAACATAAATCGACACATATATGATTACAAAAATCAGGAAGAAACGTACAAAGATGAAATTAAGTGTATCTATTCTCAGATTTGAAACAATTTAAATCATTTCATCTTCCAGTAAGAACCTTAAGGTACTATGTCGACTTTAAAAAAAAGCTTGTAAATAGATTCATTGAAACTTCCAAGATATTTGATTGTTCAACAATAAGAGTTAAAATCAAGTGTCATGAATTTGCAAGAATGTAGAAGTCTAATGTTTATCTTAGAGGCAGATTAAAAAAAGAATATATATATAATATATATATGAATTTTTTCGTGTTCATTTCTTCCACCATGATTGGTCCCAAGACTTTCCAATTTTAGATTTCTTGGAGTATCTTTCTGTGAAGACTCATTAAGATGAATAATATGAACATTTTTCATGACGGAATCAAAATAATTAGTTTTAAGTACCTAAAATCAGATCGAGATTTTTTTAAGTCTCAAATGGACATCTTATCACAAAGAACTTGCACTTGACTAAACTTTTGTGCATAAATGGATTCTTTAGGTAATTGGGAAAAAAGGACAAAAAAAAGAAAGAAATTTGTGATTATTATAATCCTGAATATTAATCCCAATTTATAGGAATATGCAATTATTATCATATCATATTGAATCCAACAAAATAAATAAAAATATAATTGAAAATGGAGAGAAAAATAACTAATCAACATGGAAGGAAATTAAGGATCAAATTCAACTTTTTCGTCCTTTTAGCCAGTCAAAACTATGGACAAAAATATTGAATTTGGTAAACTTATTTTAGCTAGTTAATGGTTAAACAACTGCATTTGGTAAACTTATGGGACTATATCTAAAGTTGGAGAAAGTTAGCTACTAAAATCAGAATTAGTGAAAATTATAAGGAAAAAAAAGTATTTTTATACCATTTTTTAATATTGTATATTTGCAATATATTTACATTTCTTATTCTAATTGTAAACTAAATGTATTCTTTAATATAATGTATGTACAATTGCATATCATGTTGGTTCAACGTTTATTGTATTCACATTAATAAAATATTATTTCAATACATATTTAATAATACTGTATAAATAATAATTATAATTTTAAATGCTCATGCATTATCATCATTATATTTTAATTTAAATTATAAAAAGTACCAAAACCTCTTAATAATAAATAATATGTCATTATATCTAATCTTATAATTTTAAAATTAATTTCTCCAACATGATTTGTGTGTAGAATGTGAAAGGGATGAATGTAACTTTATACTTCCTTCTTCCCGGATTAACTTGCACCGTTATATTGGCACACAAAATAAGAAAGTTGAGTAATTAGTAGGATTGTTAGGGGTAATTTTATAAACTATTATGTATAAAGTATAGAAATGGATTTGAAGTATGTGTATGTGTGGGTCCAAAAGTAATAGCATTTTGTGTAATATTGTGGATATTGTAAGGATGCAGTTTATGGAGGACTTTCTACTTTTAGAGCGTGCAAATTATTTTGGGACATCTATATAAGTAAAGTGTGCAAGTTATTATATGAGGTTGATGGAGTAATTACTTATTGTGTTATTCTTAATATGTGATGACTCATCAATTCCTCTAATTTAGTCTCGAAAACTTGGAGAATCTGTTTCGTATTGCCTCAGGGCTTGAGATCTTATAAGGAATATATGAATTTTTCTACAAAAGTTTGTTCCATAAAAAATATAAGTCATAACCACCTCTCAACAAAAATATCATTCAAAATTTGTACATCAAGATCATACTCAGTTTGTGATCATATACTCACATCTCCAATAGATGTTATCCAATCAGAAAATATTTTCAACTCCTGTAAACCTTCTGCCAATCTCGAGTTTTGCAACAATATGTTCCTTGTAAAATTCAGTAGAATACAATTATTACACATAACAGGTGAATTTATTGTAGTGTGAATTGGATGCTACAATCATCAAAGACGGATCTATCGTTCCTAAGATGAGGGCACGTGCCCCCAGTAAATTTTTTCCTAATACACTATATATATGTATACATAAAAAGTATTAGTTAATTATAAATTATATTAATACAAATACATTATTTCAATCTCACTTCTTAGATCAATATCTCCTGATAAACAATGTTTCACACCCCCAACCAAGCCCACTCTTCTGAACTTTTTATATTATATTAATTACAATTAATAATATATGTAGTAATATTATTCAAATTATAATCATAAGGTTAGTTGATAAATGATAATTTAATTGTACATTTTAAAAAGAAATTTAGTATAATGTTGATAATGAGACAATCATATAAATATTTCAGTAATTAAATTTATAGATTTTATTTATTAATTATAATAGATTTGGTTGTTATGCAGGATTTTTTTATGTATTTTATATTTATATTTTCTTTTTTTGGGAGAAATTTGTGTGAACTTTTTTTCTTCAAAAATTATTTCTTTGCATACGAACTATTTACAAATCAAGCATGCGAAGTATCATTATTTACAAATCAAGCATTTTTTAAATAGTGGAATTTCATTTGCAACAATGATAGTATATATACATAGCAGTGACATTTGAAAAAGAAAATACACATGAACTCAGATTCACACGAGACTTGCTTTTTATTGTGCCCGTCATAAAAAGTTTCTGGATCAGTCCCTGACAATCATGACAATTTTTGTCATTATACCTCAAATCTGCAGACAATATCTTCCATATAAATGTTATCACGTTTCCACCATATATACAATTTAAACTTGTGCAATGAGGTATTTACTTGAATTCATTATTCAATTTATATTGTATAAAATAAATAATATTTTTTAAAAATTTATTTTTCCAAGATCTGTTTTTTACTTTAATTTCTCAGTTAAAATATGATATTTTTATTAAAAATACCCTTACGCGAGAAAAGGACTACCCCTAACTTTTATTCGACGAAGATTGTCTCTGTTGAAATTTGAACGACAATCTAGAGCAAGGATTCAATGCAAGTCTGTGTATCAAAGCCAAATATCATGCAATACTTTCAGCTAAAACCTTAGCTTCAAGAACACTATCACTCAACCTCGTAATAAAAAATCTATATATGGAAAAACATTATATATTAAAAACTGTTTGAAGAAATAATAAACATTCAACTTTTAAAATGCAATATATTTTTTAAAAATTATAAGGGGGGAAAATATGGTTGCATTGGAAAAATACCTTGAGTGATCAATATTCTTCAATAACATTATCGGTGTTTCAACTTTGGTATTCAATTCATAATCGGGAACACCGAACACTTAATACTATTCGAGAATTCATGAATATGCACATCATAACAATGATCAACATTTGAATCAGATCAGACTATCAGAGCTCAAATAAGTATGTGATTTATCACGTGATTCATCTAAATCATGTGCTCGTTTATGGACACCTATCAACATCAAATGTAAGAGCGAGAATTGCTCTATCTTACAAATAATTGTGATCATCTATCACATTATCAAAACCAGGATAAATGTTATCAATAATAGTACTAATTAAATCATCACCACCTCTCAACAAAATATTATCCAAAATTTGTATATCAGAACCATACTCAGATTGTGATTATATACTCCCATCTCCAATATATCTTACACATTTATAACATTTTCATTTTGTATATAGGTTCCAGTCGAACCCAAGTTCAGCAACTGTATGTTCCTTGTAAGTTTCAAAAGAGTATAAAAATTTCATAAAAAATGATGTATTGACTGCAGCGTGAACAATATCATGTCTCGTTCCTTTTGGAATGACCGACAATATATGTTGGAAATCACCTCCAAACACAAAGGTCTTTCAACTAAAAGGTAATCCAGATGACAATAGATATATGAGCTGCATAAGATCCTTAAAATTAGTGTCATGAGTTTCAATATAATATATGTTCATCATCAAAGCCTCATCTCATATGATGAGACTAATCTTCAAAAGCTCACCAAGTTAATATTGAAATGACAAATCTAGAATGAGCAGTACGTCCATCAGAAATATGCTACATTAATGATAATCTTGGCGTTCTACCTCGACCATGTAGACGTCTTCCATATAAATATTTTTCTGGTTCAACCATATCCACATACAAAAAAAAACCCCATCGTTATCAACATGAATTGACTTATTTATTAGTTCCTAAACATCGCGATGTTCATCATTATGTCTACTCATCAATCATCAAATATTTATACTCTATCTTCAACTTTGATATGTTGTATGCAAACTCCCTCATTAACAATATATTTCGAGATGAAAAATTAGAATCAAAATTTGCTATCAGTATTTCTTAAAAGTCCTACAAAAATTTACCAAGAGTCCGCAACATATTATTCATCTTTATAAGACAACCACTCTTGATTTCGCCATCAATCATCCTTAATTTTACATAAATTTAAGATTAAATAATTATTAGTTAATTTAAATAAATTTGAATTATTAAACATTACATAGCATTATATAAGATTTTCTAAACGTATTTAGTAAAATATATCAAGAAATTGTGTAATTTCTCTTCTATTTTAAAGAATACTATCAAATAGATATCTCCAACACCTTTCCCAAACTTCATAAGACAACCCAATGAACCAAAAGTTAAAAGCATAACATCGAAGATGTAGATGTCCACCAGCTAGCATTCTGTATACCATCATAAAATTTTAGAAGTGGGACTCTCAGAAAAAAGTTTGTTGTTGTTATATACATAATGGTGACATAAAACAACGTGATAAAGAGGTGGATTGCATAAAAAAAATACGGAGCACTTAATTAGAAAATAAAAAAATAAATTTATATAAGACATGCGGGAAAACACAATACACGTAAACTTGAATGACTTTACCAAATATATTTTATCTCTGAATATCACTTAACAATCCGTCCAACTTCACCTTAAATATTCGAGAAAACTATATTCAATATTTTAAAAATATTATTTTATAAATGGTATATAAATATACACTATATAATAGAATCATATACGTAATAACCAAAAAAAAAATTATTCTGAAAATTTAAGCATTTCAGAACATTTTATTAAGTGTTGTTGTTTTTTTTTACTTTTGCAACTATCATGTTGGCACAATATTGTTTTCAAGTCCCTAAATTATAATCATGGACCTGGAACGTAGTATAATTGACCATGACGAAAGCGGGCTTCCTAAAAAATATACTCATACATGAGATAACGATTGTCCCACATTTTTATTTATTTACATATATAACATTTGATGAAATCAATGAAAACTGTTTGCGCTGAATTTTGAATGACAATCTAGGATCAAAATGAGTTAATGAAGTCTCGGTATCAAAATCAAATGTCTGGCACTACATCTGGTTAAAACCTTATCTTCAAGTACCCTGTCATTTAACCTTGTAATCACTAACCTAGTTCTATTACACAACCCATTCAATTTCTTGTAAGTTCAATTTAAAGAAATTAGGACTTTGCATACATATGCACAAGATATTGATTAATACAATATGAAGAAAAAGGGAAGTACCTAAGCGATTCAATGTCATTGGTGTATTGTTAAAAAAAATTGAATGTCTTTTAACAATCAACGTCAACTTCGAACGTGAAAACCCTCAATTTTAACTGACACATGACTTGCATGTGACCGAAAATGACGTTTTTCCTGTTTTTCAGGAAAATGAGACCAAAGTAGGACAATCTAGATAGTTTTGAGACAAAAATTAGATAGTTAATTTTTTTGAGAGGAAAATCGAATTACAGAAAGGTTTTGGGACCAAAAAACTTTTTTTCTCTGCATTGTTGAGTTTACGCTTCACCACACTACTAAATGGAGCTGAAAATCTATGACCACGAACACATACAAAAAAATATAAATGAGATTGTGAAATAATAGCAAATGAGATATTTTGGTAAATGTAAAAGCCACAATGCTCTAGTGAAGGCAAGAAGTGAGAGAAAATAACTGTGAAATGACCCTAGCACTTTCAATTGACATGACCATATGCAGTTCCAAGTTGAATTTCTCATTTTTGCTCAATAATTCAACATAAACATGAATTACAAAATTTCATTTATAATTTAATTAATCCGCTTGATTATCTTATCACGTAACCACTTGATCTCTAGTTAATAAACCCGTATCAAGTGCTATTATTATTATTATTTATAATTCTCATGCAGTTTTTTTTTTAATAAGTAAAAAACGAAGTGAAAATATGATATACCGAGAAATTAAAAAATTACAACATACATGATATAGTGAAGCTGAAAAAAAAAGTCTCAAAATATAAATGATGTACCAATTTATTTCAAATATGAATAAGCTATATCTAGAATATCTAATTTAATTAAAAATAATTTTTTATTAAAAAAATTTAAATTGAGATAGTATACAATTTAAATTGATAATGAAATGATGCATGATCAACACAATCAATTAAAAGGGCACCCGTTTGTAATAAAAGGCACGAATTGAGCAAAATTTTTATTTTTCAAGCACATAATTAAGTTGTATTAAGTAGTAATTAATTGTATTGAACCAAAATTATGGTATTATGTTGATTAATAATAAAAAATAATATCAAATGACTATAATTATGCACTTACAAAAAAAAATTACAGCCTGATTTGAACAATATTAGTATTGACTATTGAAATTGTAAAATTTAATACATTTATTAATAATTCAATTAATTTAGTCAACTTTTTTATCACAATAGAATAACAAATTTATTCAAATAATTAATTGAATTTATCATTACATTTTGTATAAATAACAAAGCTATCAAAATTGATAAACACTTTTACACATTTATGTATACTATAATATATACATAATACACATAATTAAAAAAAATATTATACTAACAACTCTAAATATTTTTTATTTTCACTATTCTAATAACATTATTAATTATCTATAAAATTATGAGTGAGTTAAAAAATCACTATAATATATAAATAGTAATATAAGATATGTGTATATTTGTCAAATATTATTAGATGATGTGATAATAAGTATAGAGACAAATAAAAATAGGGATTATCTTCAAAGTATGACTCCAATTTTATGTGAGATGTATCGTAAAATTTTTGAATGACCAAACAATTTTAATTTATGATACATAGAAACTCTTCCCCTTGCGATCCCATCAAACTTTCAATGTCGTGACATCTGATTGATTAACGAAATCGCCAGAGTGCTATTGATTAACAAAATCACCACCGTGAAAACAATAAACTAAATGATGAATTAGAACCAAAAAAAGAAAAAAAAATACATGCCAAAATCTAAATTTACATTTAAAAGTCTTCTCTATACAAACTATAATGAATCATGAATCAAACAATGAATTAGAACACATCGAAAAAAATAAATTCACAATAAAATGTAAAATTACAAAAGCAAGTACGCAAAATAAGTTGGATTAAAGCTAACTTCAAATCTTCATGGACTACATATACTGAAGAAACCGATGAACTTAAAAGGAAGAAGGATTAAATTGAAGGAGAAAATAGAGCAAAAAAAAAAACTACATAATTTATGGTGGAGAAATGTATGGCCAAGATACAATATATATGAATTAATGGTCAAGATTAGTGTAATAAAATTTAATATGTTACAATAAATTTTCATCTTTCCTCAAATACAATGAATGACTTGGATTATAGATCAAAAAATGGATCAATGGTGTAGACAAAAGAGCGGGAAATCCAATAAAGAAATCTATAGGTGTATTATTTAACTTACATTACTTACATGATATAGTGAGTTGGAAAAAAAAGTCTAAAAATATAAACGACGTTCCAATTTATTTAAAATTTGAATAAACTTATTTCTAAGATATCTAATTTTATTAAAAAGTAATTTTTTTTATTTAAAAAGACGTAAATTGAAATACTATACAATTTAAAATGATAATGGAACGATACATGATTAAAAGGGAACCAATTTGTAATAAAAGGCACAAATTGAGCACAAATTTTATTTCTCAAGCACACAATTATGTTGTATTAAGTAGTAAGTAATTGTATTATACCAAAATGATGGTATTATGTTGATTAATAATCAACAATAATATCAAATGACTATAATTATGCACTTACAAAAATAAAAATAAGAAATATTTATAGTCAAACTTTTTTTTGGCGCATTTATAGTCAAACTTGAACAATATTTGTATTGACTATTAAAATTATAAAATTTAATACACTGATTAGTAATTCAATTAATGTAGTCGAACTTTTTATCACAATAGAATAACAAATTTATCCTAATAATTAATTGGATTTATCATTACATTTTGTATAAATAACAAACCTATCAAAATTGACCATTTACACATCTATGTATGCTATAACATATACATAATAATAAAAAAAATATATAATAACAATCCTGATTTTTTTTTCATTATTCTAGTAACATTGTTAGTCATTTATAAATCTATGAATGAATTTTACAAAAATCACTAAAATGTATAAATAATAATATAAAATGCGTGTATATATGTCAAATATTATTAGATGTTGTGATAAAAAGTATAGAGACAAATAAAAGTAGAGATTATCTTCAAACTACGACTTCAATTTTATGTAAGACGTATCATATGATTTTTGAATGATCAAACAATTTTGATTCATAATACACAAAAACTCTTCACCTTGTGACCCCATCAAACTTTCAACGCCGTGAAATCTGATAGATTAACGAAATCTCCATTGATTAACAAAATCACCACCGTGAAAACAATGTACCGAACGATGAATTAGAATAAATCGAAAAAAAATACCTGTCAAAATCTAAATTTATATTTAAAAGTATTCTATATACAAACTATAACGAATCAACAAATCGAAAAAAATAAGTTCACAACAAAATGTAAAATTACAAAAGTATATACACAAAATAAGTTGGATTAATGTTAATCTTAAAATCTTTATGGACTATATACACTGAAGAAACCAATGAACATAAATGAAAGAAGGACAAAATTGAAGGAGAAAATGGAGCAAAAAAGTCTACATAATCAATGGTCAAGATCTGTGTAATAAAATTTAATATGTTAGAATAAATTTTCATCTTTCCTCAAAATATAATGAATGACTCGTGATGGTCCCGGTGGGAAAACCCATTTTGCGCGTGCAGAAGCAAAACATGAAGTTCGATGCATATAAAAACAGGGGAGAGGGCAGAGTGTTTCCAATTTTTGCTCTTTTAAGCTCATGTGTTGTGTTTTGCTTAATCAAATGCGTATAACAAGATAAGAACGTAAAGCAGTAAAACAACACAACAATGTATAGTGGTTCGGACAACCAGTCCTACATCCACTCTCCCTTTTCCTAGGGAAATTCCTTCCAACGGGACTTATCACCCTCCACGGGATTGCCTACAGATGTTTACCGAGTTCACACTCCAACGGGACTTATCACCCTCAACGGGATTGCCTACAGATGTTTACCGAGTTCACACTCCAACGGGACTTATCACCCTCACTCGGGATTGCCTACCCTCCCTTTCGGGATTGCTAGATGTTTACCGAGTTCACACTCACCTACAAACTTATCCGACCAACTGGTTTGGGTAAGGTTTGTTTGGTTTCCAACTAGGTTGAGATTTTCCCTTACATTTGTTTAGCCTCAATGCTAAGGATGGGAAAATCTCTCTAAGCTTAGGATACATCGTGGGTTGCTTTAGATTGGGTTCTAGAACACTCTTTTTGAATATATGTGTATATCTACGACTTGTGTTCTAGGGGGAATGCTTTGACTATAACGCTCTTGGCTCAGAAAGATCTTGTGCATATTCTCCACATGAATAATGAAGGAAGAACTTGTATTTATAGTGTGGATTTGAATGTTACCGTTGGATGGAGTCACATTCAAATCCATACTATTCTCAGAGCTTCTTGCAGCTTTTTCCAGTGGGTTGTCTTCCTCTTGTTGGTCCACGCCACCGATTCTAAAGGCTATATTCCTCGATTCCTCGCCTTGGAATCATTCAGATTCTCTCGAGTCTCGGTGTCTTGATTCCATCCCGAGCCTTGGTCTATCTGAGCCTTGGTGACTTCTCTTGGCCTCGTCTTGTCGTCGGACATCTTGACACTCGTGGACCGAGTTCATTCTTCTGTCTTGGACAATCGACCCTCAGTCACTTTCACTTTCGAGCTAGCCCGATCATCGGTAGCATTCGATTCTCGATGAATATGACTTGGATGACTTCTCTTGGATGACTTCTTTTACGATCGGTATCTGATTTCTAGTTCTCGATATCGATTTCTTCTACTTTGATCGATCGGCTCACATGATCGGATCGAGTATAGCATCAGTCGACATATCGATATATATGCATCAGTTAGTACATCGAGTTAGCATATTAGGTTAGCATATCGGTTTACTTTGTCGATCTCAATCACGTCGATCTTGATCATCTCTTTCATCTTCATGCTCGATCTCGATCACGTCGATCTCGTCGATCTCTCATCTCTTCCTCTTACGATCGCAACCTTCTCTTCCGATCTTACGGCGGTTTCTTTCGATCGACTTTGTTCTTCTTCAAGAACTGATGTAGGTCTTCCGCTCCCGTCATCCGATCAAATATCCGTCATCCGATCTTCCGATCACCGGCTTAGCTTTTCTCCTCTTCTGATTTTGCTCAGCTCATCAGTTAACTCCGGAACTCATCTTACTCATCTGATCTCGATCGGGTCTCGCTCGCAACCTCGCCCGATCTCGATCATCTACGCGATTTAAATGAGTTCCCCTCAATTTGTTCTCTCGTTCCCCCTCAACTTGTTATCTGTAAGTTAGCTTGAATAACACAAGTTGATAATGTTTTGGCATAATTCATCAAAACTAAAATATCCCAACAACTCGAATTAAATATCAAAAAATGGATAACGGTGTAGACAAAAAATGAAGCATGGTGATTTATTTATTTTCATGATTATAATTTAAAATTAATTTTAAAAAATTATGCAAAAATATCAAATTATGGATATTAATTTAAAATTATTAGAAAATATTCTTGCTATCATTAAATAATGTATATTATTTCAAATTATTCAAGCTAATAATCCTGGTACTATTTCAAACCATTGTAATGATCTCCATGAACAATTTGATTAATAATAAGAAAATTTTATTACAGGAATAATATTGCAAATATCAAATGAATAAAGGTGTAAGCATAATAAGATAATATTACAATGCTTTGACACCACTCGACAGAGACGAAATCACTACACCTTTGAAAGCACCGTCACACATATCATCTTCAACCGCGACACCAGCAATGTGGAGTGTAATATATTACAACTATCAAACGAATAAAGATCTTGTATACATTACATACCTTGATCACTAGAAAACTATATAACTGGAATAACATTACAACTATCAAATGATATAAAGGCATAAACATAATAAGGTAATATTATAATGCTTTGAAACCACTCAACGAAGACGAAACCACCACACCTTTAAAAGTACTGTGGCACCTATCATCTTCAACCGGGACCCCAACAATGTGAAGTGTAAAACATCACTTTAAATAGGCAGGATAACAAAAAATTTTCCCTAATATTAAGCAAGTGTTGGTCCCGAAAAACCCTATTTAAAACTCGTAAAATCTCAATGGGAGGTGACTTAAATTTTTTGAAATTTTCGAATGTGTTATGCAGATTTGCTAAAGTATGTATGACAGTTAATATGAAAGCAAATAAGAACACACGTATTTTTATAGTGGTTCGACAACTCGCCCCTACATCCACTCTTTTCCTTCATGGGGCACCAACTTAACCAACCCTCCCTTTCGATGTTTACCGAAGTTCTCACTCAAATAACCCTCTACTTATCACCCTCTAAGGGATCGCCTTCACACCCTCCCTTTCGGGATTGCTTAGATGTTTACCGATTTTCTCACTCAAACGGGACTTATAACCCTCTAAGGGATCGCCATTTGTGCCCTTCTGATTTTGCTAGATGTTTACCGAGGTTCACACTCACCTACAAAAAACTTAACCGAAACATTTGGGTAAGGTTTGTTTTCAATTCCACTTTTAGGTTGAGATTTTCCTTACATTTGTTTAGCCTCAATGCTAAGGATGGAAAAATCTCTCTTAGGATATAAAGATTTGTGCTTAGATCTAGGGTAGAACACTTTTGAATATATGTGTATTTGTTTCGCTCTATATGAATGGAGTTGTTTGAATATTTGGCTTTAATTTCACTTTGCGGATCCTCCATTAGCTTTTTTTTGAAGATAGTGCAATGTATTTATAGTGTGGATTTAAATATTACCGTTTAAAAGTAATATTCAAATCCATACTAATAACTTCCATTTTTCTTTGTCCTTTTTATGCACTTTTTGTTATCTTCTTATTGATCGCCTTTATGTCACATCAATATGTGTGTTGTCTTCTTATTGGCCACCGCTTTTCAAAATGACCAGAGATTTGTGTCATAACGGATCGCTTAGAAATCACATTTCATCGATTCTTTCATCGTTCATCTATTCGATTCTTTTCTGTCATCTTTTTATTTCCGTCCGATTTTACGACATCCGGTCAATTTACGGTGTGTTGAAATCACTTTGCTCATCCGAACGGATTTTCTTTTTATTCATCCGGCGATTTCCTTTATTCATCCGAAAGCAGATTTCCTCATCGGACTGATTTCATCTTCGCTGCGATTTGATTTCTTCTCTCCTCAACTTGATTTTTGATTTCTTCCAAAAGACACATTTTTATCGGCTTTTCTTCATCCCAACAAATCAGACATTAAAATATATGCACTTCTTCTTGTTCATTTCAACGTTTGAACTCTCGCTCGAATTGATGGTCGGAACTTCGACTCGGTCCCGCTTTTGAAAACCCATCTCGATCTCGATCGGCCCGTCGTCTGAGGGCTGATTCCGATCGTCGATCTCGATCATCTTCCAATGGATTTTATGAGTTCCCCTCACCGGATTAACTTGTTCTCTCGTTCCCCTCAACTTGTTATCCCTCAGATTATCTTAAATAACACAAGTTGATAATGTTTTTACAAACATAATTAATCAAAACTAAAATATCCCAACAATTTCCCCTTTTTTAGATAATGATGCCAAAACTAACTAACAATAAAAATATCTGAGAAAAAGCGAGGTTAGTTAAACAAGTGAAATAATGAAGAACATTGTTTTCATTTTAAAAATGAGAAGATGATTGTCAACCTTCATGAATTTTATAAAATTTATGCATTTTAAACTAAATGGGTTTTAATAAAAAAGACCGGTTCTGTTCACATTAAAATCTAGTGAACTTTTGAACCCCTCGCTTTGATACCACTTGTTGGTCGAAAAAACCCGATTTAAAACTCGTAAAATCTCAATGGGAGGTGACTTAAATTTTTGAAATTTTCGAATGTGTTATGCAGATTTGCTAAAGTATGTATGATGATTAATATGAAAGCAAATAAGAACACACGTTTTTTATAGTGGTTCTGGACAACTCGTCCTACATCCACTCTTCCCCTCATGGGGCACCAACTTAACCAACAGATGTTTACCGAAGTTCTCACTCAAAAGCGGGACTTATCACCCTCTAAGGGATCGCCTTCTACCCTCCCTTTTTGGGATTGCTTAGATGTTCACTTTGCGTTCTCACTCAAATAGTGACTTATAACCCTCTAAGGGATCGCCTACCCTCCCTTTCGGGATTGCTAGATGTTTACCGAAGTTCACACTCACCTGCAAAACTTAACCGATCCGATTTGGGTAAGGTTTGTTTGGTTTCAACTAGGTTGAGATTTTCCGCTTACATTTGTTTAGCCTCAATGCTAAGGATGGGAAAATCTCTCTTCATAGGATATAGCATTTGAGCTTAGATCTAGGGTAGAACACTTTTGAATATATGTGTGTATTTCTTGCTCAAACTTGTTCTATGAATGGAGTTGCTTGAATATTTGGCTTTCAATTTCATATCCCAACAATTTCCCTTGATCCTCCAACAATAAAAAATATTTAGTTTTTGAAGATAGTTTTCATTTTAAAAATAAGATGATTTATAGTGTGGATTTAAATATTAAACTAAATGGAAAGTAATATTCAAATCCATACTAATAACTTCCAATTTCTTTTGTCCTTTTTGAAATTTTCAATTTTTTCCTGTATGACAGCTTTATAAAGTCACATCAATATGTGTGTTGTCTTCATCCACTATTGGCCACCACCAACTTACCAACAGATGTTTTGTCACTAAATTCGACTTATCACCATCGCGGGATTGCTTAGATGTTTACCGTTCATCTAACCCTCTAAGGGATCGATTACCCTCCCTTTCTTTCAGATCAAGATGTTTATGAAGTTCACACTTCAAACTTAACCGAAATCGGTTGAGATTTTCTGTACATTTGTTTAAAAATCTCTCTAAGCTTAGGATATAGCATTTGAATCTTAGATCTAGGGTAGAACACTTTTGAATATATGTGTGTATTTCTTGCTCAGTTCTATGAATGGAGTTGCTTGAATATTTGGCTTTAATTTCAATTTTGCGCATCCCATTAGTTCATAGTGCAATTTCCTTTTCATTTAAATATTACCGTTGGAAAGTAATATTCAAATCCATACTAATAACTTCCAAATTTTTCTTTTTCAGACTTTTGCCTTTTTTTTTTATTCACGTCAATTTGTTTCTTTTCTTCTTATTGGCGATTTGTGTTTAACGATTTCTTCACAACATTTTATCGATTACGGGTTCTTCATCACAAATCAAAGATGCTTCTTCTTGTTCAAATTTCATCGAAATCACTTGAACTCATCCTACTTTCTCATCGATCTCGATCAACCTTTTATCTCATCAAAATCTTCTTCTTACCTTCATCGATCTCGAACTCATCTTTGTCTGATTGTATGAGTTCACCCTTAACTTGTTCTCTCGTTCCCCCTCAACTTGTTATCTATAGATTATCTTAAATAACACAAGTTGATAATGTTTTGGCATAATTAATCAAAACTAAAATATCCCAACAGCAAGTAATAAAGTGAATTTAATACCACCAATTAAATAATAAAGAGGTGTTAATATCATTAATTATTGTCAAAACTTATATGATTAAATTGTGAAAAAAAATGAAGGACCGTGATCGATTGATGAAGATCCAACGGTGGAGGAGAAAGGGCAGGAAAATCAGAAGGAACACAAAATCATACACATTATATAGACTAACTATAACTAAAGCATAAATAATGGAATTTATTACAAATTAGCCTAAATTTTAATATAATTAATTTCAGAATTACTCTTATACATTGTAACACATTAATTCACTGAAAAGTAAATAATCGAACAAATTCTTCCTTTTTAAAAAAAAAAATATTATACAATTTATCCATTAAATTATAATTTCTTACATATCCAACTATATCTATAAGAAATAATGTTATGTATTAGCTATTAAGAGTAAATAATCAAATAAATATCTCTTCAATCATTATAGATAATTAATGATAAATTGTAATTAATCTACTTTTTATTTTATAAACTAATATATTTTATAAAATAATACATTTTATAATGAGTTTTGTTTGAAGCCACCAAATAATCAAATTAGTATTAGAGGATGAGATGCATAAAATGGAAATCTAGACAAATAATTATATATCACTAAAAAATTTATAGTATAAATGTAATTTGACATTTTACTAATCAAAATATAAAATATAGACAATGTAGTATTTTAAAATTATTTATATAACAATGATGAAATTATGAAAATATTGTGAAAAGTTTACATTTATCTTGACTACTTTCAATTACAAAGTGAATAAAATATAGATGATTTCAATGATGTTTCAATTACAAAGGTTATCATGCCAAAAATAGTAGATGGAACTATGAAATATCATATCCGACGGAACTGGAAAGAATTGATTATTTCTTGAACAAAGGCGACATCGAATAGAACTCCAACTAATGCAAGGCTAAATGTCGATGTTACCAGAAAATTCAAAACATTACAAAGATAATCACCAGAAAAAATATCCACTGTCGTAATTTATCTTCCATGAATTGTAGATTCTTCGTTCCGTCGAGAAAATTTCTAAAACATAGTGTTTGATGGACAACTCAAATCAAGAAGTAAATTCACATTATCTGTCAACTCAAACCGTTCAACCCGCAAATTAAGTTGGTTGAAAGAATAAAATTCATAGCAAAACCAAAAAAAAAACTGAATCAAATTATTAACGAAATGAATCGCAAAATAAACGTCGAATTCTGAAAAGAAAATCAATAAAAAAATAAAAACGGGACATAACCAAAAAACATCCGAGTCAATGAATTAATAAACTAATAACAAAAAATCTAAATAAGAAAAAATATAAGAAATTATAATAATAATAATAATAATAATAATAATAATAATAATAATAATAAACTAATATACACATAAATCTAAACAAAAAAAAATATCCAAGAATCCTATAAATAAGATGAATTGGATTGGAATCCACCACCCTCTCCATGTGTATATATAAGGACTAAATTGGGTGGAAAGTGGTAAAGTAATTGCAGGAAAAAATAAGGGAGAGAATTAAGGAAGAAAAAACATAATGTAGCACAAAATTAATATAGAGAATTAAAATAATATTTAATTTGGTTGAAAATTGTCAAACATCCTTAAATAAAATTGATGGCTGAGATTGATCAAGAGAAAGAGATCTAACGGCTAGAAAAAAAAGGCGGGAAACCAGAAAGGGAAAATTGTAGTTGTATTATATAGTTATAGATATATGTCAAGTATATATATATATATATATATATATATATATATATATATATATATATATATATTGCATGTGTATATGTATATATATGTTAGTATATATATATATGTTAGGATTAATTGTTTATATAAATGTGTTTATATATATGTATGTATATATATGTTAGTATATATATATATGTGTTAGGATTACTTGTTTATATAAATGTGTTTATATATATATATATATATATATATATATATATATATATATATATATATATATATTTGTTTGGCTTGGTTTAGCTAATTTGTTAGGATTAATTGTTGTTAGTGTTGGAATGATTGGTGATTTTTTATGCTAATTTAGAGATGAATTTCATGATGCACTCCAAGTGTTTGATCAAATTCATGTGTGTAGGATATAAACATAAATTAGGATTAAGATTTATTTTTGAGTTGGTTGGTGATTTTTTATGCTAATTTAGAGATGAACTTCATGATGCACTCCAAGTGTTTGATCAAATGCATGTGTGTGGATTTAAGCATAAATTAGGATTGGGATATATTTTTTAGTTGGTTGGTGATATTTTGTGCTAATTTAGAATGAGCTATTTTGGAATTACTCGATTTGATTTTGGGTGTACGTGGAATGGGGTATTAATGCTCCAACCATATTGTGATATATGATTGGGTGTTTGAGGTGGATAAATTTTAATCATTTAAGAGGGTGTTTGGAGTCGGCTAAATTAGGTAGGGAATTTTTTTACTTTAATTAAAATATACTTGCGTTGGATATTGGAGAATATTGATGAAAAATGAAATTCTATATACTTGCGTTGGCTTGGTTTAGCTAATTTGTTATGATTAATTGTTGTTAGTGTTAGAGATGAACAATTGATGCTTGGTTTATATATTGTTAATTGTGTTGATGCTTGGTTAGAAATGAACAATTGATACTTGCGTTGATGCTTGGTTTATATATATATATATATATTGTGTGGCTTGGTTTAATTGTTGTTAGTGGCTTGAATTAATTGTTGTTAGTGTTAGAGATGAACAATTTGTTAGAGATGAATATATATTGTGTGGTTTGGCTTGATTTTTTATGTTAATTTAGAGATGAACAATTGATGCACTCAAGGTGTTTGATAATATGTTTGTGTGAGGATTTAAGCATAAATTAGGATTAATACATTAGGATATATTTGGGTTATTTAGGATTAATGCACTTTATTTAATGTTGTTTCTTCTGCTTTATTGAATGTTGTCTCTTCTGCTTTATTAAATATTGCTTCTTTTTGTTTATTAAATGTTGTTTCTTCTGCTTTACATGATCATGTCTTATTTGCCATATTCCGGAGATGATGGAGATGATAGAGATGATGGAGATTATCATGATGGATGTTGGGATATTTTAGTTTTGATGAATTATGCCAAAACATTATCAACTTGTGTTATTTAAGTTAAATCTACAGATAACAAGTTGAGGAGGAATGAGAGAACAAGTTAAGGGGGAACTCATGAAATCAGACGAAGACGATCGAGATCAGACGAGGCTGCAGACGAGGCCGATCGAGATTAGATGAAAAGGATGAGTTCCGAGTTAACTGACGTGCAGAAACTGACCTGCAGTGCAATTTCTGATGCAGTTTACTGTTGCAGCTGATATTGTAGCAGTTTACTGTAGCAGATGATTACTGTAGCAGTTACTGTAGCAGCTGATTACTGTAGCAGCTGGTTACTGTAGCAGTTTAATGTAGCAGCTGATTACTAGAGCAGCTTTTTGATGCAGTTTGCTGATGCAGTGCGGACCTGATCTGTTGTGCTAATCTGATCAGGTGAGCTGATCAGATCAGGCGACCAGAAATCAGCAAGATGAATAGTGAAATCGGCACAGATGAACAGTAATCAGGCAAGCTGATCAGATCCGTTAGACACACAAAAAGTTGTCCAATGAGAAGATGACAACACATATATGGATGTGACATAAAGCTGCAAACAACAGTGCAAAAGGACAAAGAAAAGCTGGAAGACTATTAGTATGGATTTGAATTTACTCTCCAACGGTAATATTCAAATCCACACTATAAATACATTGCACTATCTTCAAAAGAAAATAATGGAGGATCTGCAAAGTGAAGATTAAAGCCAAATATTCAAGCATCTCCATTCAAGAACACAGAGAATTAAATATTCAAATTTACCCAAGAGTGTTCTTCATTATATCTAAGCAAAAAAAGCCATATCATAAACTTAGAGAGATTTTCCCAACCTTAGCATTAAGGCCAAACAAATGTAAGGAAAAATCTCAACCTAGTTGGAAACCAAACAAACCTTACCCAAATCAGTTTGATAGGTTAAGTTTGTAGGTGAGTGAGAACTCGTTAAACATCTATAGGCGATCCCGTGAGGGAGATAAGTCCTGTTTGAGTGAGAACTCGGTAAACATCTAAGCAATCCCGAAAGGGAGGGTAGGCGATCCCTTGGAGGGTGATAAGTCCCGTGAGAGTGAGAACTCGGTAAACATCTATAGGCGATCCTATGAGGGAGATAAGTCCCGTTGAGTGAGAGCTCCATAAATATCTGTTGGTTAAGTTGGTGCCCCTTGTGATAGGGAAGAGTGGATGTAGGACGAGTTGTCCGAACCACTATAAAAATACTTGTGTTCTTACTTGCTTTCATATTAACTGTCATACATACTTTAGCAAATCTGAATAACACACATTCGAAAAAAAAAATATTAAGTCACCTCCAAGTGAGATTTTACGAGTTTTAAATCGGTTTTTTCGGGACCAACAATGGAGATTATCATGGAGATGATGACAAATATGATCGACATCATACAGATGGCTTGGGATAGGGTGACACTGATGCTCCCACCACTAGCAGCTCTGGGGAGAAGCGCACGAGGGGTACTTCTTTGAAGAGAGCTCGTAGCAAGGGGAAAATACTTCAGGTAATTTTTTACAATTGAACAGTTGAAATTGTAATTATATTGATTGATCGTTGAACCTAATTAAATACTATATTATTATAGTTATCATTCAATGAGTATGGGCAGCCGATAGGAAAAGAGAGTGAGAAGTTGTCCTTCTACCTTGGGGCTGCAGTCAGGAGAGTTATCCCTATCGTGCTGCCAACCAAGGAATGGAGTAGCGACAAACTGGCTCATATGAAGGAAGTGTTATGGGACGAAC
This sequence comes from Stenogyne calaminthoides, assembly GCA_037126765.1. Lineage (NCBI taxonomy): Eukaryota > Viridiplantae > Streptophyta > Magnoliopsida > Lamiales > Lamiaceae > Stenogyne > Stenogyne calaminthoides. The sequence goes on along the minus strand of JBBCBC010000024.1, from coordinate 23,056,450 downwards.
TTTCGATATGTTAATTATATGCTTATGAAAGTTGTTGTATGATTACTAAATTTACTAAATTGTTATGTTACATGCGTATAGACTACATTCCTCGGCCTTGACCATTCAAATAAGAAGTAAATACTTATGCAAGATGGGGTAATGGCCAAGAATTTTCGGTCTTGGCTGAGAAAAAACACACGAGATCCTATTACTAGTCATTAATCGCCTAGGCCGCCTAAGCTCTATGAGGATAGCCCTATGGTGGCCCCTTACTGGGAGGAGTTTGTGCGTAAAGCTATGGCTGATGATTTTCAGGTAAAATTGATCAATGTCATTTCCTCTATTCCTAATGCACGATGTTTTTCAGTGTTTATCGTATTTCTATTACACTGTAGAATCAAAGTAAGAAAAATCGCGAACAAGCTAAGGCGATGGAGGTGCAATATCGTGGATCTTCCAAAGGTTATGCACGCATAAGGGAAGATTTGATGAGATCAAAATCCTAACTTTTAATTTTTTTTTATATATTCACTTTTAATATATCTAATAAAGGGACACGTTCATCACTATCGTAGAAAGAAGAAAAAAAGAAAGCTGGAGAGTATGCCCCTGTTGTTACACGTTTCGAGTTATTTCAGGCTACCAGAAAGACTAAAAATGGGAATATTCCAGATCCAGGTACACATCGTATCATTGAAGAAACGATAATCTATCCATTAATTTATCTTTGAATTACAAACTATTATTTCTATATAAATAATTAAATAATAATCTTTTGAGATTCAGGAGCGCATATCTCAGACCATGACTCCCGACGACCTCCGCATTATCGGTACTAATGATCTGTTTGGAGGGGCTATAGGTCGTCAGGAGCATCCCGGCCGCTTACGAAGTGCTGGATATGGCGTGATGAAGACATCATTGGCGATGGCACCTGGTCTTGCGGCCATGAATATGGTGGGTAGACTTTCAGAGCAGGTTGTCATGTTGGAGAAACAGGTGGAACTTTTGAGGTCCGAGAGAAGATCGAGTCACGCGGTGTCATCGAGTGGAGCAAGCTGTGAAAATAGTGTCGCTGATGCTAGGGACGACTTCATTGATGCACTTCAAAATGTCTCCCAGGTATCAGACGTGTCTCACATTTGTTTTAATTAAAGACGCATATTAAATTTTTCTAACTAAATATCTTCTTCGAACAGCCACCGACCTTTTGCTACCTTTATTTGGAGGATCCTACTCGGTTGGTGGCCACAGGAACATTGCACAATAGCTCTTGTGGAATGATTCATGGTCGTCCCCTCACTCCTGGTTTCGTGAGGGTCACGCTCGATGTACCCGTAGTCGGACAAGAGGATTCACCGATGCCAAAACCAATAGATGATGCCATCACAATCGGAACAGCGGTCGGGCACTTCATCGAATGGCCGAGAAACTTGGTCTCTCTCACCATGAAGGTAAAATTATGTTATTAAAATTTATTATCTTATTTGTCGTTCTAAATAATGTTGCAAATTGATTGTAGAAACTGCCGATACCACAAAAAGCTAAATAGAAATCAAGGGGTGTCGTAGACAGTCAGAGGGAGAGAACGAGGGACTCCACTATTGGTGTGCGCAGACTTGGTTATCCCTTGAATGGAAACTTAGATCAAGACTTCATTGTACATACTACGGTGAGCATGATGGTATCGTCCAATGCTTTCAATACCGTCACAGGTCCCATGCTTGCTCACTTTCATTGGAGTGCTTTTGATGAATACATCGTTCGGGAGCATGTGCTTGAAGTCTTGAACGATGAGTGGTTGAGTACAACCACCATAACCTTTTCCCTCAGGTATGTGTTTACTAATTCTCAGTATTTACTTTCTATATAGTTTAATTTTCTTTTTAAATATTAAGTAGCGTATGTTGGTTAAAGATACTTGGGTGAGGTATATCTCTCCAGAGATGCCCAGGCAGGTGGAATGTATTCCTTCGTCTCCCCCAAGTGTGTTGCTTATTGGGTGATAGGGCACAGTCCATGGAGGGGATAGTTGCGCATATGCTGAATTATACTGGGAGAGACCATCTCATTTTTTGGCCAACAAATGTTGGGTGAGTACAATAAACATTTCGTTAAAATTTGTATTCATAATATAATATTTGCACATATGCTAAATTTACAGTTAATTTTAATATTCTTAATATAATATAGGGAACATTGGGTGATGGTCGCCATAAACATGAATACATTAATTGTGTATTTTATGGACCCAGCTGTGGATGGGGTGGTTGCAAATCGCCCTGATCTCATGTCATATATGGAAGCGTAAATTAATTTTTAATATTCTAATATAATGATTTGTTTTAATTTTAAAATTATGCATATTTAATCTATTTTTATTTTTTTAATTATAATAATAATAGTGTGATGATGATGTACCGGAGTCGCCTTCCGAATCAAGGCTCAAGATCTAATTTCAATAAAGTGAACTAGACAAACATTAAGGTAAATTTAATTTAGTAAATTATCAAATTAATAGAAAATAATCATAATTGTAATACATGATTATAATTGCTAATCAAGAGGTTCCGAGGCAACAAGATGGTAACCATTGTGGACATTTTGTGTGTTGCTACATTGAAGATATAATCTGCACTTCTCGAACGATCATTCCTTACAATGTAAGTCAATTTATCGATTTATTTAAATTATTATTGATTGAATAAAAATTCATACTATATTATCTAACTATATTGATTGATCGTTGTTTGCAGTTTTTCTATGAACGTTCGCTCCACTCTTACTCCAACAAAAGAATGGAGAAATGGAAAAGAGATTGGGCGTGGTACTTTTACAATCGATTCTTGTATTCTCTAGTGGTATAACTTTTGATAGCATGTAATTAACTTATATATTTGTGATGATATTTCATGTTTTTGGTGTATTGGACGTATGTTTATGATGTGTATGTTTATTTATTTCATGATGTGTATGTTTATTTATTTGATATTTTGGTATTTGACGTATATATATTATAGTGGTATAAGGTTTGCTTTTTTGTTTTGGTTTTGTATAAACAAGATTTTTAAAATATAAAATAATTATAAAAAAAAATTAGTTATTGAACAGCGGTTATAAACCGCTGTCTATCCAATATAATAAAAAAATTATTAAAAAAAAATATTAGACAGCGGTTGAAAATCACTGTCCAAAGGAGGAATTTGGACAGCGTTTCGAAACCGCTGTCTAAGTCTTTTTTTTAGACAACGGTTTTTAACAGCTGTCTAAGCTTAAACAGATGTTACTTGGACAGCCCTTATAACCGCTGTCTAAGGTCTTTTTTAACAGCTGTGCAAAGCCAAATCTGTATTAGTGGTTAGATCAGCGAGTGGTGGCACGTGTCGCGTCAGATCGGCACGTGGTGGTGCGTCCGCGCACGCCTAACAATTTGTCGGCGCATCTAGGTCATTTTCCGGCGCCTGAAGTTGTTTCCGGTAAGTTCACACTCATATAATTTGTTGGGCTCGTTTTAACTTCGATTTTGATTCCGAAAATTGCTATCTTTTTATTTTTCAGTGTATATTCTTAATTTGCATACATATTTTGTATTTGAACTAAGGAAGTTCAAGTATTAAATTAACTATTAAAATGAGAACCATAACTTATCTAATTTCACTTGTAAATTAGCTTATTTTGCTTGAAATTAAATTTTCTTGCGTAATTATGAGCTTAATAATTCATGTGATAAATATTTAAGCATTGGATGTTTAAATGGTTGCTCATTTTATATGTAGATATGACTCGATGAACTGAACAATTGTTGTTCTATAAATTCGAGATTTTCTTATGCAGTATTTTAAAGAATTACATGGAAAATTGGCACATAATTTTGGAACATTATGTTGCTTGACGGAGTTGCATAGTTTAATCTCTCTTTCTTATTATCACATAATGTAATTCCGACTTAGTAGCTCACGACTTAGTAAGAGTTGAAACTTGAGCTATGACATTTCCAAGAAGACTTATAATAGCTTTCTAGGACAAAATTATGTCAAGATTGAAATTTAATAGTAATGGTGATAATTTTTTTTGAGAAAATGACTGGTGGATTGGGTTAAAGATTCAAGTAGACAAGTTATTGTGACAACTTGTCTATGCACTAAAGATGATTAATTGATCCGGTGTTATTACTTTCATATTCATCATCTAGATCCTTATGCCATTTTTTTTCATAATATCGGTACTAAATATAGTACTTCAAGAGACATAAATGTCAAAGAGGATTCAAACTATTCATGTATATTGCCTGATAGTGATGTTGAAATAAGATTAGATTAAGAATAACCTTAGTAGTAGATTTTTTGGGCTTATAGTAGCCATTAGATTTTCTTGACTACTTTGAGTTATTTTATTGACTCATAACATGATTATGTTTTGTTACGTTTATAATGATAAATGTTATTAAACATATAGTTTCATGTTGTTAAGTGAGAGTTTTATCTATTTATTGGAGTAAAAGCTAAAGCTATTTGTGTTCATGTTTTGGAACTGAATCTGATTAATGAGGATACTTAATGGGATTGATGATTAATGACTTTAAGTTATTTTTCAATATCAAATTTTGTATTAAATTTTTCAGATGTCTTTTAGCTTAACATTGAACATATTGATACATAAATGAACATTAACTAAGTGAATCACTTTAGTCAAGCCAAATAATAGCTTCAAAAGCTATCAATGTCGAGTTAAATAAAATAGAATAAACTAAATAATGATAATTATGACATGTGATGTCATAATTAATTAAATATTCTTGGAGAACTAGATGCATTGAATATCATCTACCATGTTATAGAATATTTTGGGATTGAGATGGAGATTCAGATTTCAATGGATCATACATTTGCTTGGAATATAAGAAATTCCTAGCTCATAACAGATTGGTGAGCTCGGTTATAGATAATATGATCATTGAGTGTGTGCAACACCTTACAACTTACGATATTTGGTAATATTTGATAGAGAAGTATGGTAGCACTTCACTTTCTGAATAACATCAAATTCAGATCTAACGTGGTCATTTCCTTACAATTGGAGCACTTGAGGGTTAACACAACCTGTGATAAAAGTATTAAGACTTTCGCTTATTCAATTCCTATTGTTAAGTTGAAGGATATAATACTTGGAGCTATCAAGTTTGCATCAAGTGTTCTCATTTCTGAATCCAGTTCTTAAAACACTTCAAACTCTAAACATAAGACATAATGGAAGGAAGAGAGGAAATGATGAGCAATATAAAATTAGAAATATTGCAGTTAAACTTCAAATTAATCTCAATGCGAAGAAGAATAATAAGAAGAGATATGCTAAACTGAAAGTAAGATGACATGTAAGCTTGGTCATTTTACTCATGAATATCTTGAGTCCAAGAGGGACAAAGAAACTCATTGTAGTTTTTTGGTTTAAGCATAATTGTCTACGGTGTTGTATTTTTTACTGAATCTTATCCTTGTGGATTATAAATTCAGTAAACATAGACCATTGACTATCAACATATGGACATTTGATTTACATCTTCATCATGTTCCAAGTGGGACAAGATGAAATTATGTGGAAACTAGGCTCGAGTTGAAGTCTAGGGACTTGTAAATTTGAGATTGACAATGGTCAATGTTTCACACTACATAATGTCTTGTTTTCTCTAGAGATCATTAAGGATCTCACTTCTATATCTTTCTTCTATGATTGGGATGTGTTTTGACATTTACATTAGAGATGATTGTGATAGTATATACAATGTGCATTATGGTACTGGACAATTATTCTATGTTTTATATGGTTTTTTTACTATAAGAGAACAATTATTTTAGTATTATGACGATAATTCATGGATTACTAAATATTTGTTCCTCTAGTTATGCTTGTTTAAATGATAACATTTAGCATACTAGCTTTAGTCACATTGTGAAGACAGGAATAACTGATTTGTGAAAGAAGAACTATGAGTTCGTCTTTAAAAGTCAAGTTATCAAAATGTGCATGTTGTCTTGTTCATAAGTGATAAGAAAATCATTTGATAAAACTATTGATGTTGATTCTTCATTGCAATTATTTTATTTTGATAAATGTGACTTTATGAATGTCAAATAGCATATCATGGAACTTATTGGTTTTTCATTACTTAAGTTGATAATTTTTCACGTTTTATATATCTAAAATTTCTCATAAATATGAAGCATTGGATTGCTTCAAATATTACCTAAATGGGGCTGAGAATAAAATAACATAACCTTAAAGGTTTTAAGAACTGATAGAGGACGTGAATGTTTATTCATGCAGTTCAAGGAACTGTGTAATGAAAATTTTATAATCCGATGATTAACAAAATCTTATACATCATTTCTCAATGGTGTGATTAAAGAAGGGACGAAAGTTGTTGGATATGATGTGGTCCATGATGGTAAACCTATTTTAACTATTTTTCTTGAAAAGATGAGTTATTTATGGTTGTCTGCATACTGAATAAAGTTATTCATAGTTGATTAAGTCAACTCCATCTGAACTCTAGACAGTTGAAGACCTGATCTTTAGTTAATCTTGGTATTTGTAGATCAACAACTTACATACATGATTCTACGAGTCAGTGTGAAAAGTAGGGTCTGAAGAGTTTTAAAATGTATCTTTTAAGATACTATGTTAAATCCAAGGGATACAAATTGATCAGAGCTCAAGGAGTTCAGAGTATGACATGAGATAAAATCACTTGTCAATTTTTCTGAAAAAGTTTTCCTAGTAAGGGAAGTATTCGAAATACTATATCGTTTTTAGATTGAAATAATCACTCTATATCAGATCCAAGTGGGAGTGATTTGCTTAATGTTATGATATTTGATAAAAGTTTACCCATTAAGATTAGATGGATCTTGATGAGAGTAACTATTTATGTCACAAAGTTTCAATCTTGAAAAATACTCTAGGAAATATGTGTCTGAGAGACATCGCGTTATTGAGGGATACACCTTCTTTATATTTTCAGAAATAAGATTAGTCTTTAGTGAATGAGAATGAACCTACAGACGATCTAGAGGTTCTATCTCGTTATGCAAGAGACTAATGAAAGAAAGCAATGAAAGATAATATAGAGTCAATAAGGTCAAATCAAGTTTTTGAAACTTGTGGATCCTTTATTGGGACACATCTTAAAAATGCTCACCTAGTAGAGAAAGATTATACTCAGAAAAGAGTATTTAAACTTTCTTCATCTGTTGTGAGATTTACCTCAATTCGTTTATCTTTTTGCTTTAGTATCAAGTATAGATTTAGGATTATATAAAAAAGGGACGTTATTGTTTTTCTCGATGGAGAATACAAAGAAGGGAATAATGTTTGTAAATTCAAGGAGTCGGTTTATAAACTTAATCAATCCTCAAGACAGTGGTACTTGTGACTTCATACACTGATTGTCTCATATTAACTTTGTTAGACAAAGACCACTATGTGTTTATATTCAACAGTCCAAAGATGAGTATGTAATTCTATGATCATATGTTGATACATTGTTAGCTGAAAAGACAACACTGAGAATCTTTCGGTGAAATTTCATAAAGATCGTTCAAAGAAGTTACTTGGATAGTCATAAAAGACTTACATATAGAGACTTCTAAAATGATTCAAATGAATGTATAAAAGCATGTTGATTCTCATGTTATAAAAAGGACGAATCAGTGAACTATGATGAATGTCCAAAGAGTGAAAGATGAAATGTCAAATGTACCATAAGCAAAATCAATTGGAGATATGATGTATACTAAGTTGTGTACGCATCCAAACATTTGTTAAGTTGTTGGTTTAGTTAGCAGATATCAGTTAATTTGAAAAAAGACACTAAATGATAATGTGTGAGATTTTTGAGATATCTGAAGGATACTGCAGATTATTATCTCAAGGAGATAATATAAACTTAGAGAGTATACAGACACTAATTTGAATTATGATGTAGATGCAAGTAAATCAAATTCTAGTTATACCTTCTTGCTTAAATATTGAAGCAATCTCGTGGTATAACGTGAAATATGTCTGTATAGCACTGACCACTATTAAAATTGAACTTGTGCCATGTGTATCTGCAGTCAAATAAATATTTTCATGAAGTATTTGGAATTAGTAAGCACTCAATTGAGATCTATAATGGTATGTTGAGAATTAAACACTCTAGTGGGAGTTGTAATGATTCATTGACGTATGTGGCATTCCAATGTGAGTCACTATAGAATTAAACACTTCAGTGAGAGTTGTAGTAATTCATCGTGGATTAAAATGCTCCAGTAGAGGTATATCGATTCACTTTTGAATCAAACACTTCAGTGGGAGTTGTAGCCATTAATTATGGATATTTATACTTCAGTGGGAGCTGTAATGATTGATTGTGAAATCAAACACCCAAGTGGGGGCTGTTATGATTCATCACAATAATCAAAGCAGCCAAAGCTTACACTAAAGATTCCAAGTATCATGAAAAGTTTGACTTTGTAAAGACGTTATAAAGAAGAAAGAGTGATTCTTGAATAAATTTCTGCAAACTTGATGTTAGCAGATTTGTTGTCAAACTTAATTACTGAGATGTTTAAAACATCTTAAGATCTTGGGTTTGTATGAATTTGAATGGACTACGAAGTAGTTGTTAATGTTAACATGCATTTATGTAATGTAAATTATATGAAAGGTTCATATAATAGTATGTTGACAAGTGGATTGACTCTCTCATATGAGCATTCGCCTCTAACAACGAGTTATGTGCAGAGATGAGATTATATTATTCAAAGATAATCAAAATAAATTTTACCACAAATTTATTTGACTTGTTACGAAGCTAAATCAATGGATTTTTGGACGATAGAGGGAGAAATCCAAGTTAAGTGTTGAGGACGCACTTCAACTGTGATTTACATGATGTAAATAAATAAAATGACATACGCTTCCATCTTGGGAAGTTAAAACATCGTGACATGTGTTTCATACCACATGTGCTAAGTTGACCATAAGGAAATGAGAAAGATATCCTTATTTTCTCATTGTATGAGGCCATGAGGTTTTGATAAACCTCTTAATAACGGGGCACAAAAATAAATAATATAAAAATTTGATTTTCTGTGAACCCGAGTTCGCGTGAATTCTATTTGTTTTAGTGTCACGATTATGCATATACACTATCACTATCTAAAAAATATTTGATTTTTTTAATAGTGATAGTGCATATACATAACAAATCTACAATTTTTGTTAGATGAAATATTTGCATGATTAACTAATTATAACAATGTTAAAAACACATTTAAGTCATTATATACATATAATATAAGTATTAGTCCAAGTAATTATAATATATATAACATATACTTAAAAAAAATTATGGGGGCATGTGATCTCAACATAGAACATGTAGGCCCGTCATTGAGTTCGATTACTATGAATTAGTAGCATGTATAATTGATATTAGACCTTGGATTGTAAAACAATACTGGATTTAGAGTAATCACATGTTATTAATTTAGAAGATTTTCCATACACTATACACATGACCTTTGTAGAAAATCTAAAGATCTGGTCCGAAACTATAACACGTCATAAACATGCTCCTCAAAATTCATAAGATTTGGACTTGCAAATAAAGAGTTATGAATTTCTAAACTTAATATTGTGAATCTGAAGAATAGCCGAACTTCTTGATTACTGGAACTTTTGTACATACGAAATTATTTTATAAAAGTCAATCAAATACTGCATGCTCTTATATGCCTTTGTGAACTATTTGATGAGTTTTAGTACTATATAAACAATTTTATAAAATTGATTTCTTAAATTGTGTCAAGCTGAAAATAAACCTTAAAGTGTTATTCTTGCAAGTAATAATTTTGAGACATCATTAATAAATTTCAATAGCCGGTTAAAGTAAAAGTTCGATAAGAGCTCACGAGTAAGGAAATCTAAATAACAGAGTTTAATGTCATCGATAAACTTACGAATAATTTTACTTCAATCAAAAGTAATTAATGACGAGAACATGAAAATATTGTGCTAGGGGAAGTGCTTCTCAAATCAAAGTTCGGACGATCACCGCTACGCTCAAACTTTCAAACCGGTTTCAAGTTTGAAACTTTTCTTAAAAGTTAATAAGGTGGGTGACACTATTTGTATACAGTGGTTTATGTTACAGTGATTGTTGGTGTATTCTGAACTCGACTAAACAAACACAAATCTATAACCAAAGAACACAAGTATATAAGAATATAAGGTTTCAAAAATAAGCTTGTGATTATGATTATGATATGATGATATGAGATATATGATATGCAATAAAGGAGACAATGGGGATTGCACATGGTAAGTCGTTACCAGTGTGGTCCCACTATGATGAAAAGAAAACGATGGGGATTGCACGTGGTAAGTCGTCACCAGTGTGGTCCCACAATGATGTATAAGATACTATGAGGATTTCATCTTATAAGTCGTTACCTATGTTGTCCACTGTTGATAAAGGAGATTCTAAGTTATTATTATTCGAACTATGAACAAGAGTGTACTATTTGGAATTGAAGCTATGAATGTGATTTTACTACGAATCTACCATGAATACCAAAATTAACTAAGCAAAAGCGTAAGAACAATCTATAATAAAATACTAAGCTTAAATATGAATGATATCTTATAAATATCAATAATGTTAAGAAATTAATCTACTAAAAATATTACAATAAGAAACCAAGCTACGAACGAGTTTATACAATGACTTCGGGCAACCCTTCAAAAATCATCTACGCAAAAGCGTATGAATAATCTTTAATAAAATATCAAGATAATTATATTTCGGTGACCAGTATGAGTAACAACGTACAAGTTGCTGTTGGGATTATACTTATTCCCCAACAGTTGCCCGCTGAGATTTTTATCTCACCCCCCCACAGTTTGATATTTTCAGGACATGATCGAGAGGGGTCGGAGCTGCAGTAGTGACACGGAGTTTCTGTAATAACAATTTTCAATGAAAGTGTAGTCATTCCTAAAATGGTTTAATTATTGTGCTAATAAATCTTTTAAGGTTACTTGATAAAGTATCATGTACACTACCCCCTTTTATAAATGTCATCTTTATAAATTATGGGCACTTCCACCTTTTGTATCTCAATTAATATTTATGATTAGGTTCTTCCGCTGCAAAATGTAATACTTATGCTTGTTGTTATATTTTAAAAAGAAATTTTTAAACTCAGATTTTACGGTCACTAAGTGGCGACTCGAGTTTAGAGTGTCGAAGCCGCAAGGGCCGACATTATGGATTCGTGGCGTTACAATGGAAATTGGGAAAACGATAATAGGTGACAATCAAAGTGGTTTAGAAGGAAATAATTCAAAATTGTTAGAAAAAAAAATACCTTTAAAGTTGCATTATTTAACAATATAATTTTTTTAAGCAGTTGGAGCGCCACCCATTTCCCATGTCGGATTGCAAAAGCAAATTATATTCATAAATCGTGTGTTGCATCGAAATGAAAAAAAAAAGATAAAAAAATATTAAAAAAATAAAAAAAAGATTATTATTATTATTATAAGTAAAATATTTTTTTATAATTTATTTAACACAAAAATGAATACATTTAATATCATATTCATTTTATACACAAACCGTGCAACGCACGGGTGATATACTATTTAATTTAATAACCCAACACACAAATTTTACTCGCGCAAACCCACACACTACATATAATACACACCACATATTACATATACCAAAAATAAAATGTTGACTTTTCAAAATTCCACCAAATTAGACATTCATTGATTTTAAATATGTAAATCACTTAAAATATGATACTATAAATCACTGGAAAGTTAACCTTAACTCTAATCACTCTAATTAGCCCTAATCAATTGCCTATTTTTGCGATTGCAATTGACGTCTCTCAAATCGCCGCCATCATTCATGCCGCGTTCACTTTTCAAGTGGGAGATCTCCTCTGGTCGTGTTCCTCTGGTCTTCTGTCTATTGCTATCTCCGTATTCATGAGGATTCCAATTTACAGATCCACTCTCTCTTCTTCCCTAGTCAAAATTGTCTGGATATACAATCGTCCCTTCTATCTAATATATAGTCTCCTTGGCGCATAATCTTCACTGATCAAATCTCCGTTTTGTGTTTTCCTCATTTTACACGTTGCATAGTAATAATAATTGATTAATACACAAACTTGGAGAGAGAAGAGGGAACTACGTGGGGTAAAAAAAGGGACACCTTATGACCTTCACTCTACAAAATCATGAAAATCAGATTTATAGCTAGGCAATAAATTTAATTTTTTTTGAAACTGTTGGGATTTGAAGGGATTAAATGCAAATAGAGAGGTTTTAACAAAATATAAAAAATAAAAAGTTAACATGTGATTAATCGACACTTGGCAGCAGATTAGGTGGGACACTTGTCAGCTTCGGGAGGAAGACATCCTCATTCTGGACAGTCACATTCTCATTCCTTAAAGGATCTTTCAATTGGTTTATCGATCCTTGGTAAGTGAGAATTGTTAGCATATGCTACTTTTTTTTTTTCTCATCATTGGTTTATCTGTGAAAATAGGATCTGGTAAATGTACTCTAAAAAAGTGGACTTTAATTGATTTGCCTCAAAACGATGTGTAAATGTAAATTAATAATATTCTTAGTTCCACTATTTTATTTATGTCTCATCATTTAATTAATTGTGTTGTTTGAGAATTTTTTATTTATTTATTAGATCCAATTTTGGAGGTCATCTTAAGTTTTAGAGAATACGTTTATATCAATACCTATACACCCTTGACGAAACAAGTGTGTAACATAAAATCACCTTGACAAAACAGGTGTGTAAACATAAAATCAGGGTTAACACCTCATGAAATGAGGTGCACACCCACTAGTATAATAATATATATGTATTGATATCTTATTTGACTCAGCTGCTTCCTAAATAAGTTTGGTAAATCTCAATGTTAATTCATTATTCTCTCCATAAGATCTAGAGTTAGAATTTTCCTAGAAAATTCATCTCGGGATTCAACGCTGACAAATCCGTACAAGTTCGTGATTGGGGATTACGTGGATACCATAGTAGGGAATTATGCATACGATTTACTATAAGGTTTCTCTTTATGTTTACACCTATTTAATTATGCAATTATATGTTCGTTGTTGGTGAACTATTTAATTCCGCTGCGCATGTATTACGTGTTTACGTGCCTCTAAATTCCAACTCATATTCCCATTATAGTTGCTTTCCTAGATATGTACCACACTGCTGCATAAATCATAGCTATTGGTAGCATGCTACAGTAGCAACACTAAAGTGAAGACTTAGAAATTTAGTAGTAAGTCCATGATTGAACTAATCAATTTATATATTATATCCTATAAAAGAATCATACAAATAAGTAAACAAATCGAGCTTTATCACAACCAACCTAGTGTCATTTTACAATTCAACTAATAACGTCAATTAATAATTTAATTAAAAATTATTCAACTAACAATTTAAGTCTAATGTCAATAGTTCATAAAACTAATTTATGGTAATTGGACTAATCAATTTAAATCCAATATCATGTAATATAATCATACAAATAAGTATATAAATTATACATTTTCATATATATAATACTCATCGTCCTTTTTAGATTGCTCAAAATTCAAAAAGTGCATCTTTTATTACATACTCAAAATAGCAATAAAGTAACTATAGAGTTCATGTCACCTCTTATAAACATCACTAAATTATATCACATGTCACTAATAATTACATACAAAAATAACTTATTTTTTTATCTTATTCACTAAAATTGACAAAATACCCTTATCAAAAAGCTATTTTATTACCTTCAAATAATAATAAAAAATTTATTCATTAAAACTCATGTCAAAATTCAGCCAGCAATCTACAAAAGAGATGGGAGGAGTAGCTGGTTTTTTAAAAGAATATATTCATATCAACTACAAAATATAACATTTTATATTATTAATCCTTAATGTGCCACCTTTAAAATTTCATGATAAATTTGTAATAATTTTTTGTTGATTTTTTTTTTTGGTATAAAATTTTGTTATTATATATGTATAAATAGATCAAGTTCAAAAACTTGTAATAATTGTTTTGTTGATTTTTTTTCTTTTTTTATTATATTTTGTTTTATATATGTATAAATATATCTAGTTTCAAAATTCAAAAATAATATTAATAATCTAGAAAATATTCAAAAAAATAATTAGTATATATGTGTGGTAGATATAGGAATTGAACCTTGTACCTCTTGTATACAAAGAAGCTAAAAAATATTTGGTATACCATTTGAACTACATCAAATTTGTTAAGATGTTTAAAATTTTATTATATAATTATAACAATTTTTTGGCCCAACATTTTTTTATTTGATATGTATAGATTTTGAGGGCAGGTTTTTAATTGATTAAGAATGATTTGATTATTCTTAGTATCATTAGCTAGATTAAAGTTTAATTAGTAATATATCATTTTGAAGGCTTGAACCGTGTAGGTATATTTATTTTTTTATTTTGAACCATTGTAGTTTGATTATTTATTTTAATGTGCATATGATTAGAGAATATTTAATTTTTAGACATGTTTTAGAGAACTTTGAAACATTCCCTCTTCTCACCATACCCCCTCTCCATAATAATGTTTTAACTAACACGGAACCCCACAAATCATATAGGATTGAACATAATTTTAAATTTAATATTTTAAATATTTAATTAGTTTGATTAATTTAATTATAGATGTAATTTTTTAATATTATATGTCATATTTTTATTCATTTCTTATTCTAAATTATAAATATGAAGTATGTATTTAATATAATGTATATGTACAACGATGACTAATAAATGAAAGAGGACGTAAATTGCGAGAAAACTTCAGTACCATAGAAAGGCATCAAAAATAAATCAGTAAAACATAATAATCCTAAAAAATTTGAAAGGTAATTAGATGAATAAATGGTAATATTAAAAAATATAATATAAACAAGTTGAAAACATAAAATTTAACGGTAAAAAAGAATGAAAAAATAAACGGTACAAATTTTGAATATAAATATATTATATAATAAAAACCTCTTAACAAAATTACAAAATCTTCAAATAAGAGGATTTATATAACTACAATGTGATTCACAGTTGGTATATCAGAAATATATGTATTTACTTAATTATTTCTCTTATAAAATACAATAAAAAAAAATTATAATAGGTCCGTGCATTGCACGGGCAAAGAACGTGCAAAGAACTAGTAGGAATGAAAAAGATAAAACAAGGGAACAAAGTAAAATTTTGCAGTAGGTTTTGTTCAAGAATGTTCAATATAAGTACAGAAATTTTCTCAAAACATCTCATTTGCCATGACCAAATGGAAGAAAATAATTGGGCTCTTTTGTAGGTATGGACAATAATCTTAAACCCAAAAAGAGTTGACATTATCTCTACTATGGAACCAAAAAAAAGCTGATTGCCACTCAAAAACTGCTAAAGAAACACATATCCACTGAAACCTTCAGGCCAAATTTCCTCATAATTGGAAATGCAGTTGAGGTCCTTCCAGTAGGAAAATGCAGGTCACGATTGCCTTAAAAACTTGGTATACTATCTGAGGACCGAGCCTATTTTAAACTTCCAAGATGCTATTATATAAAAAGAATTAAAATCAAATAACTGTAAATGTTTTAAAGGAAAACATGGAAGAAAGCAAAAGCATGGGGCAATTGATGAAGAAAAGCATCACCCAGCATAGCTCATGCCTGCACTAATGAAGTTCTTCTAAATCAAGTTAGAGCAACTCCAGATAACTTTGCATTCGAACTCTGAAATAGGCAATCTAACATTTTTCTTAAGAGATATTGATATGATGCAAAAACTGACATCACAAATTAGTTTGTATCAGAAAGAACACCAGATTTAAAGGAGCAACTATATTCTTGGAGGCCTGCTTCAAAATCCAAGACAGTAAATTTAGTAAGGATTTAGGAAACTACCGATTACTTTTGATATATGTATATAATGGAGCGTGAGATTCATACTTTATCCGGTACATGATTTTGATATTTGTATATAATGAGGATGAGATTCATAATTTAGAGAAGCAAAGATAACATAGAAGGACAAGGACAATCATATGGTTTGAACCAAAAACTTATTGGCTATAGAAATGGAAATAAAGAAAAGAACCCAAAGTGAATAATTTAAACAGTAAAAGACCGGGAAAAATTGATTGATTATACATTTCATTAATAATAGTAAGAGGCCCATTAATAAAAATAATTGAACCAGCAAATTCAGTAGACGCATACTCTCAAAAGCTCCTCAACTCCCCCAAAGAAAAACATGTTATCTTTAAGCACAATATTTCTTACTATGGGAAAGAAAAACTGTCCAACACAAGATAAATCAAGCAACAAAATCGTAGTTATCATTTTTTTTTAACCTGAAATTTAAGAACCGCTTGTTGAAGAGGGAGGGTCAGGTGGTGGCTAATTAGACCTTAGGGTTTCAGTGAGAAAACTGTAAAATGTAAGGGCAAATGCTGAAAATTATCTCAAATTCCAGCGAAATTTTCATACAAGATTCTTGCTTTTCTAATTCTATTTATTTTGCATTCATGTATAAAAGTCACAAGTTGCTTGACCATATGAACTACTGGTAACTGGTAAGTAGTAGCATTGTTTGGGTAAGCAAAAGTCAAAGAGGCCAGTAAAAGTGTTCCCATATTTGCAACCTTAATGAATTATACTATTTCAATCAATCAAAGATTACACCACACCAACAATTTTAACTCAAATGCATTATATTTCTAAATTAACTATACAAATTCAGCTTGATCTTGTTAGTTCTTTCCTTGTCAATACATGGGCATATAAAACGGAAGAACACTTAATGAGGCTTTACATAGACAAACAATTCTGAATAAAAACATTGATTTAGGAAAGTGGAAATTGGCGTTTCATTGAGAATGAGACGAAACAAACATTCACATTTCAGTAGTTTTCAAATAGTAGAACAGCGAAAAGCTAATTTTGAAAATAAAAACAAACTCAAACCTGGGAAGCTGTGCTGAGATCTGAACTCTTCTCAACCAAACTGTCGAGCTTCTCACCTCGTTCTAGGACACTATCGATAGTTTTATGCTGAAATACAGATCAAATATAATATCATGAGTCATGACTAACAAGGACAGATAAAGGAAAGGGATAAAGAAACAATGCACTAAAAGAGATCACAGCATCAATCTTAAGGCATGCCTCTTGGCTGATAAACAGAGGGAGATTTCACTTAAACTAATTAACTGAATACTTAGTCATGTCCAATGCAAATTGCATCAAGTTGCAAATACCAGTAGCCATTTCCAGGACATATCTACGTAGATCTACCAATTTAAAACCATTTTTAATACAGCTTTATTTTAAATGCATGAAATTGTAACTAAAAAGAATTCAGATTTTCATTAGAGTTTTCATAGGCATTTCAACAAACACTTCGTGAGCAGGGCTTAAAAAACCATTAACTTACCAATTTTATGTTCATAACTTTAATCTTCAACCAAAGATCAATACTGTGAATTTGGAAAATTAACTCAAAGAAAAGCAAATCTTTCTAATTAACGTTAATTTGCACTATAACACCACCCAAATTTGAAAGCAGAATAAAAAAATCAAATTGCCCGAGATAAATCAAGCAACAGGTTCGTACATCTAAACCCAACGAATTAGAAAACAAAGCACTGTTAAAACACCTTTCTCAAAACATTAAATTAAACACCTTTCTTTGAGAACGGACGACACAGAGGCGGTGGCGAAACAGAGACCGGTGGAACGGAGGAGCACTGGCGAGACACGTGTTTCCTAATTTTGTTACCTGATACCGGCTGGAAACTGGCCAACTTTGTGGCATTCCTTGTGCAACATTCTCTCTTTTATATAGTATAGGTATAGATATAGATTGATAGATATATTGTGTATTTATCCCTTCCCAACAGCCTTCTCTTAGTTTTCTCTCTGGGTGTAGTAAATATATTTTCATCTTTATCCTCTTAGCCAAAATGGTCAGGACTCAGAAGAAACCTCAAACTTCAATATCTCACTTGTGATACCTCTTTTTTCCCCCTCACTGCTATATCCGAAACTTAATCTACCGATTAATCATATATACTTTACTATCACCGATTCACCATAGCCCTCTTACCCATCATCTATTTCCAATTGATGTGACTATCGCTAATTTAATTGCTAGTTACCTTTTTCTCAATTTATGAATTAAGCCATAGTAAGCTGGCCTGTTTAAATCTAGTGATTAGAGTGAGACAATAATTATGTTTGGAATATGTGAAGAGAGATGCGTGACTTGTGTGTTTATCAAGATGGTGTGCGTGTGCACTTATATATTTGAGCTGTGTGTTTAGCTATTCTTATAACATCATTATTACTATTATAACTATTAATTATTACTATTACTAATGCTACTTATGTATGGGTTACGTGTTTGTGTAACAGCATGTGTGTGCCTCTGATTATACATTTGTATTGGTGTGTGTGAAGCATTATTTATTTACTATTATTATTAATTAATGTGGGCGTAGATTCTTATTACCTAATTGGTAACTACTATTTTATTATAATAATCATATATTAATCTTATTCTTTATGTTATCCTTCATTAAGTAAAGAAATTGATACCATTATTATGATTCTAAGCATGATATTTATCGACAGATTATTCAATGACTTTGAAACATTGCTAATATATATACTATTTATTGTTACGAGATAATTGTACTTGAGAATCAATGGTTAATTTACGTAAAGTCTTGTTATATTAGTTCGATATATATATCTAGCTATTAAATTATTCTCAATATCTATAATGACTCCCGCAAGACGTCTCATATCTTTAGAAACTCCTCACTTAGTTATTCGGAGTGTGTTACCAAGTTCATAAGATTATATGTTAAATTTGTAGGATATTTGAAAGCTTGAGATTCATAAGATTTAGTGTCAGCAAAGATAACAAGATTTGAGGAATGCTACGGGGTACTACGTTGCATCATTTGTTGCAGTTTTTGCTTTTGAGGTGAGGGCAATTTCTACTTTTCACTGAGTTAAAACATTCCAAGTTATGATTGCTATGTTAAAATGTTTTATGTGAAAGATGAATGTCATGAATATGCAAGCTCATGACTATTATGTGATGTATGCTAACTCCAAGTCGGGTGATGCCCGTCATCTAATCTAACTGCAAGCCAAGTCGGGTGATGCCCGTCATCTAATCTAACTACTAGCCAAGTCGGGTGATGCTTGTCATCTAATCTAACTATAAGTCAAGTCGGGTAATGGCCCGTGATACAGTACATGTTTTTCATGAGCTACATTTGAATGTTATGTATTATTTACATGTCTTTTAGCAGTGCGATCGTTAATGTTTCTCTCACTGAGTGTATTTCAAACATTCATCCCCCCACAGTTTTATTTTACAGGGTAAAGGAGCTCAGGCAAGGCATGGCGAGGGGATGGGCGCAAGTAATTTATGACGAATGTAGTAATGATTTTAAGATACGAGTCTTGCGCTGTAATTTTCAATGATTTGTCTTGTAATAATCTCATCTAATTAATCATATTTTCTTTAATTAAGCTATCATGCCAATTTGGGAACACCTCAGCTCATTTGTTTGTTATTTTTAAATTTGGGGTGTTTCACTCAATGACAGCAATAACTCATGGAAGCACTTGTATGAATAAATGCAAACGATCAAACATAATATTCAAACAAGTGTATTGTCATACATTAATATTAAGTGAACTATAATATTAAATCAAACTGAATATCATCGAGTATTATGTCCTTATAATAGACTGTCTCTAGGACACTAACACTAACAGTATGTAGTTATTTTGTGTGAAAGGAAGGAGATCTTTATTAACACTTTCTATTGTATTCATTGACCGGTCAATCAAGTTGAGAACTTGATTATGAATACATGGATATGATAAAAGAGTTGAATATGCTCCAATAGTTTCAAGGGATTGAAAGATATGTCAATTTGTGTTAACTGAAAGAGTTCTGGGGTATAACGAGTTTTGAATTCTTCATATAAATCTGGTTGAGTTGTTATATATCATTAACACGTTATATAGCATGAAACTCATATTCTCGCGGGTCACACAATTTATTTGCCTTTATAAAAATGTATTTTGTGATGGTACGAAGAGTTGAAGCAGGTGAGTATAAGACTCAAACTTTATATGTGAGTGGGAGATGAAAGTATTTATTATATTAATAATTAGTTGGATATTAATTATTAATTTATGATAAATTAAATCTACACATGAATGTGGATAAAGATGGAAGTTAGTGAACTTTCCGGAGATATTAAAGGGGCTGAGTTCTGGGAATTCACAAGTGTCGGGAATTAACGTGAATTCTCTCGTTCTCTTCTCCTACGACTTTCATAAGAAACAATAAACTCAGAAAAGAAAACATGCATCACACTTTACACATCAGATGACATTTAATATTGTGAATAATGGAAGCAATCAATGATCAATTCGTGTGGTTGTATTTCGGACTCTGAGGATCCAGTAGTAAATAGAATTTACCCGGTTCTATTTCCTTTCCACTGCAATTCTAACCCTCATTTTCCAACAATCATGTTTCTTAATTTTATCTCCGTTGCTGATATCTATAGGTTTTCTTGTTCCTGTAGTAAATCGCTTTATAAAGTTTTAGGTCATGGTTTAATTATGTTTTTATTTTATTTTTCTTTTTGCATTAAAAGGTAGGACAAACAATGCCAAACCTCCAACTTTTTAGACGTATGGATTCATTTATATTGTTTCCATATGAAAATTTTCAATTTAACCACATCCCAGTAAGTAGTTTTGCTGAATTTTAGTGATTTCCTTCTTTCATCGACGAATAATGTCTGTAGCTTGAGGGTGAAAAAGCACACTCGCAAATTATAGATGATTGAGAAGTCAATTTCAACCCGAAATTGAAAAAAAATTAAGAACCCCTACGACTGAGAAGTAATTTACACAATATAAAATCCCAAATAACTTACATGTTTCAGTGAAAAATATATTGCATACAAGACTTCGTCTAAAATAGAAGGATATCAATTGACATTTTGATGTCTTCTATTTTAGAAAAAGCACACTCGCAAATTGATGATATAATCAATAAAATATATGAAAAAACTAAATAGATGATTGAGAAGTCAATTGCAATCTGAAATTGAGAAAAATTAAGAACTTTACGACTGAGAAGTAGTTTACACAATATTAAGTGTGTGTTCGTAAACACAAGTGTAAGAATAAAAGTACATTTTTTCAAAAAATGCTGAGTCTACAGCTTTTAAAATAAGTGCATCTATCCAACTTGGTTGAGTTTGCAAACAGACTCAAAATCCCAAATTCCAGAACCCTAAATCTAGTGTTGGAAATACATAACGTTCAACTATTTTCATTTTTCACGATTTGCTAAAACTAACAATAACAATCTAGCCAGAGAAACTAGATTCGAAACTCAATTTAAATAGAAGATCCCTGTCCAGTTAAATTCTAAATATAAAAAACCCATCAAGAAATGGGCATAATTACCCGCGATCGAGTATATCCATTGCAATTCCATAAGTAAAAAATAATTCTTGAACAAACTTTTTAGCCTGAACAAACGAAAATTATCAAACAAACGGATATTTAAATGGATTGTTCATCAAATGAGCTTAAACGAGATTATAATCTTGAAAGAACAAGAAGTACAATTACAAGTAACTAACAAAATTATAGAACAAGAAACCTAATGATTAACAACCGACGGGATGCTTGGCTTGTGGAAGGGAATCAGAATGGGAAAGAATTTGATAGCAGTGAGGAATGACAATATATAATGCTAGCTATTATTAAGTTATTTGTTTGTATATAGCTAGGTATGACCATCATTATTATATAAAATAGTTGGTTTAATAAAAAATATTGATATTATAAATTATTGTTAACTTTTATTTTTGTGTTAAACAATTATATTATATATTAACCATGCTTAAAAATATTATAGATAATAACATTAAATAATTTATAATACTAATTTTTTAAAAAAGTTATATAATAAATATTAGAGAGATTCCAAGATGAGAAATGAATGATATGTACCCTTCATTCCATAGACTTACGATACTCTCTCCGTCCCCCAAAAAGTATGTTCGGAGGGTTGAAATATGTTTTATGGGAATGGATTAAGTATGTTTTTTTGACAAAAAAAAATTATCTTCATCGTTCAACAATCACTTAATTACTCAAGTTATCATTATATTTTACTCACAATCAATTATGTTATTTATAAATGGATTTAATCTACGTTTTAGTAAAATCTGTTTCAACCATCTTGGCATATTTTTGGGAGATGGAGGAAGTATCAAAATAATAGTTGGAAGTATCATTCAAGCACCTCACTTTTATTCTATGATACCTCGGCACTTGTCTCCCCTCCCCCCGGCAGTTCACCTCGGCACTTGTCTCCCCTCCCCCCGGCAGTTCCGTTCTCTCACCAAAGAGGGGAAGAATGATTCGTTGTCTCTTAATATTTTCATATATTTTAAGTATTTTTTTTTTAATAATTATCTAGAAAGTTATTAGATCTATGTTGAAGATTCACTTACTTTATTTTCCTGATTATGTTCTCCGGAAACAAGGTAGGGGTTACAACTTTATTATTATAAATAGGGGTCAGTCGAGTCATTGTTATTCACTCTTTATCAATAATATTATTATCCCTTTGAGCTGGCGGATCTTCTTACCAAGCCTCTCCCTCGACCTCGCTTTGAAGATTTACGCTTCAAACTTGTCGTTGTTGATGACACGTCAATTTTGCGGGGCGTATAAAAAAAGATTATTCAGACTATGCTAATTTAGGAAAATTACAATTTGTTGAGTATTTCATGGGATTTACTTAATGCATTCCCACCTTGTATAGCTGTAGTTAACGTGTATATATACTCTATATCCTAACTTTTATAATTTTTGAAAACAACTTTACAATCTCATAAATATGTCCTAATTCATACTTTCACAAATTCGTCTTTTTCGATGATGCGAGTAAGACGCAATCATGATATATGTACAGATAAGTTGACTCACCCAAGGACATTTCAAACTCGGCTACTCGAAAAACACCGATTTAAGGAGACGATTTGAACATGGTATTACCCCAAAACATGCAAATGGATTAGTAGAATAATTTGCATACTTCAAAAATACATTTGAATTATACGATACAATATGTATACAAGAGACTGATCTTCAAAATAAATAAGGACTGACTAAGTCTTGTATACATCCAGGTGCACCTTGCACTCATAGTGCATTTTAGAAATATGCAACTTGTTATACAAATATGCAATAGTTGCACGGTTCAGTATAAATAAGTTACATTTTTCAATATAATAAGTTGTATGTTTCTAAAATGCACTATGAGTGGACTGTGCACTTGGATGCACATGAGACTCAACCAACTGAATTATGTAACTGAATCGAAACATATACCAAAAAAAATATCCTAAACATCCCCAAGAATTTGAAACGGCTAAGGTGCAGAAGGACCGTTATACTTAGAGATGTTAAATGGGCCACGGGCCGGGCCGGTTTAACCTTAATCTTTTCAGAGTTAGGGTTGGATATTTTTGGCCCGTTTAAAACAGGGTCATTTTGTCTTGGAACCGGTTGGCTTGCGGGCTTAACGGACTGACCCGACTCCTTTTTTTAAAAAAATTAATTTTTATCCGCATCTTCAATTGAAATTCTATCCAAATTTGAATGTGTTGGAGCATTGAAAAATTAATAAACACCGATGTTCAACATTATCAATTATGGCTTGTGATATTCTTAGCTTCCTAATCACCATTGCGTTTCTGAAATCGCTTTTAGCATTGGGGCTCGTGTTCTCAACAAGTCTAAGAGTAGACTTTTTGGGCATCACGTGGAAGCCCTTATTTATATTCGTAGTTAGCTGCAAGGCTTTGATGTTGGTAATATTTTAATTATTTCATATATATATTTCGTTTTCATATAATTAAATAAACTTATTTATTAGTAACTAATTATGTTTTCTATGCACGTTTTAGAAGATGATGATGATGAGTTGGAAGTTGATGTTGATGAGTCTTTGTCCAAGGAATGGTCCAATGATGAAGAGTGATGACCGAATGATGATGAGTTGGAAGGATCAAATGATGAGGCGCTTGTTTTTGTGCATGTGGAAGCCCACGTACCTTATACAATTTTAAATTTTTAATTCTGTTTGTTAGACTTTCAGTTTGTATGATTTAATGCTTTTGTTCTATAAAATCTATTGAACTTATTTATGGTTAGAGTTAAGTACTCCCTCCGTATATATAAGTTTGTTTGACTTTTCACACAGATTAAGAAATTGTATTGGAAAAGTAAATTAAACAAACAAAATTTTTATTATATCTCTATTTAATGATTGTTATAGTTTCCAACATAATTAATACATAAGGTTATATTAGTAAATTAATTAGAAAAAATTACTTTATGTAGAAACAAGCCTATATATTTGGAACATCTATAAAAGGAAAATAAGCCTACAAAAATTTACCCCTTTTACCTATATATCCCCAACCCCAAATTGAACAATAACAGGTCAGTAGCTAAATGTGGCAAACTCCAAATTGTGCCCATATCTTTTTTGCACATTGATCCACAAAATATAAGACCGGGGGGTGGGGGTGGGGGGTTGGGGGAAGGTGTAGAAAAAAGATGGTCTTGTCCTGATCTTCTGAATTATTCTACACAAGAAATTTACTTGAGATTCCTTAAAAGACATTCATCAGGTCACCTTCAATCTCATACGTCTAAAAGAACGTGTTACATCCTTTCTCTGGTTTGCTTATGCTCTGTGTGCCATAGTTCTATATTACAGATAATTAATAACATGCATGCCTCAAGTTATTTCGGGAGCTAACAAACTCATAAGTTATAACTGTCTTGTAGTGGGCCGTATTGTTTAATTGCAGTTAGCTATCTGCCTATCTTACAAATAATTAACTGTAGTCATACAAACTAATGGGATTCAGAATGCCGAGATTACCCTTGGTGGTTAGTTTTATGTGACGTTTGGATGTTGCAAACATTATACAGATGAGTGCTCGAAGCCTAGCGGTGAAATTTGCCCCGATCATCATGTAGCAGAAAGTTCAGAGACCAGAACACTATAAACAGTTCTGGAACCAACCACAAAGGTTTGATTCCAAGGCAAATGTAGATTCTACCTCCAACTATAGTGTCTGGGCCATTCTTTCAGGTGATTTTCCAGCTTAAGCTATTGCATGCCAACACTTTTATGCTATTGCATGCTAACAAAAAATCTAGCTCTCTGTGGAGAACATGTATATATTTTGATTGAGTAAAGGATCTTAGATTTCATATAGAAGATACATGGATTTATTTTATATAAGTTAGATTTGTCTTTCTGCAAATGGTTATCTGCAAGTCGTAAGGCTTGGGAAATTTGATTTATACAAATGGTTTTCTGCAAGTCGTATGGTTTGGTTCATGATTTGGAATTTGGAAATTTAATTCCTGCAAATGGTAAGATTTCATGATTTGGAAATTTGATTTTCTGCAAATTAATAAAAGAAAAAATCCCCTTTTTTATATATTATACAATTGTAAAGAATTGTCAGGAATAAACCTCTATATATAATTTAATTAAAAAAGGAACATATTTTTTTTTATACCTTTTAATTGAAACGATTCCACTATGTATATGTTCCAAGGGCAGGTGAATTGTTTTCACACATATTTAAAGAAAAGTTTCATTATTCAATTATTTCATTCGTTGCTTGAATCTCATGCTTAATAAGAAAACCAATGTAATAAGGTTCATTATTTCACTTTATTGTTTCTCATCCAAAGTCATCTTCTTCATCCCGAGTGTTATTTTATTTTTTGTTTATTATGAATCAGATTGTTTTTACTCTTAATTTTAAGACAATTTTTAGTGACTTAGTTATGAAGTTAAGAATTTTATCAATTTTATATATGATACTAATAGGACTGGAGCCGAGTGCGTAACTATTTTTAAGTCAATTGTTTATCTCAACCATGTTGGTGATGTGCATGTTGTATATGGTGAACTGTTTGGATCCTCTAGAGAAGCTGAAAATGATGCGGCTTATCTGGGAATTAAATACTTGAAAGAAATTTATAATATTAGGATTAGAGATTTTAATTCTTATTAATTGTATTACACAATATTGGTTCTAATAAAAATAATATATAGTAGAAGGTCGTTTTTGGTTTATACTGAAAAAGTTGATGATGATGCTTCTTATTTGCATTTATTCATATTAATGATTAATATTTATTGCATAAATAAATATATAATGCACCTACAACTTTTCTTATTGAGTTTTCTCGCTCATTTGTCTACACCATTGATCTGTTTCGTAATCTTTAATCTCGGTCATTCATTGTATTTGAGGAAAGGTGAAAATTTATTCTAACATATTAAATTTTATTACTCTAATTTTGACAATTGATTCATGCATATTATATATTGGACAAATATTTCTCCGCCATAAATTATGTAGAATTCTTTTGCTCTATTTTCTTCTTCGATTTAGTCCTTCTTCCGTTTATGTTCATTGATTTCTTCAGTATATATAGTCCATGAAGATTTTGATGTTAGTCTTAATCCAACTTATTTTGCGTATTTTTTTTGTAATTTTACATTTATTGCGTATTCATTCATTTCGTTTTTTAGTTAGAAAAAAATTGCATAAGTGTTGTAAACAACAACAATAGTTCTTGATGTGAGTTTATTAACTAGAGAGCAAGTGGCTACATCACAAGATAATTAAGCTGCTTATTTGAGATTGCAAATGAAATTTGGCAATTCATGTTTAAGTTGAGTTATCAAGCAAATAAACGTATTTGTGAAGACTAACATGTTTTTAGCTTGGTTTGAAGTGAATTAAAATTCTGATGAAACCATTGAATTGACATATGTTCAAATTCCTCAATTTTTTATTTTTAAAAGAAAAACAAGAACGTGGGGTTGTTGTTGGTCGTATTTGTTATGTACCACCTGATACTGGTGATGTCTATTATTTGAAGATTCTGTTGAACGTTGTTACTGGACCTAAGTGTTTTGATGATTTAAAACAACTAGAGGAATAATAAATGTCACATTTCGTGATGAGTGTTTTGCTATGGGGTTGTTGGATAATGATAGAGAATATGTTGATGGACTTGAACAGACTAGCGTTTGGGTCTATGCATCTTCAATGAGATCTCTTTTTGTTACTATCCAGGAATTTATTTATTTTTTATATTATACATTCTTTAACTTATACTCCCTCCGCCCCATTATTATTTGCATACTTTCCTTATTCTTCTGTATCAAAGTTATTTGCATGTTTTCCTTATTTAGACGTTTTGTTATAATCAATCATAATTATAGGAAAAATGTCAATTCAGAGCCTGAAAGATGACAAAACTATCAATTTAAGACTTTAAAGATTTTTTCTATCGATTCAAGGCCTGTAAGATAGAAAACTATCGATCCAGGGCCTGAAAGATAAGAACTATCAATTTGAGGCTCACACATTTTAAGACCATGTTTGAAACTTATATTTCATATCCTTATTTCATGTTCTTATTTTTTTAATTTTTAGGGTTTACGGTTCAGGGGGTTTAGGGTTCATGGTTCAATGTTTAGGGTTTCATCGTTTAGGGTTTAGGGTTTATTGTTCAGGGCTTAGGGTTTTAGTGCCAAACATGGCCTTAAAATTTATAAGCCTCGAATTGATAGTTTCTGTCTTTCAGGCCCTGAATTGATAGTTTTCTATCTTTCAGGCCTTGAATCAATAGGAGAAATCTTTCAGGCCTTAAATTGATAGTTTTACTATCATTCAGGCCCTGAATTGATAAAACTCCATAATTATATAATGATATTATTTTAGCATTTCAAATAATATTTTTTTATATTACTGGTGCATATATTATCATGCTATATATGTTATTTTCAATTGTTTAATATCTTATAAAAAATCGTTTATTACTTTATGTATGTTTTTTT
This sequence comes from Stenogyne calaminthoides, assembly GCA_037126765.1. Taxonomy (NCBI): domain Eukaryota; kingdom Viridiplantae; phylum Streptophyta; class Magnoliopsida; order Lamiales; family Lamiaceae; genus Stenogyne; species Stenogyne calaminthoides. Next base: position 23,028,307 of record JBBCBC010000024.1, on the reverse strand, counting down.
AATGATGATTTTTTCTGCTTCTTATGTTTATAAAGTTGAGAATGACAGATGATGAGATCAAGAACTGTTGTCTTTTGAAAATCGATAATATGTTGCGCTCTCTTGGTAAGAGTTTGCATGATTTTCATGTGACACCTGTGACAGTTATTGATAATAGTATAACATCCCGTAATAGGATGATTTTGACTGAGTTATCGTATAAGGATGAAGTATGAAGTTTTGCTAAGGAGATTGAATGATGAGCAGCGTGTTGTTTTTTTACAAAATAATTAGATCAATATTGTCAGATTTTGGTGGAGTGTTTTTTATATATGGTTATGGAGGTAATAAGATTTTTTTTATGGAAGATATTATCTGTTGTACTGTGATATGAATGTGAGATAATATTGAATGTAGCATCCAGTGGCATGTCATTAATTTTAATTCCCTGTAGATGTACAATACATTCTAGGTTTTGCATTCGAATCAATTGTTTGGAGGATGTTACGTATAAGATTAAGCAAGGTAGTCACCTCGCTGAACTTTGATTAAGTGCAAACTCATAGTATAGGATGAAGCTTCAATGGTTCACAGACATTATATTAAAGCATTAGATACATCATTGAGAGATATTGTACAGGTGTCTGGTCCATCACGCTCTGAAATATCGTTTGGTAGAAAGATAATTATTTTTGGGGGATATTTTCGACAGATCTTGCATGTCATCCCAAGAGGAAAGAGACAGGTTATTGAAAATGTCATTATTAATTCATCTGATTTGTGGAATGCATGCACTATTTGAAAGTTGACAAGAAACATGATGTTGATGTACTGATTATGTCCAAAAGATGAATGAAAGGAAATTGTTTTTAGAATAAATTGAATCAGTTGATGATGGAAGTATAGGGACAGATTATGGTTCTGATATTATTATCCCAGATAATATTTTGTTGAAAGGTGGTGATAATCAAATTGTTTCTATTGTTGATTGTATCTATCCTGGTTTTTAATTTAGGATGTACGATTACGAATTTTACAGGACAGAATTATCCTTGCCCCGACATTTGATTCTGTTAAACATATAAATGATTACAGGGTTCGGTTAAATAAAAGAGAGTCTCGCAAGTATCTCAGTTCCGATAGTGTTTCAAATTCTGGTTCCAATTTTAATTCTCTAACTGATGGTCACTCCTGAGTTCCTCAACACTTTGAACTTGTTTTGTGTGCCCGACCATTAACTTAATCTCCAAGTTGGAACGCATGTTGTGTTGTTGAGAAATATAGATCTTTCAAAGGAATTGTGTAACGGGACCAGGTTAGTTTATTATTTTTATTTATTTTAAATTTATTATTTAGTGATATCTACCATTTCATATGTATATGTTGGTAATCACTAGGTTGAGTGTTAGAGTAATCAAAGCTAAAGTTTTTACTGGTAGCAGCGCTGGTGAACTAGCATTGATACCTAGAGCCGTCCAAGTTTACGCGCAAACAGTTTCCGTTGATTGTTTCATATGTTATGTCTATAAATAAAAGTCAAACACAATCTTTTTCCTTGGAGTATTTCCTAAGAAGCCGGTGTTTAGCCATGTCAGCTTTATGTTGCATTTTCGAGGGTTACCAGTCGACGTGGTTTGAAGTTTATGTTGTGTAATAATGATAATTTTGAACATAATTTTGGGAAGAAAACATTTTAGGGGTTTTTTTAATTAATAATTATTGGTTTAGTTTTTTAGTTGAATTAGTGACGTAAAAATAAAAAAAAAATTATATTTATCTTTAAAATATTAACACAATCAGCAATTCCACCAGAGAAACAAATGCACGTGCCCACGCATGACACAAACGACGTCATTTCATATCATTCCGAGTTTTCGATGAATTTTGGAACGAAAATTGTACAATTCGAAAAAAATTTGGGACTAATTACGTTAATCGAACTTTCTTGGGACAATTCCAGAAAAAGGTGATAAGTTATGAGACCAATTTGGATTTAATCCCAAAAATGTTCTATTTCAAGAAGTGTTCAGAAATGTTTAGAATTTTGAAATTATATTTTGTGTTATTATTATTATTATTATTATTATTATTATTATTATTATTATTATTTTGTTATGTACATTGTTTTTATTTAAAATGGTGAATGTTTTTTTTAATTAATTGGTTGTTGTTTATTTTTTTTATAATATAATTAATACTATATGCATGTTTATTAATTTATGTTTGATATATTGTACTACCTCAGTCCCGAAAAAACGTGCACACCACCTTTATTATCGAGTTTTTGTGAGCGAGTTGTTTATTAGTATTTTAAATGATAAAGTGATTTTTAAAGAGGGGTATTATAGATCTACATCTCATCTATTGCATGCATCTTTAAAAGTTATCTTATCATTTCAAATACTAATAAAAAATTCGCTCGCAAAAACACGTGAAAACAGTAAACGTGCACGTTTCTTTGGGACGGAGGGAGTATTTTTTTATTTTTTTATATTAAGAGTTAGAGAATGAGAATCACTTATCCTTTAATTTACTGCTTTTTAAAACCAAATTGTCAAGTGGTAAAGGGAAGCCCTACTTTTCAGGATTTTTTGCAGCTGCGACTTCGTGAATCACATTAATTATTAAAATTCATTCTAACTAATACTCCCTTCATCCACCAATCTTATGCACACTCCATTTTTGGCAAAAGTTACTTTATCTTTATCCCCCAACCATCACTTAATTACTTCAAATGTCATTGTACTTTACTCATAAACAATCACTTTATCTATAAAGGGACCTCACTATTCCCTATAATACTCTTACTTTATCTATTTTTTTTTAAAACCTGTGTCAAAAGCATCAAACATAAGATTGATGGACGGATAGAGTATATGTTTTAGTAAAAAATAAATACATTTTCATGATTAAATTACCAATTAATATGTAAAAGATTATTTATTTATAATCTATAACTTCAAGTGATATTAGAAATAAATAATAATAAAATAACAAAAATTAAAAAAATCTTTCTCTATAAAATAGCAATACTAATGACTTTCGTGCAAAGCACGGGTTGTCAAAAGACTAGTTCTTATGGAACGAAGAGTTGATTATTTTTCTTCAAGGGTGAGTCTCATATGCACCCGGATGCACCGTGCGCTCATAGTGCATTTTAGAAGCATGCAACTATACAAAATAAAAACGTGCAATTCCAAACAGAAGCATGCAACTATGTTTCCATATTAACAGTTGCACTTTTCTGTGTAAATAAGTCGCATTTTTCAACATAACAAGTTGCACACTTCTAAAATGCACTATGAGTGCACGGTGTACCCGGGTGCATACAAAACCTAGCTTTTTTTTTCAATGGTATGGTTTGAGGGCTAAGTTTTGTATTCATCCAGGTGTACCGAGCATATTTTTAAATCATACAATTTAGTATATTAAAAAGTGCAATTTATTTATATTAGATCGTGCAATTATTAATATGAAAATAAAGTTGCACGATTCAATATAAATAATTTACATTTTTCAATATAACAAATTGCACGATTTTAAAATACACTATATATACACTGTGCATTTAAGTGTACATGAGACTCACACTACTTTTGAATAGATTGTTACATATTATGGAAAAAAAGAATTATTATAGTTATTTTAAAATGAATATAATAATTAGTTATTGTGGAGGAAAATCATGTTAGCTAGTTACTACTTTTTCCAATTTATGTCAATTTTTTTTAGAAAACGTAAAAATAAATGCATCATCGGTTGGGGTCGCCGTTTTTTGGGAAATTAAAGACTGATTCACAAAAATATTGTTCACATCTCAAAGTTGTCAATTTGGAAGTTGGTACAACAATTTGCTCATTACATACACCACAAATTCACAAATTTAACTCCAAGCCGGCTCATCTTTTACTTTAATGTAAACCCCTGAATAAAAAAAATATAACCCAAAATTTTTGGGTATTTTTTTATAAAGTCAATTCTACTCAATTTTTAAATAACAATTCATGGCCAGTAGTATGCAGTTGCGCAAGACTTATAAAAGCAAATTAATTGAGCTTTTTCAATGATATTATATTTCAATTTTCGCATTAAAAAGCAATAAGACAAATTTGAATGTTGATCAAAGTTTTAACATAAAAAGAGACAAAAGGCCACTTAAATCCTAGCAGCACAAAATTGAAACCTCCATTTTGCTCTCATGAAATGCTAGAAAAAAATGTCTTTCATGCATATGAAATATTAAATTATACACCAAGACAAAATTTTAATTAGTTCAGGAATTTAAAGATATGTAATACTATGAACCTGATGCGATCTTAAAATACAATACAAATGTATTAAAAGCTTTCAAACAAATACAAGCATGAACTTATAAGCTCAAAAAACCTAATTTCCATGTCATTTCACAAGGTTGAAAAAGTAGCACCATACAGTTCTAAATTTCGATTATAAAGTGACTACATTTCCCTATTAGAAAAGCAGATATAAGATTAAGTGACAATAAGAAATAAAAAATCTGAAGAAAAAGAGTTGGCTGATAAAATCAAACATTACTCTTTCTTCTGATCTTGCCCTTGCCATGATGTTTCCTTTTGGAAATCTTAATCCTCTTTTTAAGCTTCTTCCCCATTGGCTTCAACGATTTTATGCTTTGATTACCATCGTTCATCTCCATATCTGCTATTCAGAAACTTCATGATTAATATCATTGATAATATAATGCTATTGGTGTGTTTGCAAACTCTATTAAGTGTGTGTTTTCAAACACAAGTGGAGCCTAAGAAGCACTTCTTTAAGCCAAAAGTTGGGTCACACCAACTTTGAAAATAAGTGCTTATTTACTATTGAGGTGAGTTTCAAAACACCCCCTAACAACTTTTAGAATCACTTATTTTCAAAAAATTGTAGGGAATAACTATTGAAAATAAGCAACTCTCATTTTTTAGAGTGTGCTAACACCGCCACCTACATGTAACAATGCAATGTGTATATATAGAAAATCTAGGAGAAAGAATTAATGTAGTGTTCGGTTTAGTGGATTTAACCATGGATTTTGTGGATGAATTTAAGTTCTCAATCAAATTCATTAAACTTGTTTGGTTTTAAAACACAAACTAATGGACCTTTAAATCCTTCATTGAGTTATAGTTTGTTATTAAAGTGAAATTCCTCCTACATTAATTTTACCTATGAGCCTAATTTGAATATGCATATATTTTGCAGGACTCGTGAGGTTCAGTCAAATGTTTGGATTAAAAGAACAGAGAAAAACGTTATAAGGCTCAGTCAAATGTTTGGAATAGAGTAGACAAGCCTGTTACATATTCTAGGAACATGAGTAAAATCGTTTAGTTGGGTCATTTATAGCTCAAGACAAATACTTGTTTTCACCTTAAATTATTTTTCTATCGAGTTATAAAATTGGCAAAGATGTATATTGCATGAACTACATATGCACATGGCCACAAGACTTAATTAACATAAATTTGTTCACGTAAAACCTACTATTGTTTTATGATATAAACGCATAATATCAAATACTAGTATATATGTGCATTCAATATGTAATCCTAATCCCAAAATGAGGCAGTAGTTTAGTGTAATCTGAAATACGTCTAAAGCACTAAATAGATAGCACAAACTAATTATCACTAAAGCGATAGTACAGGTTACACTGTTATATCTTCAAGTTATGCAAGTAAACTGGATATCTACATTAAAACAAATTTACATAGCAAAAACGAATGAATCTTCGACTATGCCTTAACATGAATATTTTTCTATAGACAAAAATAATTTAGCAAGTTTTCGTCTCGAGAAGAGAATTAAAAAAATGCTAGAAGAGAATTTGAGACTTAAAAGTTTATGCACTAAGGAGAACCGTTGCATCGGGATAGAAGTATTTATAGATAGACACATACTAAAGTTGAGTTGTATAAATACTTGCTACTATTACTCAATTATATGAGTATGAAAACACCCACACTAGTCTGTTCGTATGAGGAAGATATGTTTTGCAGGATCAGGGAACCTACTTTGATTCTTTCATGTGAACAATCAAGACATATCGTATTAAAAACCTATACAATCCTTAAACCAAAGAACATATTGAGCCATTACTTTTATTATCAAAAGTTTCAATCATAATTATACAATTCTTAAATATAAAGCTAACATATTGAAATTTGCACAAGGAATATAATCCCAGAATCCCACCAAAGCAATTCAAGATAGCAATAAGCTCACAGAATCACGAATTTAACACACTAAGATCAATCCAAACAGCTAATCAATCAAATTGGAAACATAGTGCCGAACAAATAAGGGAACAAAAATGAAACAATAAAGCTGAATAACAATTGCAACGGGGAAAGAGAGAGAGAACAAACCCATGGCGTTGTCATCAGCGAAAGAGGAAGATGCGTCGGCGGCGGAGGGAGTGGGCTTCACCGGAAGTTTGGGTGCGGCGAGGGCGGCCTCCTGGGCGACAAGCTTGGCGGCTTCTTTCTTGTCGTAAATGGGCTCTACTAGCTCTCTCCTTACCGCCTTGAGTCTCTGCTTCCTCTTGGATCTCAGTGATTTCGCCATCGCCTGTCTAGGGTTTTGCTCTATTCTTTGTTGAGCGGCTACTGGGCTTTAGAGACTTCTGCTCTGCTCTTATACTTATATAGGGTCTCATAAAAAAATAAATAGGTTAATTCAAGTTGTGGTTTCAAAAAATAAAATAAAATACTCCCTCCGTCTTGTTTTCCTGTATTTCATTTTGAGAGTCCCACATTTGTTTTCCTATTTCCTTAAATGAAAATTTCTCCTTAATTTACCACCTTCATTTTACTCTTTATTTACACTAATGTCACTCACTTAACCCAACTAAACATCCCACTTTATATCCCTAAATTAATCTAACCGGCCCATTTAATTAGTAACCCAACCCAAATCAAATTAAACCCCCCCTCCCCCTCATTTCTCTGCACCCACCCATCCCAAACCCTAGCCGCTATATTTTCTCTCTTCTCTCTCTTCTCGAAAATTCTCTCGCCATTGTTGCTCTCTGTATTTCTCTCCGTTCATCTCGCCATTGTTGCTCTTTGTAACCCTCTAGATCTTAAACCGCTCTCTGCTCTCTCTTCTCCCTCATCTCTATATACATGGAACCTAAAAATCCTAATTCTCCGATCGCAGATTCATCTTCTTGGCCAAATACCGTAGATTTTAAGGAGTTTGAAGCGGATCCAAAGGACCGACATGGTGGGAGGAATCTGGGGCTTTCGATTCTCAAAACCCCTTGTCCAGAAGATGGGAAGAAGAGGTGAAGATGGAGGCGGCGGCGACGAAGATCGATGCAGATACGAGCAACATGGTGGAAGTGGATTCAGATCTAGGTTCTTCCGATTATAGCGGCATGGTTGTTCAGGATTCGCTATCCCCTGATGTTTTGCCTGAGTCCGATGTGCTTTCCGATGATGCAATATCCTTGGCTGAGCCGATGCCTGGGAGCTCACCGCTGTTCTCTGACAAAGAATATTGGTTGCATGAGTCCAGAAGGTCGTTTGTTGAAATGTTAATTATCCTATGCCCTTCTTGTTAGAGAGTCGATATCTGAGTTATCTTAGATCCTTATTTACCGTCTTGTTGAAATATGGCATGTGATGTTCGTGATTAACCGGATTGGCGATATGGAAATATGGGATCTGGCGTGTGCTAATTTGTTTTGTGAATTGTTAATGCAACCTCTGTGAGTATTTCCTAGATTAGGATGCATAACCACAAAGCCCTATGAATAAAATTATTTATGAGGGTTTACTGAGCATTATTGTTGGTCAGACTTGGGTGGAAATTTGTGATACACAAAAGCCAATTCATTTGTATTTGTTGATGCAACCTCTAGGATCACCAAATTTAGATTAAGATGCTTAACTAAACCCCATGATGATGTTACAATCGAGGGTCCACCGAGATTTGCAAAAAATGAACTCAGAAGTTTGTTTTTTGTGAATATCGGTTGAATCAGTGTTGTTCTTTGCATATTCGAAGTGACCTAAGCTTGTTTTTTTGTGAAAATCAAAAGTTGAATTGTGTTGTTCTTTGCATATTCAAAGACCTAAGCTTGTTTTTTTTGTGAAAATCAAAAGTTGAAATGTGTTGTTCTTTGCATATTCAGTGACCTAAGTTTGTTTTTTGTGAAAATCAAAAGTTGAATTGTGTTGTTCATTGCATATTCAGTGACCTAAACTTGTTTTTTGTGAAAATCAAAAGTTGAAATGTGTTGTTCTTTGCATATTCAGTGACCTAAGCTTGTTTTTTTTGTGAAAATCAAAAGTTGAATTGTGTTGTTCTTTGCATATTCAGTGACCTAAGCTTGTTTTTTGTGAAAATCAAAAGTTGAAATGTGTTGTTCTTTGCATATTCAGTGACCTAAGTTTGTTTTTTTTGGCATATATTGTGATGGGGACATATAAATGAGAGGGGTTTAATTTTATTTGGGTTGGGTTACTAATTAAATTCAGGTAATAACTTGCAACCTCTAGGATGACTGTCATAGATTAGGATGCATGTGACATAACCCAATGATGATGTTATAATCTGAGGGTTCTTTGCCTAAGTTACTTACACATATCCAAATTCCATCCATTTCATTAGCAGAGTCAAAATACAAATCATAAAACATTGTTTAAGCAATGTTTACTGCTTAAACAATTCATTTCCTACAAGTTTATGCAGTAAACACAGTAGTGGGAATCAAAATATACAAAAAGTGACCCTAATACCCAACTAATACACTACTCATAGCCTAAATCCCTAATAAGATTGCCCAACTCATAGGTGATTCCAATTCCATTATAAGGCTGCATTAGGTGTTCTATGCATTCCCTTACCAAAGTCTCATCTACTTCAAGACAATCAGGTAGTAATCCTTGATAACTCAGTGAGTCTTTGCCCATGTGTGGTATCTGGAAATTGTTATCTCCTTTAGCCTTCAAAATCTCTATGCAACAACCCTGCAAGCTAAGAAAAACTTTATTAAGAGTAATTGGTGATAGTTCTTCAAATGACTTTGCCAGATTATTTACTAGATCAACAACAGTTTTGGTCTTCTTCTTCTGTTGTAATGCCTGAATTGATGCAAAGTAACCCAAATCATTAATATTTGTGTCAGGAGAGTTGGGTGGTTGGCTGAACAGTTTAATGTTGAACCCATTAGCATCAGCTATGACTCTGAAATCTTGATCATTGTTTGAGAGGTGTGGTTTGGCATTGTCTTGCTAGATCTAAATTTCTTTACTTGCATTTGTTGGCCATTTCTCTTTAATTGCTGGTATTATCTATAAAATAGAAAGAGTAACCAACAAGGATTAGGATACTTGCTCCATTGACTAACTCCTAAATGCAAGTAACCAATTTTTTGTGAGGATACTCATCATAGACACTAAATGATGAATATTTTCTGATGTGTTTAAGAATATATACACATTATGTATGTAAGTAACCATCTATTATAGGTTTAGGATACTTGCAATGTGACACTAAATGATGAATATTTTCTGATATGTTTAAGAATATATACACACTATGTATGCAAGTAACCATCTATTATAGGTTTAGGATACTTGCATCTTAGACACTAAATGATGAATATTTTCTGATGTGTTTAAGTAAAGCACCTGATTGATGAGGCAACCCTTCATTATTTCCTTTGTTATGGATTCAATATTTTTTATCTCCATAGTGCCTTTCAATCTGTTCTTGCTGTTCCTAACTGCTGCAACTTCTTCAGTGAAGGGAAACATCCCTATCTTTCCATCAAATATAAGTGTACCATCACTTGAATATAGAGGTCTCCCCCCAGCACAAATAAACATTACTTTTGTGATAAACCTCTTGCTTTTGCAAACCCTATGTGCATGTTCTTCTGCTGGCAGCTTGTAGAATCTGTGAGATGTTTTAGTGATATAAAACCACTTTTCATCAATGTGGATTACATTGTGCATGCTGTTAAACTTGATGATGTTATCTTCCCTGTCAACATAGAGGTGACTCAAACTGAATTGTACCCTAGCAAGTTTGTTGATGTCTATAAGAAGTGGCTTAATGGCATTTGTATGTGCCTTGATCAGACCTTCTTTAATCCATCTTCCCACTGTGCTTTTACTAACATTCAGTCCTTCTGCAAGGTCTCTAATGGTAGACCTATCTGTCCAATGTATGCTTAGTATCTTCTCTTCATCCAAAGTCACTTGTTTGCTTATATGCTTTCCCTTTCTGCTTGACACTAAATGACCTAACTTACCTTCAATCCTTTGCTTCTTTGTAGCTTTCCAGATATTCCTGACAGTCCTATCACAGACCCCAAATAGCAAACCTACTTCTCTGAACTTGCCATGGATGGGTACACCATTAACTGACTCAGTTAATAAATGTTGCACAATTTTTTTTTTTTGCTCCCATGTTAAATGTAGAACTATCTTTAACTAACACTGAATTTATTTCTTGTTGCAGAGATTATGAAGTTGTATTTATGGTTTTAAACGGCTGTAATGGTGTTGCAGTATTTATGAAGGGTTTGTTGGCTTTTAAGGCTGTAATATGATTTGAAATGTGTAATAGAAGGGATATTTTGGAGTAACTAGGTGGGAAATATGTAATAGGAGGGAAACTTTGGAGGGAACCGAAATTTGGGAGTGTTTTTTAGAGATTTTACTGTTCATTGAACAGTAAAATCAAATTTTAAATTTGTAACTCTGAAAATTACTGTTGAAATGTCAGTAATTTTGTACTGTTGTACCATTCAATTAGCAGATTATTGCTGCTTTAATTAGCACCTTAATAAAGTTGTTTTTACTTTACAATAAAGTAGATTTCTCTATTTTACCCTTACACTTTAACACTTTATCATTTTTTCTTAAAACCCGCACACACAGTAAACATGAACACGAGTCTGGGACGGAGGGAGTACAAGTTGTACATTTGATTATTTTTAAAATTTATTTTGTGAACGGATCGCACGTATCTGTCTCTACTTGCCCTTTAATTTTCGCATATTTATTTATTTAAAAAATATTGTTTTTTTTAATTCATTCTTTTGGCTAGATCTTGTATGCACTCGGGTGCACCGTGCATTCATAATGCATTTTAGTAATGAGTAGAGATTTGAGGGGGTAATTTTGTAAACTTTTATGTATAAGGTAAACAAATAAATTGGATTGTGTGTACGTGTGGGCCCAAAGTATGACATATGGTGTAAATTTATTAATATTGTAAGGATATAGTTAATAAAGTATTTTTTATTTTTAGTGTGTGCAAATTGGTAAGAGATATAAAAAAAAAATGTGTGAAAATTGCTAAGGGATGGAGGGAATAGCTATTGAGTATTGTGTGGATATGCAACATTGCACTTGAACATATGTGTGTCTGAGAGAGAGAGAGTCACCTACTAATAGGTACAATACATGAGACTACATTACTAACACATGCTACAATTTCCTCGAGTTACTGCTAGATACAAAATTAGATTTACAAAGACAAAACTAATCTTAATTGAATCAGTCATCAACTTTATGTACTGTATTGTATTTAATCATGATAAAATGTTCTTCTGGTGTTAAAAGATTGATGTCGGGTAGTAATTTAGTCATTCATGACTAGATTTTTAATGAAACTTGTTCACAGTATGAAATTTCTACCATTATACTTATAAATTAATATCACAACACTTATCAAATATATTATAACACTTGTAAACTGAAATCATCACAATAAATGTTATATGTATTAACTTAACTACTTAATAGTAGTAATAATAATTTATAAGTATAATAAAATCAATTTTATAATATGAACAAGTTACACATGTTATTTGTGAATTTGAAATTATAATGTCTAAAAACCCATCAACTGGATACACACACAACTTCAGGAAATCACTTTTTTTTCGTATAAAATAAAAAATCACCAGGACTTACGTGTCGTTACCTAACCGTTATCGCATGACGGGTCAACAATCCTGAACCGAATATTCAGACCCTGGTCCAGTGCTCGGATTAAGGTCAGGCAATTCTAAGAATAGGTTTCAATTGCATCAAGATGCACCGTGTACTTATAATATATTTTAGAACCATGCAACTTGTTATACTAAAAGATGCAACTTATTTACACTAAATCGTGCAACTATTTTTCCATATTGATAATTGCACGATTTAGTAAAAACAAGTTGCATGTTTTATATAACAAATTGCATGATTTTAGTGCACCAGAATGCATAGAAGACTTGACCCAATTGTAATCTGGGGAATTAATGGACGGCGGGGTACATGGACGGTGCTATCTCTACATTAAATAATGAAAACTAAAGTATCTTATGAAATAGGTAAGGAATATAATTGTCTAACTAACTTAACGGCCCTCACCTATTGAGGCAATTTCATTCGCTGGTTCACCTGGTCAACACACCAAAGGATCTCTACCAACCTAATATGGATTTCTATATATATATATATTCATCTCATTTTTCCAAATCTTAGACACAAAGAAAAGAGAATAGCGAACGTGTTCTTGGAGAGAGGGGTTTCCTTTGTCAAATCAAGAAACCAATCCTTTGACAAAGTTGAAACCCCAAATAAAAAAATTTATCGTTCTTGGAATTAATTAATTAATTAATTTCGCGCGATGAGTTTCTTGGAAAAAGTTTGCATCCTCTTGTCCATTTTGCCCTTGGCCCGTTGTTATCAAGAAATTCTGAATCGCGATGATCAGCCCCTCTTCCCGTTAATCGAATTCTCGGAAGTTTATGCGGAATGTACGAGATGGAGGGCGGGTTTGGAGGACATTGATGTAATTCCGTGAAGGACGATCCCCCGGGAGTGTGGCGATTACGTGGAGGAATATATGAGAGGGAGGGGTTATGAAGTGGATTTTGAAAAGGTGTCGGAAGATGCTGGAATTTATGCAAGAAGTTTGAATTTGAGTGAAGATGGGAAAGATGCTTGGGTTTTCGATGTGGATGAGACTTTGCTTTCCAATCTTCCCTATTATTCTCAACATGGTTATGGGTACGTTATATATATATATTTGGTGATTGATTTCAAGTTTTTTTTTTTATTTAATCATGGGCATTTTTGAAATTTTGTTTCAAGAGTGAGTTTATGTTGATCATTATTATTTTTATTTTTTTATCATAGTGGCTTATGCTATAGTTGATAGGTTTAATTTTATTAGAGTTCAGTCTCTTGTGCATCAATTGCACCATGTATGTTAGTGGTCACATAGGTGAAACATGCATTCTAATATAATTGAGATGTGCACAAATTAATATAACTGAAACGTGGTGAGTGCACAGATTTAAAATCCGTGTATCAAGTACATAAGAGTGAGTTTATGTTGAGAATTTGTATGGAAGCTTGATCGTTATTAATTTTTGATATCATAGTGGCCTCTACTATAGTTGATAGATTTGGGGGTGTGGTTGAGAGGTTTGAGAGAGAGGAAATGGGAAATGAATTGTAGATTGTGCTTGGTTTTGAGATTGACTAAGTCTTGTATGCATTCTTTGTATGCATTCAGGTGCATCGTGCACCTGAAACTGATCACTCTTTGAGATTTGAAAGGAAGAAATGGAATGAAAAAAGAATCAAATATGTATGTTTGGTATACCCGAATGAAATGAACAATAGTGGATGAGAAGCCAAATGCCTCACAATTTTGAGAGGAATGGAATAGAAGTCGTTCCTCACAAGACTCAAACCCTTACCCATTTTCATTCCTCTCAACGGCCCTTAATTTTATCATAAATTAGTTTCTTGTACACCAGTTGTACCATGCAATTGGGCACATAGCTGGTGAAACATCCAGACTAATATATGATTGAAATGTGTGCAGACCAATATAACTGAAACGTAATGAGTGCACATATCTAAAATCCTTTCACCAGGTGCATATGAGACTTGGTGTTTTATATCAGAATTCTAGATTTTCTTTTTCTAATTGGTTAATTAATTCTAAAACGATTTTAGATTGTTGTTAATTTATATATGTATTTGTATCGTGGGTATTTCTTATACCCAATCTTCTGTGAATAAAATTTTGCCTTTGCTGATTCCAAAAAATATCACTAAATTATTACATTGTGGCTTTTCTTTTCTTTTTTTGGGTGATGTAGGTTGCAGATTTATGATAGTACAAAATTTGATCAATGGATTGAGACTGGGATGGCACCAGCAATAGAATCTAGTTTGAAGCTTTATGAGGAGGTTTTAAACTTGGGAATCAAGGTTGTTGGGAGATGAATTTAATATATATGATTTTGATTAAGATCCCAAAACCCTTGAGTATGACATGATCAGAATGATCTTGATAGTTGAGTCAGGATTCAGTTTTAGAGTATTCAGGGTGTTATCTGCAAAATGTATAGTCAACAGATATAGTTCAGGATAGGTTCTGAAGATACTGAAGACTCAGTAGGATACTGAGAAACTGAAGACTCAGCACGAAGATTCAGTGTATCAGTCAGTAGACTCAGAAGACTCAGAAGACCCTGAAGACTCAGAAGACTCTGAAGACATAAGACTGAAGACTGAAGACTGAAGATCAAGAATACTGAAGGCACAGTAATTACTGAAGACTCAGTAATGTACTGAATGCTTAGTATGAACCTGAATGTTCCGAGGCACTGAGTATATCTATCTAAAGGATGCAATACTGAGAAGATCACGATTCCTTAAGAAGTTAGATATTGCCAAGACATTCAAATGCAAACAAAAGGAACTAAGTCAGAAGTGTTGATAAGGTATATCAAACTCAGAGTTTGTAACCAAAAGAGCCGTTGAAAGTGTCTACCTTTAACTGGAGACAAAAATCAAAAAGAGGAAGACAGCACTGCACCATACTGACACTGACAGTGACAGGTCGCTGTAAAAGATGTCAGATGTACAAAAGTTCCAGACTGCAAAAAGTGAAGACCGGCTACGTGAAAGGCTATTTGCCTAAAACGTGTTAGGGAGGTTCAAACCCTAAATATAGCCGTTTCTCACACACCTTAAGAGGAAACTCACGAAGCTATCTCTCCAACGGATAGTTTTCAAGAGTGACCTTGGTGTATGCCTATAAATACTGGTGACCCTCTACATTGTAAGGTTACGGGAAATTTATACGCAACTCAAGAGCTCAAACTTATTCTTGCAAAAGTTAAAGCACTCGAAAAACTTAGAATTTCCCAAGTGCTTGTATATTGAAGAGAGCTCACTAAACTAAGCCTAGCTTGATAGTTATATCCAAAGCTTAGTCGAGATATCCTAATCCTTTGCATTGTGCTTCATTGTAAAGGATATCTCATCCTAGTTGGAAACCAACCTAGAAACCCCAAATCCTTGAGAAGGTAGTTGGAGTGTGTTTGTTGGTGAGAAGAATTTTAAAGAGTTAGTAAACTACGCGGAGTAGTCAGAAAACTCTAGAGGAGAAGTTAGTAAGCTACAGGGGTAGTCTGAAAGCTTGTGTGTGATTTGAGTAAGTAAACTACGGAGGTAGTCAGAAAACTCAAGGTCGGGTTGAGTAAGTAAACTACGTGGAGTAGTCAGAAAACTCAGGGCCGAGTTGAGTAAGTAAACTACGAGGTAGTCAGAAAGCTCAGAAGTTGATAGTGAATTTCTCTGAAGAGTCAGGGAGAGTGGACGTAGGAGCTTAAGTCTCTGAACCACTATAATTGTTGAGTTCTTTATTGTTTTCCTTATCTGTACTTAACTGTTGCATTGACTTGATTTTGAAAGCATACTTTTTCACTGATATTCAGTTGTAATCAATCCACTGAAGTTGCATAAGTGAATCACAACCTAATCACAATTTCATAAAGGGAAGGTTTTCAGTTAAGCTTAAAACGAGTATAAACTAAAGGGCCAACCATTCCGCACGGCTGAGTAGCTAGAACAGATAGTTACCAAACTGAACTCTCTTCTGAGGATTCAGTAAGTTAGTTATTTGATCCAAGCAACTCAGGATCTCTGACACTCAGGACTAAATTGGGATTATCTCGAGGTATCCGAAAAGCATTTCGGGATCACTTGTCTCGATGAACTTTGACTCAGAGCGATCTGTGCTTCTCAGAACCTAATCTTCAGGATTATCTGACCCAAGCTGACCTTAGTAAGAAAAAGTTTTAAAAACACTGAACATGTGTATCCCCCCCATACACGTGTAAAACTCGTTTGCACCGGGACCAACAAGTGGTATCAGAGCAGTGGTTCAACTTGACCACCCGCTTTGTTGACCAAAGTTTTATTTTCAAAAATACTTGTGGTCTATCCGAATCGATCTTATTTCTTTGAAACTTTTTACTTTTCAAAAGATCGTAAAAAATGTCTTCTAAAAAACTTCTCATGTTCTCAGTGGAGAACTATGATCTATGGAGACTGAGAATGCAGGCTCATTTGTATTCCAAACATGAGCGTATGTGGAGAGTGGTTTCTCAAGGACCATTCCAATTTCTGTGGTGAATCCCGGAGAAATGAAGATGAGAGAATTGATCCTAGAGCGAAATTTCTTAAGTCCGATGACCAACCAACCGACTTCGAGGAGAGAAAGTTAGTCAATCTAGACTACATTGCAAAAAAGACACACTATACAAAGACAATTGATGATGGTGTGATGGGAATGATCTCTCACCGTAATATCTTGCTAAAGAGATTTGGGATACACTAGTTTGTAATTTGCCAAGGCACGATCATATAAAAAGAAAACAAACTTTCGAAGGCAATTGGAAAGTTTGATAGTTTTGAAATGGATGATGGTGAACTAATAGACAAACCGGAAGTCGATTCACTAAATCATGAATGATCTAAATGCACTTGGAAAGAAATATCCACAAAGAGAAGTGGCATTGAAAATTCTTAGAGGTCTTTCTAAGAAATGGGATATTCATGCAAAGGGTGATTGAAAACACCAAGAACATTAGTTCAATGCCATATCAACAAGTCTTCTCTCGAAATTTGAAGGCCTATGAATTTGTAATTGATAAGAAATCCAAGAAGGCCGACAAAGAAAGATTCTTCTTCATCAAGTAAGAATGTGGCTTTAAAAGCCAAAGATAAAACCTCAAAAAACTAGAGAGTTCGAGAACCCCATGCCAAAAAATCGGGATGAGCTTGAGGAAAAGCTAAGACCGATGGCAAGGAGGTTTGACAGACTTAATAATAGATTTGGAAAATACAAAAGCTATTACAGGAACCACAGGTACCAGAAGAAACTTGAGGACAGATCAACTGAGAAGAAGAAGGACCTGAAAGCTGAAGGATCTTCATCCAAGAGGAAAGACTTCAAGTCCAAAGAAGAAAATGATCAGGATGATGATACCAACAGATGCTATAATTGTCAGAAGAAAGGTCACTTCCAGTATGATTGTCCAGATTTGAGTGCTAAGGAGAGAAGAGAAAGGCAAGCTAAAAGAGAGCAGAAGTTCTCAAGCAAAAAGGCCATGGTTGCAGAAGAAGAACACTCTGAGGAGGGATCTAGCTCTTCGATGAGATATTCTCGAGACGAAGGAAAGTGATGACATCTCGTCGATGGCCATTGAGGAGGTAAACTTTTCTTTCTCTGTTGTTGCTCCTACACTAGAACAAGAGTTTTCATGTTCCACTGAAAACAGTCATTTTGACCTGATGGATTCTTTTGAGAATCTGATGAAGGACTATGCTGTTTTGCAAGGACTGCTAAATGAAACTCAAGAGCAGGATAAGGAACTGAAGGCTGAAAATCTAAAATGGAAAGACTCTAGCAATATTGAAATCACTTCTCATTTAATGGGAGCTCTTGATGAACCGGATGTTACGAAAGTACAACTCTCGAAGAAAGAGAAGTTGATAATGTCCCTAATCGAAAAGCTAGAGAAATCCATCAAGAGATTCAAATAATCGAATCGAAGTTCAATGACCTCTCTCGAGAAGCATAAAACTCTACAGAATCGTGAGGATAGTGCACGAAAGAAGTTAACTCTATTGAATAAAGCATCCGATGTAATAGATGAAATTGAGTTACCGCAGATCCGCCACTATAAAAACCGGATTGGGATTTATTCGAGGGAACCTCACAAGGTCATCTTAATGTTTGCATCAAGTAGCAAGAAGACTATCTTTGTAAAACCAAAGGCACCTACACTTCAAACTAAAGTAATGCCCAAGGTTGTAGACAAGGAAAAGGACCTATGGTCTCAAGAAACCGAATGATCGGGTTAGAAAGCCCAAACCTCGGTAAAGGCTAGAAAACCCGAAAGCGGTCGATTGGAAAGTTTCGAGCAAGTACTTCAAAGCCTCGGGCTAAGAATGCAAACTGAAAGGCTCCAGATCGAACCATCGAGGAATCCTCGGATAAGAAACACTTTCGCAGAGACATTCTCAATGAAGAGACCAAGTCCTCAAGATCTTTGAAAAGACCAGATTTTCAAGATGCATAACCCGAACCCTACTTGCCTAAGGGTAAAGGTTATCTCAACCCGAGTCATCAAAAGATTTAGACCGATTGCACAAAAAAGCCTAAGCATCCAAGCAGTAGGCCCGAACCAAAGAAGAATTCAAAAGCCCATGTTCATGCTAAAGCTAGCACACATATATACTGAAAAACCGCTAAGGCACCCCGTAGTAGTGGATGTATATGTTGATGTTTATGGAAGACAAATTAGCCACTCTAAAGTGATTAGAGTTGTCGAGCGATTTGGATTCCGAAAGGTACATCTAACCTTGTAGGACCCTACACAAATTGGGTACCTAAGAATTGATCTGTTTTTCAGGAGGAAAACAAGGGCACTGAACTGACTAAAGATCACATGGCACTGATGAGCAGAGATGAAAAGGCTCCTGATATATGGTATCTTGACGGTGGATGTTCAAGACATATGACAGATACAAGAAGATACTCGAAGACTATGTTGAACAAAGAGGCCCACACTCACTTTTGGAGATAACTCCAAGGATGGTCAAGGATATGGAACTTTGGAAATCGACTCAGTTCATATCCATGGTGTTTCATATGTATCTGGATTGAAGCATAACTTGCTTTCAATTAGCCAATTCTGTGATAAGGGTTTTAATGTTGAGTTCTCTAAGAACTTATGTTTTGTGAAAGATGATACATCACAGAAAGTCTTACTGACTGGTACAAGAAAAGGGAATGTGTATCTTGCTGATTGGAGTTCAACTCCTAAAGATACATGTTTAGTTGTTAAAAGTTCCACATATACCAGTTGGTTATGGCATAAAAGAATGAATCACCTAAATTTCAAAACCCTGAACAAGCTTGCAAGATTAGCTCTTGTGAGAGGGTTGCTTAATGAAGTGTTCAGTAAGGAACATACTTGTGATGCATGCCAGAAAGGAAAACAAGTAAAAGCATCATTTAAAAACAAAGTAGAGGTTTCTACTGACAGAACACTTCAGTTACTGCATATGGATCTTTTTGGTTCTGTAACACCAGTGAGCACTAATGACAGGAAATACACATTGGTAGAAGTTGATGACTACTCAAGATATACTTGGGTCATATTCTTACTCAGTAAGAAAGAGACTCAGATAAAGCTGCCAGAGTTACTAAAAAGGCTCAGTATTGAGAAAAATCTGAGTGTGGTCAAAATCAAATCTGACAAGGGAACTGAGTTTATAAATCATATCATATCTGATTATTGTGCAGAGAATGGAATTTCACATGAAACATCAGCTGCAAGGACCCCTCAACAAAATGGTGTTGCTGAAAGAAGGAACAGAACTCTGAAAGAAGCTGCAAGGACAATGATAGTTGAAGCTGATATTCCTAAAAGATTTTGGGCTGGTTATCAACACTTTGCATGCTACTCTCGGAAACGGATCCATCTTGACCAAGAGTCAAGGCAAAAACACCCTATGAGCTTTGGAATGAAAGGAAGCCTCTTGTTTCTTTCTTTTTTCGTGTTTTGGTTGCAAGTGTTTCATACACAATAATGGTAAAGATTAGTTGAAAACATTTGATAGTAAAAAGGCGATGAAGGAATATTCTTAGGATATTCTCAAGTCGATAAAAAGCTTTCGAGTTTACAACTGTAGGACTCTTATTGTGGAGGAAACACCTCATGTTGTTTTTTGATGAATCTACTTGTGTTCGGAAGAAACAGAACATGATCTTGATGAACCCGACCAAGAGGATCACCAGATTAAGCCCGAAAATGAAAAGATAAATCATCCATCAACACGAAAAGAAGAAGTCACCACTATCTATGATTGGGTGACTCGGACTCGAATAAAGAAGTTCGGGATGGAAATCGGGATGGTGAGACTCGGAAAACCAACACTCCAAAGGTGATCAATCCGAATGCAGACACCGCCTGGACTCGGTATGTAATGCCAATGAAGATGTGGTCACAAATGAGGCAAATTCTCAATCTATCAACCAAAGGGAAACAAATGTCTCGACAATGTTCTCAATAGAATTTCCACGAGGAAGATGATTCCCTTTCTCTTGTTCGATTGTTCCCTCGAAGTTTCTCGATTTAATCCGAACCTAACATTTCAAATGTTGAGGATACTATTGAAGGGGGAACATCAAGAAGGAAATGGTTAGATAGTCATCCTACAAGTCAGATTGTGGGTGATCTAACTGAAGGTGTTAAAACAAGAAGGTTCCATGGTGAAAGTGCACTATTCTCGCCGCTTCCTATCGGAGAAAGAACCCACCGAGATTGGTGAAACTCTACAAGATTCTCATTGGATTCTTTGCTATGCAAGATGAAATAATCAATTCTCAAGGAATGAAGTATGGGAGCTAGTAGATAGACCTAAAAGGCACAATGTCATTGGAACCAAGTGGGTTTTCAAGAATAAAAGAGATGAAAACAACAACATTGTAAGAAACAAGGCAAGACTAGTTGCACAAGGTTATTCCCAAGAAGAAGGCTTGGATTATGATGAAACCTTTGCACTGTTGCAAAGACTAGAAGCCATCGATTGTTTCTTGCATATCTTTTGCCCACATGAAGTTCACATCTATCAAATGGATGTGAAAAGTGCATTTCTGAATCGGTGTGCTTAAAGAAGAGGTTTATGTGGAACTACCTCCACGGTTTCAAAAAGAATGACCAAGTTTACAGTGCTCGGAAAAAGCTTTGTATGGTCTAAAGCAAGACCCAGAGCATGGTATGATACTCTTTCTCAGTTTCTTACTGACCATGGTTTTGTCAAAGGGACTGTTGATAGAACTCTGTTCAGGATAGAGGATGAGGAAGATATCTTACTAGTTCAGATATATGTTGATGACATCATTTTTGGATCTCCAAACCATCAGCTGTGTGAAAAGTTTTCAACACTGATGAAAGACAAGTTTGAGATGTCAATGATGGGAGAGATGAATTTCTTTCTAGGGCTTCAAGTGAAACAATCAAAGGAAGGAATATTCATCAACCATGCAAAATACACCAGAGATCTGATTGCCAAATATGGTGTACAAAATTGCAACGCAGTTAGGATTCCTATGAATACTAACTACAAGATGGATCCTGATTCTGAAGGCAAATCAGTAAGCCATACTGATTATAGAGGAATCATTGGATCATTGCTCTATCTCACAGCAAGTAGGCCGGATATAACATTTGCTGTTGGGATATGTGCAAGATACCAAGCTAATCCTAAGGCTAGTCACATGGAGTCTGCCAAAAAGATATTGAGATATCTGAAAGGCACAGTGAATAGAGGATTATGGTATCCAGCTGATGATAACCTTGAATTAACTGGTTACTCAGATGCTGATTATGGAGGTTGCAGAATTGACAGGAAGTCCACTTCAGGAACTTGTCAATTTCTAGGAAGTAAGCTGATATCTTGGTTTTCGAAGAAACAGACCTCAGTAGCAACCAGTACTACTGAAGCTGAATACATGGCTGCAGGAAGCTGCTGTGCTCAGATTCTTTGGCTTAGACAACAATTAAGGGATTATAAAGTTGAAGCCAATGAAGTACCAATATTTTGTGACAATAATAGTGCCATTGCTATTTCACAAAATCCGGTATTGCACACCAGATGCAAGCATGTGGATATCAGACATCACTTCATCAGAGATCATGTCGAGAAGAAGGACATAAGGATGGAGAAAATTCATACTGATAAGCAGAGAGCTGATATCTTGACTAAACCTTTGGCTGAATCAAGATTTCAGGAACTTTCAGTTGAATTAGGGATGTTAGAACCAGGTGTATAGAGTAAAATCTGAAAAATTGAAGATTTTCAGATGCATGAAGTTTTCTCAGAATTCTACTGAGAAGCTTAGGATAAAATGGAAATACTGAACTGAGTCTCAGGGAACTCAGATTTACTGAAGGTCAGTACTCAGTAGCATACTGAACCAATTCAGTACTCAGTATTATATTGACATTTTATCAAAGTCAGTACTCAGTAAGACTGATAGAGGAAAATTAGTCTGAAGAAGTAATGACTCATGCGACTCATTTATTGCTTAAGTGAAGCTCAGTAATCATTCGCAATAAATACAAAACACCTGAGGAATGTTTTATGGGCGGGATCGTTTTAAATTCCGAAGAGGGTCAACAGTCATTTAATGCTCTGCTACATTAATGACCAATGAGGATGTTTTGGCGGCTTACTTTTCGGAGATCGTCGGTTCGTATACCGATTATTCGGAGATGAATCTCAACCGTTGTTTTTCACCTAACCAACGCGATTCCCCACGATCTCGAAGCTATATATACCCTAAAAAGCCTTTCAAGCCAAAATTTTATAAAACCCTTCGTTCCCAAATCCTCTGCAAATAAAAATCTCCTTTGCCCAGAAATTTCTAAACCCTAAAGCTTCACTTCTCCAATCAATCTCTAAAATGGCCCCAACCTTGTTCGAGAAATTAGCTAAAACCAACAAGCCGTGGTACGAGTTCGTTGTCTCACTCGAAAGCACAACCAACTCAAAGCCAGAAGAGGAGGCTCTGCATATGATTCGACTAGCTAAACTCACCCAACTAATCGCAAACCGACCAGACCAGGAGTTTGCAAAAGAGGTAATCGAATTCATCTACAACTTGAAGATAGATGAAGAAGATGGTATGCATTCTTCGATTATCGTATCACATTTAGAGCAATCGTCCAAATACGTCGATTTTGAGAGGGATTTGTACATAACCCCAAAAAATCTGAATGATGTTTTTGAGCTCTGTGATAGAGGAGAGGATCCTACGATGTATATGTCGGGTAGAGAGCAGGAATACTTAGATAGGATTGCTGAGAATCCTGTGAAGTTTGAGGCGACACTGCATAAAAGGCACCTGAAGCCACAATATCGTGTTTTGATGGATATTGTGAGCAAGTGCATCATGAGTCTTGAAGGGAGTTTTGAGCAGATCAGTACCCCGAAGCTCAGATTGATGGCTGCGATCGAGGCCTCACCCACTACTGACTTCAACTGGCTGAAATTCCTGATTCAGATGGTGAGTGAGCAGATCAAAGTTTTGAGGAAGGTTGACGGGGCGATCTCAATCAAAGGCAAGATCCACCATGCCACCAAAATTGCTTATATTTTGGAGATGTGCAGAGAGGAGGAGGATATCTTCGCAAATTCGACCTCATTCCCTAAGTCCAAAATTCTCTTTAAACCCATTGCTGCAAAGAAGCAAACCTTCAGGGGGAAGAGAGAAAAGAAGGTAGAATCACCTTCTGCGGCTGCTGAAAAAGAGACCCAACAAACCAGGGGGGAGGTTTTGTTGGAGGCAAAGATGGAGCAGGGAGCAAAGATGTTGAAACAGAAGGATCTAGCTCCAAAACGCAGAAGATTGGTGGTTCTCACCGATGAAGATGGAAGTGATTCTGAAGAGATTCAACCGGAGCGCCAAACTGCTCAGAGTTCACCATTGCAAGTGTTGGCTCAGTTATTCTAGGACACGTGATCGACCGGAGGAGCGTGTCTTATCTCGAGGTGCTTTCGAGACATCGCTTCGCTTCGGATAAAATTTCTCAGAAATTTTTAAAGGAGCTCGGACCTCGTGAGATGCCTACCTCGGATGTGCGGGCTCGCACAGAAGAGCCACCAGAGTCGGTCCGAAGATGTGCAGCCCAGACCGACGAGCCAACTCAGACTAAACCGAGGATATGCCCACCAGCCTCGTAACCCACTCGGATGCAAACCGAGGACTGGCGATCGAGACAAACTTCAGGATCTTTGCCGAGGCTCGGGAGCGGAGAATATTCTTGATGAGCTCTGAAAGATCTCATCGCCGATCCTCCCTCGGTGATGCTTCCAACTGAACCAGAGCCCAAGATGGAAGAAGGGAGAAGCTGAAGAAGGCGAGTGGAGGAGCAAGGGGGAACGGTTCATTCTTGACCGCTACCCTGAGCTCAGCTCATACCCTGATCTGCAAGATGTTTTCTTCAGATTAAGGACAACTGTGTTCATCCTCAATCAGACTCTTCCCGAGATGCTTGATATTGCTGCATTCGAGGGGGAAGACCGGTGGAATGAGGAGATGCGACCTTCCCGACCGACTTCTCGTGGTTCGGGAGAACAAAGCTCGTGATGAAAAACTCCGATTTTGATGAGCCGGTTCGTAAGAAGTTGGGTGAAAAGGAGAGCAACCGGTTGAGCCCGAAAGCAAATGAGACAAATCTAAAGATGGAGATGGGGACCAACAGGGAGATGCTGAGGATCGGGTCTCGATGGAAAATGAGACTTCAAGGTCGATCAACTTGAAATTGGTCAACCTCAGACTGAAGCTAGCACTCTTCAGGTACCTTTTGGCACTATTAACAATTATGCCAAAGATACTGAAAGTTCTATCTTTAATTCTGAATTGTTTGATAAACAGACTGAGGCTCAGTTGGAGACTGGAGCTCAGAACGAAACACAGGATGATCAGACATCACAGAAGGTGCAGAAGGTTCCTGAGATTGATCTCACTCCCTTGATGGAGAAACTTGAGAAGGTTGAGCCAATGATGATCAAAATTGCTCAGATGGAAGAGACGTTGGCCAATCAAGCTCAAAAGATGGATAGTCTTAGTCACTCTTCAGAGCTGGTGCAAATTCAAAACACTCTGACCACCCAGATGACCTCCATGGAAGAAAAGCTGAATGAGAAGCTGGAGGGAGTCAAGGCTGAGTTAAGTGATGAACTGAAGCAGAAACACCAGGAGAGTTCTGATTTCCTAGAGGTGAAACTGGCAGAGAAGAATGAGGTGCTAATCAAGTTTGATGTTGAGGAAATGAGCTCATTACTCATGACCAAGATGACAGAGATGTTCAAGGAAGCACTCTCTGGCCAGTTTGCCCACTTATCTGAAGAATTTTCTGTGGCCAAGAACCATCTAAGGAGGCTGGAAGACGAACAAGATCAGGTAGCAGGAGAGATTCGCTGTGTGAGCAAAGAGCAATATCACATGGACACAGCACTCTCCAGACTTCTTTCAAATTACGGTGCCAAGAAGGGGGAAAAGGAAGGTGAAGACCTCAGAAAGTTCATGGCACGTACTTTGGAGAAGAAGGCTCAGAAAGATGCTGAAATGTATAATCTAGCCAAAGCCTTAAAAGAAGTCAAAGCTACTGAGAAGTTAAAGTTCGCTCAGGTGGAGAAGCCTATCTACACTCGAGTTTCTAAGCAAACCATGCTTGATGTTACAAAATAAAAACTGAGTGCTAGAGCAAAGGTTGGAACAAGCCAGGCTGCTGCTGAAATGCTATGAAGAGGAAAGCCTCGGGCGGTGTTCAACCTGAAAGCAAGCGTGTAAAGGCTTCTAAGCCAATCCAGAGAAAGCTGATTCTGGATGATGAAGATAAAGAAGAATCTGAGTCTCAACCTCAGAAGAAAGTCTTCAACACGAGAAATGCTCTGAAGACACTCCAAATGGAACAAACTAAGAAAGCTGCTGCTTCGGTCTCAGGAGCGTCTGTGATCAGAAAGAAGATAGACGAAGAGCAGAAGCGAAGGAGTGAATTCAGGAAGTTTGCGAGCAAGAGGAAAGGAACATCAAAAGCACTAAAGTGGCCCCACGTTGATAAATGAA
Source organism: Stenogyne calaminthoides (assembly GCA_037126765.1). Lineage (NCBI taxonomy): Eukaryota > Viridiplantae > Streptophyta > Magnoliopsida > Lamiales > Lamiaceae > Stenogyne > Stenogyne calaminthoides. The sequence goes on along the minus strand of JBBCBC010000024.1, from coordinate 23,002,336 downwards.
TGCCCATTAAACTCAACGATATGTGGGAAGAAGTCAAGAGAACCTTCTGGTTCAATTATGATGTTCTCAGGGAATGGAGAGGGGAAAACTCAGATCAGAATGAAGCATTCATTGAGTATCTCCTTATCTTCTATCCAAAGTATCTACAGGGCTGGATTAACCTTGCAGATGAAGGAGAGGTACAGATAGTAGCCCCTGGTCCATATTCCTATCCTCCTCCAAGACTTGGTAATGGCTTGGTAAATGAAAAGGCTATCACAGAAGAAATTGCTCAGTATGCTGGTCAGTTGGGTCTAACAGGAAACAACCCGGACATCATCAAGGAAAGAAATGAGCTGAAGAAGAGATTTTTCGGAATGTTCGACCTAGAGGTGCCCGCTGATGAAGTTGAGAATGAAGCAAACTGAAGAGCAGAAGATTGAAGAGCCAAAATCTGAAGACTGAAGACTGAAGACTCAGAAGATTTTGTAATCTTTAAATTTTGTCTTTTTTGATTTTGTTGATAAATTCATTGCAATCTGTAATGGGATACCAATCATCAATGAAGATTTATCATTATGCTCAAAAGATAATATCTCATTATCTTATTTACACGTCTTTTATTTTGATATGCTAAATGAATGTCTCTAAACTGATTGTATGTTGTTATGGGAAATTGTTTAAGTATTTGGTAATGAACTAATTAAAGAGATTCATTACTGAAGAAATTGCTAAATAATTTAAATTGATTGGGGACTCTCTGAAATTACTAAGAGTTTCTCTGATTTAAGAATTGTTGGGAGACAACCAATCTTGTAATAGGATAAACTGAAACCTGAGTATAGGTTATATGTTTTGTAACAAGATAGGTTTCGGCATCATCAAAAAGGGGGAAATTGTTGGGAGATGAATTTAATATATATGATTTTGATTAAGATCTCAAAACCCCTGAGTATGACATGATCAGAATGATCTTGATAGTTAGTCGATTCGGTTTTAGAGTATTCAGGATGTTATCTGCAAAATGTATAGTCAGCAGATATAATTCAGGATAGGTTCTGAAGATACTGAAGACTCAAGAGATACTTGAGAAATCAAGACTCAAAGACGAAGATTCAAAGTATCGGTCAAGATACTCGAAGACTCAAGACTCGAAGACCTCAAGACTCGTAAGACTATGAAGACACAAGATCAAGACCTAAGATCAAGAATCTTGAAGGGCACAAATTCTTATCAAGACTTCGATAATGTCTTGAATGCTTAGTATGAACCTGAATGTTCCGAGGCACTGAGTATATCTATCTAAAGGATGCAATACTGAGAAGATCGCGATTCTTTAAGAAGTTAGATATTGCCAAGACATTCAAATGCAAACAAAATGAACTAAGTCAGAAGTGTTGTTAAGGTTATATCAAACTCAGAGTTTGTAACCAAAAGAGCCGTTGAAAGTGTCTACCTTTAACTGGAGACAAAAGTCAAAAAGAGGAAGACAACATCGCACCATATCGACAATCGACAAAGGACATGTGTCATTTGTAAAAGATGTCAGATGTACAAAAGTTCCAGACTGCAAAATGTGAAGACCGGCTACGTGAAAGGCTATTTGCCTAAAACGTGTTAGGGAGGTTCAAACCCTAAATATAGCCGTTTCTCACACACCTTAAGAGGAAACTCACGAAGCTATCTCTCCAACGGATAGTTTTCAAGAGTGACCTTGGTGTATGCCTATAAATACTGGTGACCCTCTACATTGTAAGGTTACGGGAAATTTATACGCAACTCAAGAGCTCAAACTTATTCTTGCAAAAGTTAAAGCACTCGAAAAACTTAGAATTTCCCAAGTGCTTGTATATTGAAGAGAGCTCACTAAACTAAGCCTAGCTTGATAGTCATATCCAAAGCTTAGTCGAGATATCCTAACCCTTTGCATTGTGCTTCATTGTAAAGGATATCTCATCCTAGTTGGAAACCAACCTAGAAACCCCAAATCCTTGAGAAGGTAGTTGGAGTGTGTTTGTTGGTGAGAAGAATTGTAAAGAGTTAGTAAACTACGCGGAGTAGTCAGAAAACTCTAGAGGAGAAGTTAGTAAGCTCTGTGGGGTAGTCCGAAAAGCTTGTGTGTGATTTGAGTAAGTAAACTACTTGAGGTAGTCGAAAACTCAAGGTCGGGTTGAGTAAGTAAACTACGTAGAGTAGTCGAAAAACTTCGTACGAGTTGAGTAAGTAAACTACGAGGTAGTCAGAAAGCTCAGAAGTTGATAGTGAATTTCTCTGAAGAGTCAGGGAGAGTGGACGTAGGAGCTTGAGTCTCTGAACCACTATAATTGTTGTGTTCTTTATTGTTTTCCTTATCTGCATTTAAATCGCTGCATTGACTTGATTTTGAAAGCATATTTTTCACTGATATTCAGTTGGAATCAATCCACTGGAAGTTGCATAAGTGCACCGCACCTAATCACTATTTCATAAAGGGAAGGTTTTCAGCAAAGCTTAAAACGAGTATAAACTAAAGGGCCAACCATTCCGGACGACCGAGTAGCTAAGAGCAGATAGTTACCAAACCGAACTCTCTTCCGAGGATTGATAAGTTAGTTATCGATCCAAGCAACTCGGGATCTCGACACTCGGACTCGGTTGGGATTATCTCGAGGTATCTCGAAAAGCGGCTTCGGGATCACTTTGTCTCGATGAGACTTTGACTCGGAGCGATCTGTCTTCTCAAAACCTAATCTTCGTGGATTATCTCGACCCAAGTGACCTCGAAGAAGAAAAATTTTTAAAAACACTGAACACGTGTATTCCCCCCCCCCATACACGTGTAAAACTCGTTTGCACCGGGACCAACAAAGGTTATTTTGTTAGCTGGTAGAAGCGAAAGGCACCGAAGCATCACCATTGAAAATTTGTCCAAAGCTGGATTTGGTGGGTGGGAAAAACTCATACTCAGGCCAGTTTTCAAGGAGAATACTTTTATATTTAGAATAACATTTGTTACACGGTGACACACTGGTACTGTTCTATAGAAATAAGTAATAACATTCACTGAAAATCACTAGTAGCATCTCCAATAATTCTCCAAAATGAAGGATCCTTTTGAATTTGGGGTATTTTACCACTCCAACAATACTCTAAAAATGATATGGAGGATGAAAGATTGACAAGAATCTTTCATATTTAGAGTACTCCATCCTCATTTTAGAGGATGGTTTTAATTACAATATTGTCATTTCCTTTTCCTTTTCCTTCTTTTCTTTTTACTTCTACTATTTGGTCTTTTTTTTATTAAATGGTATACACCATGAAGTTTTCATTAAAAGTTAAACTAATTATTTTTAACATTAAGGATATCATGTTTTAGGGGACATTCTTGATTTTATATGATTCTTTTATTTTTGTTTTCTTTCTCAATCCATTATGAGGTTGTCCTCCGCATTTGTGAAAAAAGCACCACGTTTAGATGAATTCATTTTGGCAAGTGTGAGAAATTGTGTGTTTGAGAGATGATATTAAAGGAAGATGCACACACGACCATGAAAAAAGTGAGAAGTAAACTTGATAAGACAATTTATTGTAGAAAATAATAAAGACATTGGAAAGTGAGCCCCAATGTGTTGGCTTTATTATACTATTGGAAATTGAATGTGCAGGAAATGTGAATTCCAATGCCTTGACTTATTATAGTATGAATGTGCAGAAAATGAACACGTAAACCTACTTGATAACTTTATCAAAATAATAGTAAATGTATAACTTTAGAAAATATAATAATATAGAGTGTTATTGTTGGAGAAGATTTTTGATATAGTGTACTCTATACTCTAAATTGGAGGACAAAATACTCCAAAATTAAGTATGTTAGATGTCCCAAGGATCAGTTAAACAAGGAAAATAGTTCACTGAAAATAGTTAATATTTATAGTTCAGTGAAAAAAAGTAATACTAGTGCACATATGTAAGAATTTTCCTTACAAATATATGACAATGCTCGCATGTACATGATTTTAATGGAATATACATAAAGATAAAAGGAAATGGAAACAAAAACTATGATCAATGTATTAGAATTAAATAGCCTTCTAAATTCGTTTTGTGATTAATGTATACATTCTAATAGAGCAAAGTGTGCACGGTATATGATCAATATATATTTACCTCAAAGAAATTCTTGTTGAAGTTAATAAAATTATATCAGTGACGAAATGGTATAAATATTGTAATGGTCGGTCATAATAAGAGTGTGTATTAACATAGAATTTTTAATGAGACGGTCTCACGTTGAGACAGAATATAATTTGAGTTTTGGCATTTTAATACTTTGGGAGAGAAGGGTGTTGATTGTTCTAGTTTATACCCCATTTCATGTATGAGACCGTCTCATACGAGTTTTTATCATATTCTTGTGTTGTCATATATACATGCAGGTCTGCAGAGGATCATGAAAAATAGCAACCAAGTACAAATCAGATAAGAGGAATGAATTGATTGAAGATGGCTATCGACTTCTCGGTAATTCAGTAGATCAATGGAGTGATCTTTTAGGTCCTTGTATGTCTACTCATTCATTCAAGCTTCCCAACCCCATGTACTACATACCTTGATTGCATATTCATTTTTTCTTCTTGTTGCCTATTTGTATATATGAATATTTATGTGCCGGCCCGATCCCATAAATTATAGAGTAAGTCGATTCGAAAACTATGCCTCTCGTAATATTTTCTTATCTTAATTGAAAAAAGAAAAGAAAAAGTGTTCTGGGAGAATCCTGTGTGAGACGGTCTCATATATGAGATGAAATTCCACTTTAGTATTTGAAGCATATATAATTTCTTTTAAAAAATGATTGAATTGAAGCTTCATGAACCAATTGTAATATAATATAATAGGGCTTTTCTACTTGAGGGTGTATGTTCGCCCTTCGTGACGTCAGGAAACTAATAAATATTGACACATCATCCGATTTTGCCTTGGGCGATATATAGCTTCGCCATGAACAAATTATTAATTTTTAAATAAATATATATATATATATATATTTATAATTACTAAAATGTCCTTATATATAAATTTTTTAATAAAATTACATTTTTCTAAAAAATATTTTATTTAAATAATAAAATGTTAATAGGGATATATATGTAATTTTACAAATAATTATTAAAAACTAACCAAAAGTAATACTTCCTCCGTCCTGATTTAGATTGCACAATTTGCAAATGTCACGAGTTTTAATAAAAGTGTTGTTATTAATATTAAATGGTATAAACTTGATTTGATGGAGGGGTATATATCTTGTTTCTACTTTACGTAAGAAAAGTGTTTTATGTGTAATGGTATTTTTGTAAATATAGTGACATGTACTGTAAATAAGAGATATTTATAAAGGGTATTTTTAAGTGTGTAAAATTATTTTATTTTTATTTTAGAAAATAGTAAAGTAAAATATGGATGTTCAATTAAAGAAAACGTGCAATCTAATTTATGACGGATGTAGTATTTTTATTTATTTAGTGTTAAGATCATTTTTGTCGGATTCATGTGCCTTTTCTTGCGGGAATGTTGTCAAATTTGTTCTGTACCTGCCCCTGATTCCTAGAGCGATACTTTGATATCCTTACCTAATATAATTGATATTGTACATATAATTTCTAGGGAGTCACTCAAATTTTAATACCCGGAGACGGAGAGAGTAAAATTTGGGATGACAAATCGTGTTATCGTGTTATCGTGTTTCATGTTCGTGTCGTGTCAGCACAGATTCTTATCGTGTCGTGTTCGTATTTGACCTTATCGTATCGACACAATATGACACGATAAAAAATACAAATTCTCTAATAAAATTACAAAATATCAAGTCATATATACAATCAAAAATTTTCTTTTTTTAAACTTATCGGGTTGACACGAACACGACACGAAAAATTCGTGTTTTATCGTGTTTACACGATAACGACACGAACACAATAAAACTAAACACTAACCCGTAATTTTCATAGCATTTTCGTGCCGTGTTATCGTGTCGTGTCCGAAATTGACACCCAAAATAAATAGTAAACCAGTACCTAATGCGTATAATTTTGGCATGAATATAAGATAAACATTTCTTGTTTATCTACACAATTCGTCCACAAAACAAAAGACCACCCATTCGCAACCTAATTCTAATTGCAATCGCAAATTAAGTAACAAACCCCAAAACCATAGAGAGATGATAATTCAAGCTGTGGCGAAGTGAGGTGCCGCCTCCTGGGCTCTCGACTCACTGAGTTCACAGCTCCAACAATGGCGGGGCATCCGAGTCAAGGTTGTTAACAACAATTTAGATCAGGCCCTGGCTTTAATGCAGAGGAAGATGCAGAGCAGCGGGATCGAACGAATGATGAAGTATCAACAGCTCCGCCACCTCAAAAATTCTGAGAAGCGCGTTTTGGCTAAGAAGAATTTCGAGCGGAAGATTCGGTTGCAGGATCTTGCCCGAAAGCTCAAAACGATTCTTCTTCATAAAGTCAGGTAATGCAATTATATTATTGTTCGTGATTAATGTAAATGGATTATTTAGATTGATGTTTGTGCAATATGGGGGAGAATTTGAGTTAGGGTTTGGTTATTCGCTGTATTTGTTTTCAAATTGCAGGTAATTACTTGAATGGGATTTTTTATTTTTGTAACAAATGGTTCAGTTTAACAATTGAAAAGAAAAATCAGAGGATGTCACTGGACTGGAAGAATTAAATTGTTCGGAAAATAAGTCCTGTTATTTATCATCATCATTGTTAAAATTGAGAGCATTGTTATATGAATGGTGAATTAGCTTGCTTACTGAGAAATTGAGATGTTTTGTGTCGAGTTGATTTGCTACTAAAAATGATTTCTTCAAGTTCCAAGTATTTGTGAAGTCAAGTTTGATAACATCTTGGAGTTGTTGATCATTCATGCTTAGAGTTGTATGTATATGAACTTATCCTTTTGCCGTTACCTTTCCTCTGTTTGTGAATATTGTAATAAATGGTTTAGAATATTATAGTTCTTGTGGAAAACAAACTAAAATTTGAATGATTTTTTTTAGGAGTTTTATCCGGCCTGAAAGATGGTAAAACTATCAATTTAAGGCCTGAATGATTTTTTCTATCAATTCAAGGCCTGGAAGATAATAAACTATCAATTCAGGGCCTGAAAGATAGAAACTGTCAATTCGAGGCTTATAAATTCTAAGACCATGTTTGGCACTAAAACCCTAAACCCTGAACACTAAACCCTAAACGATGAATCCTAAACCTTGAACCATGAGCCCTAAACCATCCTGAACCGTAAACCCTAAAAATAAAAAAAATAAGAACATGAATAAGGATATGAAATATAAGTGTCAAATATGACATTAAAATATGTGAGCCTCAAATTGATAGTTTTTATCTTTCAGGCCCTGAATTGATAGTTTTCTATCTTCTAGGCCTTGAATCGATAGGAAAAATCTTTAAGGCCTTAAATTGATAGTTTTGCCATCTTTCAGGCCATGAATTGACATTTTTCCTTTCTTTTATTCCATCTTTTTATAAGGCATGGGAATCTGTATTTGAGTTTGTTTCTTCTTTGTGTCTGAGTTGGATTTCAAAATCGTCTAAATTAAGGTGACTGAGTTGTTAAAAGTCCTCTCCCTCTTTTGGGATTTGTTTGGAATCAAGATTCACACTAGGTGGATATATCATATAACTTCCTCTCACCTTTGAAATGAAGAAAGGACATAGAATGAACACAAATAATGAAGAAATTATTTGTGAATTTGAATGTCCTATAATTTATGGATGGCGAACAATCTCCTCTGTCGAGCAACTAGAGGGGGCTACAGTCAACCAGATATGTTTCATCATTTTGCAACTTAAGAACCTATGCGCTTCACTTGGATTAAGTGATAAAATGCCATCTACATCTTAACTTGATTAGGTCTTATAATAAGTCTTTTCCTATTTTTTTCTTTGTTTCTTACTGGATGGATTAAAAGAGGCCACACCCTTTTAAGTCAGCAAAATTAGCAAGTGAAGAGAATTGCCTGCCGAAACATTGTTACTATGGTCTACTTAAGTTCATTTTGCTTGCTTTAGATTAATTTTAATTTCTATTTTTATCTTTGTGTCTGCAGGGGTGTTGCTTAAAGAACACACCGCTGAAAGAGCTGGTGGAAGAGACTGATGGTGCAATGGAAGAATTAGGTGTTGTGATTGAACTATTTTCCTTAAGGGCTTGAATGTTCATAAACTTTCATTAATGTTTTGACTTGTTAGTGATTATAAAAATATGCATGACATCCCTCTCTCATCCTGACTAAGCATGAAGGAAATCCTTATTATGCTACTCTAAGAGTATGCGTGCACATTGGTGCTGACTTTGTTTCCCATTAAAGGTTTAAGGACCATGACCATTAATTTAATGAGTCACATCCACATGAAATTTGTCAAATGTTGAGTGAGTGAAGAATGTATAGCATAAAAACGAATCGATAATGTCTGAAAGAAAAACATTATAAAGTATAAATGACAAACTAGAAATTGAGCCTCGGTTAAATCTGCAGGCGCTCAGCGCCTTGTGAAGAAACACTTATTTTTCACTCAATTCTTGCATACTTCCAAGAAATTACTGATGAAGTGCTTAACAAATGTGTTTTCCTATAAGCTGAAACTAATGATGAAATACTGTGCAATAAGTTTCGCAACTGACTTTATTCCAAGGAATGTGTTATCAGCTCCACATCGTGTGCTCCCTATGATTTTGAACCACTGGCTCCCTGGATCACATTTACTGCTGTTATCCAAACATTTGCATTCATTTGTGACTATGTTGTTGTCCGAGTCTATGTCCAAGCAAACGGCGGTACAGTTTTCTAGTTTTGAAGATAAATTCATCTTAGAGTCTGAAATAGCTTCCCATTTTGGATTAGTGGAACTGCAAATTATGTCGAGTTTTAAATGGTGCCCTAATGCAACTGCTTTAAGGCAAAAGTATGTTCCCTTCATCGTTAGGGTTTTCTGAGGAGTATATATGCCCATGGTTCAGCTCAGTGCTGCTTCAGAGCACTGAGCTAAAACCTAGGGTTCGAATAATGATACCCTCTTTACACACAACCCTATCTCAGAATGGAAAAGTACTTTTTGTGGACGCGCCTCTCCGTAACCTGGTCCTGCATTTGTCAACTCAGGTATTTAGTCATTTTGATGCAAATTCTACTTTCTATATTCCAAACTGCGTTTCATCTTCTGTTGGTTAAGTTCAAGTATGAGATGAAATACAGTTTGGAACACGAAACTCATATACTGAGACACTAAGCAGACGTGATGCTAGGGAATTGCGTGTTTGACGTACCTCTAAAAGGGTACTGGAGAGCAGACATCTTTTGTAGGATGGTTTGGTTTCTGATATCACACCAATTCCAATTGTAAATACCATAGGTTTAATCTTGCCCAATCACCCCTTCTCTTATATAGTAACTTCCAGTAAGTGTCCACAATGCCCACCCCACATTCAACTCAGCTGCCCACCCCATAAAACAATTCAGCTACATCTTGTCATTGACATTATTACCCCTCATGTCGACTCCAAACTCGCTTGTAAACAAGGGGTACCCTTGGTCCAAGATGAATCCACCCTTCCTCATTGTGTCACCCACCACTTGGGGAACATACTTGGTTGGAATTGCCAGTTTCCCATTTCTGCCCATCTGAGAAACCATACCAATGCAGCTCAAACACCAACGTGTTCGAAAAACTCAGGGTCACCGACTTGTTAAGAAGAAACAAGAGGTCTCTGTCGTACTTTAAACCCGATAGAAAGAAAAGGATTTTAGAGTTTGCTGCATGCACTGCTTGTGCTCCTTTTCTGTATATACCTGCGGGGTTACATGTAAACCTAGTTCTTTATTAAAACCCAAACTTATAACATCATTAAATTAATATGAACTAGATAAGAGCCAACCTATTTTGGATAACATTGTCCTACAATTGACTTTGATCATTTTCTATTTCTAAATTGTGGATAACACTAAACAACTGATGCAATATTGATATGAACTAGGTCAAAGTTAACTTTTTTTACGCTAAGGCCCACTTCTATCAAACATTTAAGAGAGAAATTCGGGTCAAGCCCCAAATTGGGAGATTAACGTGATAAGCCCTTCAGAGCCAATTATTTTTTCTGGAGGAGAGAAGAGTGATTCAGAGAAAGGCATATCAGGTCTGATGCTTACCTAATTTTAGGAGGAAGGATTTAGGTTCAGGTTTGAGTTGATGGAGCTGAGATGATTTATAGTCAGTGCTGAAACGTTCATATAAAAACCTGCATAAAGAAGGAAAGAATAATTATTACGTCAAACTCGAAAAAATAATAAGCCCATTGATTTTAAAGGGAAGAGAAGCACACTATAAAACGTGTTTGAATCGTAGTATGACGTGACCACGAATATCCAGCCAACCCTAGTTAGTAAAATTACTCTTTTGCCCTTAATATGAAAGTGTATGAATAGTCTCAATATCATTAATTTGAGGTATGATTTATTTTGTGCTATGATCTATTCATTCAAATACTCCTCTTTCTTATACGTGATTGACTTGAGCGTCAGATGACTATCAAAGGGACCCTCGCGGCCCAGTTTTCTGCAGGTGATTCATACGTGAGTTGAGGAGCAAATTTGATTCTCTCAATGGATTTTTAGAGATTACATGTGGGCATTATTAGTTCATCTTATTATATTTATTTGTTAATGTGGTCTGCAATGAGTCCACATCAAATATACTCATTAGAAGTGTTGATTAAAATGTCGCTTGAAATTTAAATGATCTTATCGCCCCCATCTGTTCCATGATCCATACAGGAAAGTTCTACAATCTTATACCTCCAACAGGTAACGAACCTAGCCTTCCCACAATGGGGGCATGTGCCCCGTAATTTTTTTAAACTTTTTTTACTGTTATTTTTATATTGAGACACTTTTATGAGAGATCCGTGTCATGTATGAAACAATCTCGTACAATTTTTTTATCTTTTATATTATAAAAATTATAATTATTATTATAAAAATTACAAATGTGCACCTAAATCTTAATCCAAATATTCCAGTTTATAAAAATTCATAGGTTTCAATTGTAATATACTTGAGTTGTTATTTAGTGAAGAACTTATTAATATATTTTATATCATATATTTGTTTTGTGTCCCGTTGTAAAATTTATTGGATCCGTTCCTGCCTCCAACTCCAACACATCACAAAAGTTCTTTGGCGGTAGCCTTATTTTCTATTCAGCCTTAATATCTTGCAATCACTTTGTGAAATTGACAAGAAATATTGATTATTGAAAATAAATAATATTGTTCAGTGAAACAGAAAACAAGTACTCCCTTCGTTTTGTTTTTTATTGCTCAAAATCAACAAATGGATGTCCTTATTTAGTTTTTCCCATAAATGACACACAAAAAAAAAAACTTTACCATCTCAGACACACCCCTTACAAACATCTCTAAATTACATCTCCTGCCACTAATAATTACACACATAAATATCTACATTTTCCTTATCAAAAAAAAAAACACATAAATATCTACATTTTATCTCATTCTCTAAAAAAGACCAAATCACCCCCAATAAAAAAATAATTTTACTCTATATATTAATAAACAAATCTTTTATTAAAACTCGTGCCAGTTTGGTTTGAGCAATCAAAAACTGGACTGAGGGAGTAATAATTTTCAGTGAAACAAGTAATATTATTCAGTGAAACAAGAGATACGATTAAAAAATAAAATCACTTTCACCATTAACAAGTTTCAGCGAATAATTTGCCCCTAATCATGGCAGAAAAATATTTTGTTCTAACTTATGATATTTATCAAATATGCACATAACAAAATATTAAGCAATATATGTGTTGTAACTGGTCAACAACAGGTCAATAGAAGGTAGCCATGTGTTCGCCCAACCCACACGTGGTCCAAAAGAAGGTAGCCATGTGTTCGCCTAACATGGTGTGCTCGCCAGGTGGCGGCCACGTCGGGGATGAACACGTCAACATCAGCAAGGGTTAGGCCAGGACGGAGCATGGCTCGCCATCTCAGGCGAGCACGAGAGAAGGGCCACAGTAGGGCCCCGAGGTCGATCACGGGACTATCGAGCATGAGGCAAGCTCGGTGAACCATTGTGACATTATCTGAATTGAACTTGCTCCAGTCATTTGAAGAGCCCTAAGAAGGCTCCACATTTGTAGCTTGATAAGTCGCTCTAGCGCCCTAGGGACGAACACAGGGTTCTTAGTGAGGGACGAACACGACTAGGCCCCCGCGTGAACCAAAGACAACATTGATGCTCGCCCGTCAGGCGAACAAGAAGCGAACACCACTGGCTCAGCCAGAGTAGGATCATGTTCGCCCGTTTAGGCGAAAGCATGGACCTCCGGAAAGCTAACACACATCACAAACCACCAAGACAGTTAACATGCTAAGCACATAACACCTGGATGACAAGTCGGGGACTTCAAGCACAGACAAAGACACATGTCGACCAGGGGAGTCCTACGGGGCACGTGTCATTACCACATGTATACTTGTTTTGCAAGAAAAGACAGCTCATGCTTGCCAAAGCAGCACATACTTGCCCTCGTGTATAAATAGACCCTTTGAGGTCAAATAAAGGGTTCACAAATTTCCCACATAGCACCTCTATATTAATCCTTTACTACGTGTTCGACACGTCACATCTCTTGTTTGTTAGATTGTAATAAGCAAAGCCACATCAGAATTAACACGTAAAACGACTAACAACAATATGAAAAAAGAGGCACACTTGTGTGAGTTGATCTCACAATGTGATATAACATAATTTGAGCAGGAAATGAGTGTTGTTTGTTTTGTAACTCGTCTTATATATAAGATTGTCTCACATAAACTTTTACCATGAAAAAGTATATGCGTATATTCCCTACATGATAGAATTTGAGTAAGACATAGGGGATCTTGTAAAAGAATCTTAACAAACTATTATTGATAACTAAACAAACAAACATAGACATTATATTCTAATGCTGGCTAAAATATCCGCTCTCGGATTTTCATCTTCTCCATCAAATGGGGTTTGAACTTAAGCCCTCGAACCTGCAAAAAATCACGCTGGGGGGTCCCGACGTGGAGATTCTGACACTCAAGTCAGTTCTAATCTCATCTCATATTATAAAATATCAGTATAATAGGAAGAAAAGTATTAGTTAAGAAGTAGAGAAAATGAGCAAAAGAGTTCTTATTTACCTTGTGAAAGAAGAGTCTATATATATATTTCATACATGAGGGTAATATTTTCATTTAATACAACTATGGCACCATTATTTTTTGGGGATTGCCCATGGGATTTTGCATGGGCTTGGACCTTTAGTGATTCTTTCATTATGGGCTTCAACTGAGTTAGATAACACCCATTTTCTGATTTGATCTGGGCCTGCGTCAATAACGATTAATTATCCAATACGTGTCGAGGAATTCATTTTCGAGGGTGACAGACCACTCCTCATCAGGTATAGTATACATTTCTACTTTATTATTAAAGTAGATGAGAGGATAAAGTGGTTTTTAGTGTGTATAAATTAATGACATAAGATGTAATTTTTTAGATGTTGGGAAGATATAGTTGTAAAAAACAATGTTGCTTTAGTGCCATTTATGGAAGAGAAAAACAAGTATGAGACAGACCAAAATAAGTATGAGACAGACCAAATTCTGAGGCTTCACTATTACCTATACACGTACAATCTCTCTATCGAACATTATCCTTCTCGAAAAAGCTCGTGATACGAATGTTATTTTACCAAATTTCGATCTTTTAGTATCTCACTCGTGTACATACATGCGGTGCATGCTATTTAGTCTGAAAATCTGCTATACACAATATATTTGAAATAATTAATATTAATTGTTTCTTTCTTGTTTGATTTTATAAGTGTTGAAATAAAATATTGTTTTTAGTTTCTATGAATTTCTGCATATATAAATTACTGGACTCTAAAATAAGGTACAAGTTTTGAGATTGAGTTTTGAGATTAAGATAGGCTTAATTGCGAATAAAATCACATTTTTTAATCTACATTTTTGAATTTTGGCAAACAAATCATCACTTTCACTCTTTTTTGCAATTTCAACTTCGAGCAGTTTGCCCCATTGCCCTAAAGTTGATGTGTACCAAAAATGCACCGTCATCTGTCGAGTAAGCATCCACGCCAATAAATACTTATTTGCGCATGCATATTAAATAAAAATATAAATTAATATTATATAATATAAATAAATTTAAAATACATTTAAACATAAAAGTATAGGTTATATTTTTTAAAGTATTAAAAGTTAAAAAACTTTAAAAAAAAAGTAAAAATTAAATATAATAATAAAAAAATTAGAATAACACTTCTAGAATTGAATTAAAATAAAATAGAAATTAAAAGAGTAAAATAAAAAAAATGCAAAATAAAATATTTAAAAATAAATATTCATCTTCACATCTTCATCCCTTCATCTTCAACCTCATGTTGCCTCCGCCGCTGCCCCACCCCCGTCCCCACGTTCCTTTCGCCACTGCATCTTCACAAAGTAATCTTAGTTCTACAGAAATTACAAATTCTCCAAAATTGATTCAAGTGTTGGAATGAGGGAATACAAATGAAAAATGAAGGTGCAGCTAGAATGGGAGTGGGGGTTGGGGAGGGTGGCCAGAAACATGTGTTGGGGCCAAATGTTCATTAGGTTTAGTTTCCTGGATTTATTTTTTTCTTCTATATTTTTTTTTGATATTGTGTTACTCGGTGACAAGTAATATTCCCCAAGAAATATTATTTGTCATATAAAAAAAAAAAAAAACTGTGTTAATTTTTAATAACGTCAGTTTTAATTATAATTGTGTTTTTGAATATTATTTGTTTGTATTGGTTACTAATTTTGATTTTACTAGAAGAAATTAGATTTTAATTTTTATTTGTGTTAATTTTAATATCTTATTATATTTAGATTTATTTATAGTATTTATAATATATACTTAATTTGTTTTTAAACTATTATTTATTATGTTTATAATTTTTTATTGATGTGTGTACTCACTAGGATGATGATTGTGTATATATTTGTACACATCACCTTTGGGAAAAAGGGGAAAATTGCCCGAAGTTGAAATTGCCAAAAAAATAAAAGTAATAATTTATTTGTCAAAATTAAAAAATTTAGCTTAAATTGCAATTTATAAAAATATGGTGATTTTATTCGCAATTAAGCTATTAAAATACCTCCAAAGGATACCATAAAAAGAGCTTCATTGACACACACACATTGTTTATATACATATCCATTAAATTGTCTGGTAAAATAATTGAGTAGTTCTTCTCTAATTAGCTATTATCAATGATCAATATTATTTATGTACTAGTTGCATATTGTAACTGGTGCACTCAAGTGTCACTCAAAATTAAATTAAGAAAATTTATATTATTTGAAATACAATTTAATGAGATACTCTAAAAATCAGAATTTATTCTAATTAATTGACTTTTTATCCCTTCTTCCCACATAGATGATCCTCAACGCTTTATTGTTTTTTTTTTCAAATTATAATCTCATTATTTATTAAAAGTCTGTAAATTAAATAAAAGGCACCTATGAAATTAATGTATGTTGGAATTAAAGGTCATTATATTTTTATTTAATAAATAGGGGTATCATAAATTTTATAGTCAAATTAAGAATTCCAAGCACAATTACATTGATCATAATGAGATTATCAACTAAAATTTATGCCGTTACATTTATAAATTAATACCATAACATTTATCAATTGATATCACTACACTTATAAACTGATATTATAAAATTAAATGCTATATGTATTAGTTTATAAGAGTAACTGTATCATTTTATAAATGCCACAGTATCAATTTCGTATGAGCAAATTTTACAAGAGAGTTTGTGATATGATTTATTGATTTGTGTGAAAAATTGAAGGGGGACCTTCTTTGGGGGACATATGCAGTGTTTAAATATAAATTTCCCAATAGTACTAATATAAATTCTTTTTTTTTTCCTAAAATAATAATTAATTCATTATAACTTTAAAATTTGATAATATCCATTAATATAAATGACATAAATTTGCACGAGACGATATCATGCACAAAATGAGATCACATATAATAATATGATCTATGGACATATGACTCTATCCTAATTATGTCTATAAGTAAAATTGGGTAGGAAATACTGTTGGAATATATAGGCACGTAAACACGTTATACATGCGCAACGGAAATAAATAGTTCACCAACAACGAACAATTAATTGCTTTAAACGAGTGCGATTACATAACAAGAAATCTTATAGTATTTCAATAGCAGATTTCTCAATTACGGTATCCACGTAATCCCCGTAGACAGAATTGCACAGATCTACCAGTGTTGAATCTGAGACGAAATTTGCTAGGAAAATTCCTATCCTGGATTTTATGGAGAAACTAGGTTTTCTTGTTGTAGTAAATAATGAATCCCGGGACCTCATATATATAGGGAGAGATTAGCTTATATCTTAAGCAAATATTTATTAGGAAGATAATTCCTAATCTTGAAAACCATATCTCAAAGATATGTCTTTCCCTACAGATATTTTCCTACAATAATATTCCATAATATTATTTTGGGATTCTTATTTAATTAAATCTAATCTAATTAAATAATAATAATAATTAATTCCAAATTAATATATTATTAATTCTCCATAAATTAAATATTTAATCCAATTTAATACTTAATCAACCAACTCTAATCCGTACACGGGAGTTACTTGTTGTGTGACCCATAGACCCTCATATATCGAGCGATTAGTCAAACTAATGGTCTTAATTGAACCCTAGACAATAAATTAGACATTCTCAATATATGAGGTACGTTGCGAGAAACGTGCAACTACCTGTAACTGTAACATGGGCTATTGCGATTTCCTCCTTCCATTCACGAATACTCGATTAGCCTTGAACATGATGAAGTGTCTATTCAAATAGCTTAATCGATTTGTCTCGAATCACTAATTGATCATTCGTGTCACATTTGGTCACAAAGTCCAAGGTAACGTGCATTGGCCAATGACTTTGATCCAATTATGACGAGAAGATGAGTATTCTCTCTAAATCCACTTTGAGGAATGAATCCTTATCTTGGCTCAACTACCACGCACATGCATTTCGTGATGAACCCAATCCAAGCCATATCTACCCATGGAAGGGTGTAAGCGTCGGTCATGGTCAAAGTTCATCACTCCACACATGTCGTGCGTATTGACCTCAAGTCAAAGGAGTATCGCATCGCTCCCACTAACCGAGACACCCATAGACACATATAGTGGAACTACATCAAACGGTTGCTCGGATGGGTATACCAATACCCTCTAAGGTACTTGTGCATCCATCATGAGAAACCTAGTATCTCGTAGTAAGTGAGATCTTACTACACTCACTAAGAGTATGATGCAGATCGCACACCGATCTCCATTGCATCATCGATATCTCATTCTCGATGATCCTTGATCGGGGCTGTTTGAGAATCATGCTTAAGTCATCTGAGTTCTCACGTACTCAATGACAACAGTGATTCAAGGGAACGCAGATAAGAACAAATGCAAACAATCAAACATAATATTCTAATAAGTGTAATGCCATACATTTAATATTAAATAAACAATAATATTAAACCAACACTGAATATTATCTTAGTATTATGTCCATACAAAGGATTGTCTCAAGGACACTAACACTAACAATCTCCCACTTGAACTAGAGCCAATCGCCTACATGCCTAACCCCTAGACCATTAAAATGTCTAGTGTGCACATGAACACTCAAAGCCTTGGTGAAAGGATCAGCCAAATTATCTTCTGTGGGAACACATTCTAACTCTATCTCTCCTCTAGCGATTATCTCTCTAATCAAGTGATAACGCCTCGGCACATGCTTGTTTATGTTATTGGATCTCGGTTCCTTAGCTTGCGCAACCGCACCAGTGTTGTCACAATGTAATTATATTGGACTGTCAGCACTCGGAACTACCCCTAATTCATTTAAGAACAGTTTTATCCAGACAGCTTCTTTAGCAGCTTCAGCCGCAGCAATGTACTCAGCTTCGATTGTTGAGTCCGCGGTAGTCTCTTGCTTGGAACTATTCCAACTAACCGCCCCACCATTGAGAGTAAACACATAGCCTGACTGAGATTTGTAATCATCACAGTCAGATTGGAAACTTGCGTCCGCATAGCCAGTAGCCACTAGCTCTGACTGTCCCCCGTAGACTAAGAAGTATTCTTTTGTACGTCTGAGGTACTTAAGAATATTCTTGACAGCAATCCAATGAGGTTCACCCGGATTCTGTTGGTATCTACCAGTGATGCTGACAGCGAAGGCCACATATGGCCTAGTGCAAGTCATGGTGTACATGATGGACCTAATTGTTGATGCATATGGTATGTCCCTCATGTGCTTGATATCATTGTCTGTGGAAGGACAATCCTTCTTAGACAGTTTTATCCCATGACATGCAGGTAGAGAACCTCTCTTAGAGTTCTCCATCGCAAATCGCTTCAACACCTTATCTACGTAGGTGGACTGTTATAGCCAGAACACCCTCTTGGATCTATCCCTATGGATCTTGATCCCTAAGATGTAGCAGGCCTCACCAAGATCCTTCATCATGAAGGTCTTTGACAACCATTCTTTCACGGACTGCATGAGAGGGATACTGTTCCCAATAATCAGTATGTCATCAACATACACAACTATGAAGACAATATTCTTCCTATTGCACTTCCGATAGATGCACGGATCTTCCGAGTTTCTGATGAAGTCAAATGATTTGACAGCCTCATCAAATCGGATATTCCAACTCCTAGAAGCTTGCTTCAATCCATAGATGGATCGTCTGAGCTTGCACACAAGATTAGATTTTGGTTTGAGATAAAACCTTCCGGTTGAGTCATGAACACTTCCTTATCAATGTTTCAATTGAGGAAAGCAGTTTTGACATCCATCTGCCAAATATCGTAATCGAAGTGTGCTGCTTCCGCAAGTAAAATTCGAATGGACTTGATCTTAGCAACTGGTGAGAAAGTCTCGTCATAGTCAATGCCTTCGCATTGACTGTAACCTTTCGCAACCAACCTAGCCTTGTAGGTTTGTACCTTGCCATTTGCATCGGTCTTATGCTTGTAGACCCACTTGTAACCTATGGGTTTGACCCCTTTTGGCAATTCAACCAAGTCCCAAACTTGATTGATGTACATCGAGTCCATCTCGGATTTCATGGCTTCATGCCACTTCTTTGAGTCAACATCTAATGTTGCCTCAGCGTAAGTTTTAGGTTCGTCCTTATCCGGGATCTCCACATCATCTTGTTCCTCCACGAGGAAACCATAATATCTGGTGATCGGATTACGAACTCTATTAGACTTACAGAGTTGTGGTTGTTCAGGCTGCACATTCTGATCGTGAAAATTTTGTGGTACAGCGATTTCATCGTTGACCGGGGAGGCCTCAAGATTGATGCTTCCGGATGCTCCTTGAGCACTTCCGGATGCCTCTTGAGCGGGAGTTTGAACAATGCTATTCTCATTCAGCCTACTTGGAGTTCGTTGCTCAGGCATTGCAACTCCAATTACGCTCCCACTGGCTGAAAGAGGATCACTATGTGATAAACTTCCACCATGCGAGCTACTGAATGCTCCCACTGATTCTTGGTCATGTTGCTTTGACAAGATATCAGTCTCTTTGTTAATTTGTGGTTCTTGAATTTCTTCAAGTTCTGTCATCTTACGGCCTTGTTCCTTGAAGACGTAGTCTTCTTTGAGGAACCTGGCCTGCCTAGAAACAATCATTGACTGTTTCTCCGGTAGATAGAAATAATATCCTTTAGTTTCCTTAGGATATCCCACAAAATAACCATTTTCACCTTTGGATTCCAACTTATCGGTGAGCCTCTTTTTCACAATCACGGGGCAGCCCCATGTTTTGATATGCGAAAAAGTTAGCTTCTTGCCACACCATAATTCATATGGTGTATGCTCAACTGATTTGGATGGAATCCTATTCAGAATGTAGATTGAGGTTTGTAACGCTATCCCCATAAAAGAGAGGAAAAACTCATCATGGACCTTACCATGTCTAACAGGGTTCGGTTTCTACTTTCGGACACACCATTCATTTGAGGTGTTTCGGGAGGAGTCCATTGTGACTGGATTCCATGTAACTTCAAGTAATCAGTGAATTCATGGCTAAGGTATTCACCTCCTCGATCTGATCGAAGAGTCTTGATACTCTTACCAAGTTGCTTCTCTACTTCAGCCTTAAACTCTTTGAATTTCTCAAAAGATTCAGATTTGTGTCTCATAAGATACACATACCCGTATCTTAAAAAATCATCCTTAAAAGTGATGAAGTATCCGAACTGACCCCTAGCTAGAGTGGGCAATGGTCCACAGACATCACTGTGAATCAACTCTAGAACTTCTTTGGCACGAACACTTTTCCCATAAAAGGGTTTATTGGTCATCTTGCCCTTGAGACAGGATTCACAATTACCATAAGACTCAAAGTCGAATGGGTTAAGTAGTCTAACTTTCTTAACCTTGCAATCCTATTCTCATTTGCATGACCAAGTCTACAATGCCATAAGTAAGTTGGGTTTTCATGATTACTAAGTTTGAGTTGTTTGTTTTGTATATTAAGAATATTATGTCCACAATGCAACAAGTATAAACCATTCGATAAAAGAGCATTCCCATACATATCACCATTAAGATAAAAATAACAATTATTATTTGCAAAATGGAAGGAAAACCCTTCAATGTCTAACATAGGAATAGAAATAATGTTGTGAGTAATAGAAGGAACAAAATAACAATTATTCAGTTCAAGTCTAAAACCAGATGGTAAATCTAAAACATAAATGCCAACACGTTCAGCAGCAACTCTTGCTCCATTCCCAACGTGTAGGGCGACTTCACCCGGCCTAACTGCCCTGCTATGCTTGAGACCCTGCACATTAGTACAAATGTGTGAGCCACAACTGATATCCAATACCCAACAGTTAGTATCATTTGTGGACATGTTTATCTCAATAACAAACATACCTGTTCCAGTGGTTGAGACACCCTGTGTCTTCTTTTCAGCTGCTAGACCTTACAGTCCTTCTTCCAATGCCCCTTCTGCTTGCAGTGGAGGTATACATCCTTGTCCACCCTTTATTTCTTTTGAATTCCACTTTTGGGCTTGAGAAAGTTTGGCTTGGAGCCTTTCTTTGCCTTGCCCCTTCGCTTCTTCTTTCCTTTCGGAGCAGAAGAAGTAGAGACACTCACCATGAGCAGGGCTTTTCCTTAGCAGTGGAAGACTCAAAAGTCTTTAGCATGTTATGCAGCTCGGGCATAGTCGTTTCTGTCTTATTCATATTAAAGTTTACCACGAAACTTGAATATGAATTGGGAAGCGACTGAATGGCATACACAACAACATTGGTGTTAAGCTCAATGCCCAAATGACCAAGTTTCTCGATCAGCCCAATCATCTTCAATACATGAGGAGAAACCTTCCCTCCTTCAGACATCCGACATCTAAACAGATCTCTCATCACTTCATAAATCTCGGAACGAGATTCAGAATCAAAGAGATACTTCAGATGCTTGATCATCTCGAAGGGAAGCATCCTCTCATGCTGCCTTTGCAACTCGGGAGTCATCCCGAGGAGCATAACACACTGAGCCTGGGAAGCATCATCTTGATGCTTCTTCTAAGCTTCGGCGTTAAACGCCTCGGCTTCTTCAGTACCAGCCTCAGGGGTAGCAGGGATTGACGTGTCCAACACGTACTCAATCTTTTCTTGCCTGAGCACCAAACGAACGTTTCGGTGCCAGTCGAGAAAGTTTGGCCCAGCCAATTTGTTCGTTTCCAAAACGCTTCTCAATGACAAGTTATTTATTTCAACAATCATAGAGAAATAAAATAAAACGGGAATTAAACACATAACTCCTATGATCAATATTCAACAATCAAAATAAACGTGGCCTTTTAAGTTTATTTAGTCTCCATTATTTTCACATATTCAGCGACCTCATCGGAAGAATACAAATTTATATCCAATATAAACCATAATGGACTAGGATCCACATTCCTACTATCATAATCCCAGCTTTGGATGAATACTATAATAGTAGAACTGGTAGGTCTCCAAACCAATTGCTAAAAACTCCTAGCAGCCTCCAACACTTACATGGGTGTCGTCTACCCAAACAATTAATACGGTCCGACAAATATTGGGCGCCGCCTACCCAAACAATTATAATGCGGACTAAAACATTAACAAATTATTTAAATTTAGTTAATTTAAGTGGGAATTTAATAATAATTAAAATCATTAAATAAAATTCAAAATCCAATTTTAATTTCATTTAACCTGTTTCAATCAATTATTAAAATATATAATTAATCCAATTAATTAATTCAATGTTGGTCCAACCAACGATTTAATTTCAGAATTAAAATCCAATAAAATTTCAAAATGTATATACATTTTATTTTAATCCTGGGGCTTAGGTGCAATTTCTAAAATTTGCACGGGAGGGCCTGTCTTAGATCAAATCTGCAAAACAGCCCTCCTGCATCATTACCCCTTTCCATAATCGAATCCAGTCCGACCAAAATTCCCAAAATTTCCAAAACCTCAATTAATCGTTTCATCATCATCGTTTTAACCAACAATTAATCCAATTAATTGAACTAAGAACCAAAATAGAAAACAGATTCAGTTCAAGCAACAAAGGGTCAAAACAGGCGACGAAGCAACGCGGCAAGCATGGTCTGGATGAATAGGCGCGAGTCGCCACCGCTGCGCTACGCGTGCGGGCAACTCACCACCTTGCACGAATAACAACGGAAGGGGCGCGCGCTCCGAGACGCCGCCCCTTAGTTCGAACTGGTTCGAAACCAGAAAAGAAATAAAGCATCATCGAATCGGCGGCGTGCCGCCACTGATTCGTCTCGATTCTGGTAGCGCGCCACCTTGTGACGTATCGAGACGGACATGCCGGTCAAGTCCTAAAAATGCCCAAGCGTTGAAAGATCCAAATCGGGACGAATTGGTGAAGCATCGCCACGAGACGAAACGAAGAGATCGCGGCGCACCACCGTGTAAAGAGATGGAACAAAGCAGTGACTCGAAATCGATTCACAATCGAATGATATCGTGACCGATGCCACGAGTTTCCGCTCGCGTCGCGAGGCGCGGCGACTAGCGCCAGCCTCCAGCGACGCGGCATAACGCCACCGGCCATGGTCTGGTGTAGCAAGCAGCGACGGTTCCTCAAAAGGGGAAACCATAATTTTGGGGTTGGGGATGAAGGCAATAATCGAGCGTGAGTGATTAAACTAAGAAATGGGGGGGTGTGGTTTATATAACCGTGCCCCTCGGTTTTAATAAAAAAAAATTTAAATTAAAACCAAAGCAATTATAACAAAGAGCCTGAGCTCTGATACCACTGTTGGAATATATAGGCACGTAAACACATTATACATGCGCAACGAAAATAAATAGTTCACCAACATCGAACAATTAATTGCTTTAAACGAGTGTGATTAAACATAACAAGAAATCTTACAGTATTTCAATAGCAGATTTCTCAAATACGGTATCCACATAATCCCCGTAGACAAAATTGCACAGATCTGCCAGTGTTGAATCTGAGACGGAATTTGCTAGGAAAATTCCTATCCTGGATTTTATGGAGAAACTAGGTTTTCTTATTGTAGTAAATAATGAATCCCGGGACCTCATATATATAGGGAGAGATTAGCTTATATCTTAAGCAAATCTTTATTAGGAAGATAATTCCTAATCTTGAAAACCATATCTCAAAGATATGTTTTTCCCTACAGATATTTTTCTACAATAACATTCCATAATATTATTTTGGGATTCTTATTTAATTAAATCTAATCTAATTAAATAATAATAATAATTAATTTCAAATTAATATATTATTAATTCTCCATAAATTAAATATTAAATCCAATTTAATACTTAATCAACCAACTCTAATCCGTACACGGGAGTACTTGTTGTGTGACCCATAGGCCCTCATATATCGAGCGATTAGTCAAACTAATGGTCTTAATTGAACCCTAGACAATAAATCAGACATTCTCAATATATGAGGTACGTTGCGAGAAACGTGCAACTACCTGTAACTGTAACATGGACTATTGCGATTTCCTCCTTCCATTCACGAATACTCGATTAGTCTTGAACATGATGAAGTGTCTATTCAAATAGCTTAATCGATTTATCTCGAATCACTAATTGATCATTCGTGTCACCTTTGGTCACAAAGTCCAAGATGACGTGCATTGGCTAATGACTTTGATCCAATTATGACGAGAAGATGAGTATTCTCTCTAAATCCACTTTGAGGAATGAATCCTTATCTTGGCTCAACTACCACGCACATGCATTTCGTGATGAACCCAATCCAAACCATATCTACCCATGGAAGGGTGTAAGCGTCGGTCATGGTCAAAGTTCATCACTCCTCAAGTCAAAGGAGTATCACATCGCTCCCACTAACCGAGACACCAGTAGACACATATAGTGGAACTACATCAAACGGTTGCTCGGATGGGTATACGAATACCAATTCCCTCTAAGGTACTTGTGCATCCATCATGAGATACCTAGTATCTCGTAGTAAGTGAGATCTTACTACACTCACTAAGAGTATGATGCAGATCGCACACCGATCTCCATTGCATCATCGATATCCCATTCTCGATGATCCTTGATCGGGGCCGTTTGAGAATCATGCTTAAGTCATCTGAGTTCTCACGTGCTCAATGACAACAGTGATTCAAGGGAACACAGATAAGAACAAATGCAAACAATCAAACATAATATTCTAATAAGTGTAATGCCATACATTTAATATTAAATAAACAATAATATTAAACCATTACTGAATATTATCTTAGTATTATGTCCATACAAAGGATTGTCTCTAGGACACTAACACTAACAAATACTTAAGTGGATATTTGTTTAATACATAAGACCACTCTCACACAAGATTTACATATATACATATCTATCTATATATATATATATTATATAAATATATTTGTTGTAAAGAATTAAAATGTAAAATATTTTAATTAAAAATATAAAATTAAAGACATATGCTTCTACGCACTAGTTGCACAATGTATGCGCTATTGCATTTTAAAATAGAACTAATTATTTTTAAAATATGTTAATTTGTGTTAAATATTATCATTAAACAATAATCTCTCCGTCTTGTTTTTAATTGCTCAAAATCCAAAAATGAATTCCTTCTGTAATTTTCTCATTCCATAAATGGTAAAAAAACAACTTTATCCTCTCAAACAAACTCCTTATAAATATTTCTAAATTACGTCTCCTGCCACTAACATTTACACAAAAAAAATATCTACTTTTTGTCTCATTCTCTAGAAAGGACCAAACCACCCTCAGCAAAAAGCAATTTCATCCCTCTTAATACTAATAAACAACTCTCCCATTAAAATTCATATCATTTTCCCTTGAACAATAAAAGTCGAATGAATGTAGTATTAATTATGCATCAATTGCATGTGAAATTAGTGCACCAAAATTTAACTCAAAACTAAATTAAGAAAATTTATAATATTTTAAAGATAATGTAATGAGATATTCTAAAATTCAATTATTTATTCTAATTAATGGAATTTTACTCGCTTCATCTTACAAAGATGACCCTCATTTATTTTTAGGTTTATCTCAAATTATAATCTCATTCTTTATTAAAAGTGTATAGATAATTTAAATACTCTTATTTAATGTACATTGGGATTAAAATTTATTATTTTTGTGTTAAATAAATGAGGGTATATCAAGATATTAATAAGCAAGTGAAGAATTACAAGCACATTAAGTAATATTATATTGGTCTATGTTAAAAATGAAATAGGACATCTTTGTGGGACATAGGGGCGGATCCAGAAATTAATAGAGGGGTGGGCTAGAAAACATAAATTTTGTTAGGCTAAGTCGTGTATGCATCAGATGCGTTGTGCACTCCATAGTATATTTAAAATTATGTAACTTGTTGCACTGAAATATACAATTTATTTACACTGAATCGTGCAACTTGTATTCCAGTACAACAACTTGTATATACTGAATCGTGCAACTATTAATATGGAATACAAGTTGCATGATTCAGTGTAAACTAATTGCATATTTTAGTGCAATAAGTTGCATGGTTCTAAAATATAGTATGAAGTGCATTGTGCACCTGGTGCACATATAAATACATAATTTATACTTTTTTTTTTCGACAAAACATAATTTATACTTAATAAAATGAAAAAAAATAAATTTATTAGGGAGAAGAAATCAGACAACAAAGTCATGACATTTCAATAATAAAATTAAACGACACCCAAAAGAAAGTTGAAAAATTTATTCAAATGTAAATCTAATACAATATTTATTTTGGGTGGGTCTCTTGTGCACCCAAGTGTACCATGCACTCATACAACTGAATGACCCATTTTAAAAAAAATACTTGACCCATTGAATATATTAAACATGTTCTATGGATACATAAGTAGGGTTGGAGAAAGTGCACAGAGCGTAGATTTGTGCACCAGTTGCACATGAGACTTTGTCATTTATTTTATAATACATGTCAATTACACTATATGTAGACTTAGTAAGTTGCTCATATACTGTTAGAATAGTAAATTTGATAGTCAAAATAAAGAACACAACACGACGTAAAAATTAATCAATGAGTGAGTTCAGATTAAATAGTATTTTATGTTTGGAGTTAAGTAATTAAAAATGTGGACTGTACACAATTAATAAATAAAAAAGTTTGAGATTTTTGTTACATTGGTTTGTTGACTTTGGGTATTTTCTATTTCAAAAAAATAATTTAATTAAGATAGAAACAAATTGAGTTTAGATAGATTGGGTTAAAAATATAATAATTCAAATTAATTATATATAATATATATAATACAAAGAATTTGAAGAAGAATTGCACTGGGCTTGAGCTCGGTCAGTCCACCCCTAAATCCTGGTGGAACAAATGAAATATTTTAATATAAATATTCCTAAATAGTACCACTATGAATTCTTTTTTCCTAAAATATTTAATCACCACAACTCCTAAATTTGCCTAATTACTGTAGGTCCCGAACGGGTTTTGTGAGGGTAGAAGTCTAGAGGGGAGGGGTGAATAGACTTCTAAAAACTTTTCGTACGGATCAGGTGTGATTGCAGATTTCCTGATCAGAGTGCTAGTGAGTCAGTTTGGACTGATGTTCAATCTTACTGAGTGCCTGGGGGCAGATCAGTTTGATATCTGTCAGTTTAACCGAGAGTGCGGAAGCTTGTAAATACCCGTGTGAAAAACCAGTTTTATCAAATCAGATTCTCAAGTCAGTTGTCAACCGGCTGACAAGGTGTCAACCTGATCAGATCAGTTGCTTGGTGCAGACTGAGCTTAACTTAGAATATGTATACAGTTTTAAACTCAGTTGTGTGAATAGTGTAAAGCAATAAAGAAAGCAAGTAAATGCACACAAGATTTTATAGTGGTTCAGACGAAACCCGTCTTACGTCCACTCTTCCCTTAACACAGGGGCACCAACTTAACCAACTTAACCTACTTAACCAACTGGACTTAGTTTTATGTGTTAGTCCAACACCCAACAGATGTTTATTGAGTTCACACTCAACCGAACCAGAAATCAGAAACTAGAATCCCTAGTCTGAAATCTTGCGGTAACAAACTTAACCTAACTTGAGTATGGGTAAAGGTTTGTTGTGGTTCCAACTGGAAATCTATCCAAGTGTTTATGTAGCCAAATGCTAGTGGATAGGATTTCTTGCTAAGAACTATGGGATGAACACTCTAAGAATAATCTTCAAATATGGTGTTCTTCGAGCGGAGATTTTGCTGTAGTTTTTGCTTCTTTTGCGGTGTCTCCGTGTTTGTTCTTAGTGTTCCCTCTCGTCTTCAATTTTGAAGATCGATCCCATTTTATAGACCACGAAATCAAAGAGCCGTTGGAGAGCAATTTGAATTTCAGGCTATATTAGGTAGGCTGTAGGATATGATTGTGATGTGCTCCGAATATCGGCGTGGTCATAGGCATGATTAACGCCGTTTATGTCCGCAGCATCGAATCCCGTAATGTCAGCTCTTTTTGTGCACGTGTCTCTTTCTCCTTGGCTTCGTGAGGCGGCACTTCAGTATTTGTCCGTTAGACGATTGATATTCCTTTTGTAGAAGATTCGTCTTGTCTAGTGTATCATTTTGATTGACGCCAGGTGTGAGCTGACTTGATCAGATAATTGATCAGTCTACCTTGTAGAGTCTTCTGATGCAGATTGTCTTAGCACACTATGCAGACTCGGCTGATATAGGTCTTCAGGTCTTCTGGTAGTCTTCTGATCTTCAGGTGACTCTGAGCCTCAGTGTATTCAGTCATACTGAATCTTCAGGTTTGTTACTGAGTCTTCAGGTTCATCTGAGTCTTCAGGTTCATCTGAGTCTTCAGGTTTATCTGAGTCTTTAGGTTCATCTGAGTCTTCAGGTTCATCTGAGTCTTCAGTGTCTTCTGTCTTCACCTGATCTTCTGACTTCTTTTCTTCTGAATTGTTCTTAGCCTTCTGATCATCTGACCTTATCTGGGTCATCTGATACTTCGACCTGACCTATACATATTGAGTTCCCCCTCAATATGTGACCTATATTTTACATCAGCTATCTATACATTTCAGCTGGTCATCTTAATCTGATTCTAAGTCATCAGTCAGCTAACAGGTCTGACTGGTCCTATTACAACCTGTTTTGGAACTTCCATCAAAACTAAAATACAGATTTCCCAACAATTTCCCCCTTTTTGATGGAACCAAAACAATTAATCAGAAAAACAGATACCACGAATAGAAATGCAGATAATGAAATGCAGTACATACTTCAGAAGACAATGATATGTTGTCTTAGAATCAGAGAGATGGAATATTTCGTTCAGATAGATGTGTGCGTTATAGAATATATAAAAAATGTACCTATCATCTGATTCCAAGTTGTCTTCCTCAGGTGTACTTGAACATTTGTAGCTCTTTGGGGATGCCAAACATCTTGTACATCCTTTGCATTAGCTTGTCCAGATCTTCTCTTCTATGGATCCCTCCTTTTTCAGCAAATCCATAGTAGGCATTCTTGAACTTTACAGCATCTAGCTTTTTGTCTGGATGCAAAGGTGGAAGGGGTAGTTCAAAGGGTGGAGCTTCTGGTATCAGTGACATGATCTTTCCTTCTTTCATCACCGTCTGGTAGAAGTCTGGATACATCGTTTCTAACCAGTTCCGGAATTCATCATCATTTTCAGTCTGATCTTCATGAATCGGAATCTTCTCCAGGATGTATACGTCACATAACCATTCTCCTCTGATCTGATCCCATTCTGGAAGCAGATCTAGCCGTGCACAGAGGATGTCTTTAATAGGTGCTAGAAGGGCATTCTTCTCCCAAGCAATCTCCTCTGCTGCAGCTTCGTTCTTCCTCTTCCTTCGGATGTAAGCGATGTTCAGTCCCTTAGCCTCTGCTAACTTTTGCTTTTTTGATGGCGGCCTCTCTAATTCTCTGTCTTGTTTGCTCTTGAACTTGTTCAAGAGTCATTTGGCTTTTGATAAAGAATGGTTGGCCTTGTCTCTGATTTTCCGCAGTTGCTTTCATTATCTTGCCTTTGCCTTTCTTTCTCCTCAGAGTCTGCTCAGATTCTTCTTGTTCGTCTTCTTCAGCTAATTTCTTAGCTAGTTCAAGGCTCTTGGCCTGACCATCAGTTTCCATTCTTTTCTGTACGAACGAAGAAAAGTCTTCAATTTTGTCGACTCTGGCAATAACCTCTGAAAGAGCAATTTACTGCTCAGTGATCTCTTTGCTATGTTGCTCCACAGTTTCTTTTACTTCAGCAACGAGATCAATAGATGGAGTGGCTGGCAAGTCAGATACAGTGGTTTCTGGTAGAGATGTAATTGTTACCAACTGTGTCTGTTTTTCTTTCTTCTCTTTATTCTCTTGTCCTTCCCCCTTTTTGGTTTCATCAAAGAGGTTGGACATCCTGCGGTTCAGAGCATTGAATTGCCGTGTGATCTCCTCTCTGAGTTCCTCGACAACAAGAGGAGTGATCTGAACGGTGGTAGAAGGTGCAGGTTTCAAGAAGCGTCTGAGAGCAACTTCGATATCCTGTCTTGCTCGTTCTGTGGAAACTACAAAGTGTTTCCAACCCATATCCATGTGGTTGTCAGTTTTCTCCAAAGATGCCCAGACATTTTCCAATAGTACCTGTGTCTGATTGAGCATATCTGTCTGAACATTGAGTTTGTCAGACTGGAAATTGAGCTTCTCGGCAAGAGGATTAACTAGTTGCATAACTTCAGAGAGGATGGCATTGTGCATCCCAACTGTGTGACTTCTTTCTCTGTCAACTAGTTTTGCTTGCTCTTCTTCAAAATGCTTCATCAGATCTGCTGTGAGCGCTGCGAATTTGTCTTCAATAACAGTCTTGATCCCATCCTGAATCTTCTCAGTATAAAGATCTAGGGTATCAGAGCTCATCGTAGTAGTCTGGTCAGATGTTGAAGCCTTGCCAAGTCAGGTCTCATCTGCAGCACCCATTCTTGGTTCATCGGCAGCTCCATCATGATCTGTAGGAGGTTTAATAGTTTCCTTCCTGTTATCAGCAATTCCGAACCTTTCGTGAATCAACCATCTGATATCATCATCAAATGCCAATTCAACAGCGCTTTCAATCCCAGCAGTGTTCAAGCACTTCATCTCCAAGTCTACAAAGAAATCTGATCCCAGAGTTGTCATGAGAATCAGAAATTCTTCAATGCTTTTCAGTCTGATATCCCTCCAGAACACAATCTCTTCTATTTGTTGCTGGATGCTAGGATGTTGATCCAATTCAGGGCACAGCTCCAGCAGATACTCCTTGATCTGTTGCTTCATTATCCTTATGATGGGGCTTTTTGAAACAGGTGAAGCAAGCACGGTTCTGGTATTGAAGGGATTATGAGAGATGGACACTCGCTTGTCAGATATCTCAAATTCTAGTGACTTGTTTGGAGATTGGGATATTTGTGGTTCGTTTTCAGCGTTTTGAGGGTGTTCAGTTTCCTGAACAGGTTCATTGATTGGTGGTGTGGGAGTCTGGGTGATCTGATAGGTGAGGGTGAGGGTGAGAAGGTTTTGTGAGGAGAGGGTGATGGTGATTTGGAAGTGGGCGTTGGCGATCTTGCTCTCTGGAAGATCGTGGTGAGAGGCAGAGAATCAGATGGTGATTCTTCTTCAGAATGCTCCACTTCTGTCCTTCTGACAGATTTCTCTCCTTCTACTGCGATCATCTGCTCTTCCCTTACTTCTCTGGCAGTGGCTTTAGAGCGGACTGCTATCTCCTCTTCTGATTCCACTTGCATCCGATCCTTCGTTCTGCTAACTTGCTGGGCAGAACTTGGAGCAGTCTTTAAAGGAGATGTGACTCTCTTCTGACGTTTCCGCTGAGCATTTGGTTTCTTGGCCAGATCCTCCTCTTCATCCTCTTTTCTGGAATGGCCTTTTCCTGCACTTCAGAAGATGCAGTTGCCTTATCTTTTCCCTTCTTTTCTCCCTTGGGTTTGGGCACATAAGGAGTTGGATCTTCATCAGATTGTCCAGGTAGGGACTTATCCTTGCCCAATATGGCCTTGTGCTTTGCTTGATATATCTTTGCTCCATTCTTATTCCATTCATAGTTCTGTGGCAGCTTATCTGACAGAATGATTGAGATTTTGTGGATGAAGGAGCACTTGGAAGATAAGCACACTACATTGCTCTGGGTTAGTTCGAACTTCCCCGAGTCTTTCCTTAGTCGTGCCTTGACCATTCCCAACCAATCTATATCTGAAGCCTTCTTTATTATTGCAGCCATGACACTGATCTTGTAGGAAGTGACAGCATCAAGACTGTAAGTTGAGCACATGATCACCTTCTGAACTATCTCAAGGAGAAGGCGATATTTCCTCTTCAGATAGGAGGCTTTGACGTTTGTTGTGTTCTCCTTGTTTGCTGGTCTCAACAACTCGGTTTCAAGAAATTCTTTTTCTCCTACATCAGTTGTGTAGGTCTCTGGATTGATGCTTCCTCGAGTTAGGCCGAATATCCTCTGGAGATCGTCATTCGACACTCGCACTTCCAGTCCGCCAACGGAAGAAATCAGGTCAGCATCAATGTCTTCATCCCTCTGTAGATTGTATAGAAACTCCAGGGCTTCATGGGTGTGGACGATGTTCTGATGTGTAGAGCAATATCGTTCTAGCCCACACGCTCGCAAGCATTCCAGAATTTCCAGCGATTCAGGATCTGAGGTGATGGTGAATACTACATACTTCTCATCAATGATGTCTTTCTTCATCGATGCAAAGTTGCAGAACTTTTTCCCTTGGCCCGGTCATGGAACAAGATATGCCATTTCTGTATGATATGCAAATTGATGTTTAGTTTGAGTAAAATATTTCAATAAATTCAGTCAAACCAGTAATCTTAGCATCAATTTAGCAAGTAAGCGTATAGATTTTATAAAAATTACAGAAACATAGCATCACCACTTGTAAACCTAGGTACCAGAGAGAAATTGAAATCATGCAATATTTAAACGAGAAATTACCAGAAATTGATTCGAGGATTTGAGAAATCGTAAAAGTAGAATCAATTGATTTCGAAAGTAATTCTCTGAAGATTATGAAAGTTTTGATCTTTTAAGAGCTTTGAGAAGACGAAGTAGTGGAAAGAAGTTTTCTGAGAAAGATTTGGATTTTATAGAATACGAGGGAAAACCTTTTTGCACAACTTTCCAAAGTACTCAAGTATCCGTGTTTTGAAATCAGTGGCTAAGATTAGTCGGCCAAAAAGTATTTTGATCGCACGGTTGAGAAAAGTAGTCTTCTCGTATTTCGAACTCGAAAATTTGCAATAAAACGCATTAAAAACACATTCCCAAGTCCGCATTAAAAGTTTTGCAGTGCATGCGTCATAAAGTGAAAACAGAGTAAAAAAAAATCAATTTGTTTAAAAATAACGCATATAAGATATTCAGAAAGGGATAAATAAGAGAACATATCTGACTGATTGATATTGTAATCAACCAGTTACCACTGTGATCTGATCTGGTACTTGTTGACCTTACTGATGGTAAGCTTAAGCATTTCCCAACAATATTCCACTCAACTGATCAGATTTTTGTGTGAAGCACTTCGTCACTTATCTGATCCACTTATCTGATTCTCTCAGCTGATGCACTTATCTGATTCACTTCATCCTTCAATCTTCTTCTATTCAGCCCGCATTTACTATGCACTTAAGTCAAACTCCCGCCAAAGCATTTGCTTCGGGGAGTCAAAAAGTCGCCTCGATTCCTAAATCGGCACGATTTGACATTCCGTAATAATGGCATAGATACGTTGTGATTACTCACACCGTCAACTCATCCAACCATTAGCCGCGTGTTCCTTACGCGTTGTCGATGCAAATTTCTCTTAAGGTCTTCTGAGAAAATAAATTTGCATTTATACCCCTAATTTCCTTCTATAAATTAACCTGGGGTGTTAGGCAAAAACAACACAACATAAACCATTCATCTTCTTTAGCATATACTTCATGCCTTTCCGATGAGTTCCTTATTTCCGGTGAAACTTCCGGTGAAAACCTTTAACCCTTTTCCAATGAATTCAGCTTCTCAAATCAACCCTGTGTGTTCCTTCACACTGCTTTCATCGTCATCGAAGATTACATATACGATCAATGCTAAGCTTCTGTACCACAGTGGAGGCGGATCTGCTAAGGCAAATGAGAAGGCACTTCTCCTAACCGTATGCACCTTGTGCGCCTATCGAGATGACAGAATTAGCATCAACAGACTCAGTCTAAAACAAAACATGAGTTTGGTATACGATCTCGTGTATCAAACTCAATATTTGCATGCGACACTAGTGTCCGTTTGGTCCTTGTGACCAAACCTGTGGCACTGTGTCCCATTTAACAGCTGGAGAGCCCATTGATTTTAGGTTTAAGGGCTCCTAGCTTAAATATCCTTCAAGGCCCGCTCTCGCTCCTCACTTCGAAGCTCTAAGAGTGGCTTTCAGGATTCTAGAAGTTTCTCTGCGCCCCCTGGGTCGGAGAAAATGAGAGCATCAACTCTTAAAATCTCTCTCTCTCCTTCCCTACCTTGGGTTGGCTTAGGGTTTATGGTATATGGTTTATGTAGCGACCTCTGGATCTTCTTGTTCTTGTAGCTTGTAATACCACTTGAAGATAGCTTGTAGGTAGCTTGTGATATCACTTGTAACTTGTAAATCTGACCTCCGGGTCCTTATCAATGAAAAATTATGTTATTTCATTGTTGTGTTGCCTCTTCTGACTTATGCGATATGTAGCTTTCAACTTGTACGACTTGCTTGTTTACTGCAGCTTTAATCGACTTATAAAGTAATCTTCCAATCTGATCAATTCCCCCTTAATCTGATATATCTTGAACTGATCTGCTCCTTGTCTGAACTTCAGATCGGCTACTTGTCTGACTTTCTGATCTGCTCCTTATCTGCACTTCAGATCGGCTACTTGTCTGACTTTCTGATCCGTTCCTTATCTGAACTTCAGATCGGCTCCTCGTCTGGTCATCTGATCAGTTGAGATTCCTAACTCAACTGATTCCTCTTAACCTGGTTAGTCTTTTAACCAACTGGTTCTGGAGATCAGTTCACCAACCATTTCTGGTGCACTTTCTCCGAGATCCAGAAGCCCTAGCTCGTTGCATTATTCTCTGAATCTGATCTCAGCTAGCGGCTTAGTTAAAATATCAGCTTTCTGCTTGTTAGTATGGATCTTTTCCATTCTGATATTCTTCTTTTCAACGTGATCTCGATAAAATGGTGTCGACATCCACGTGCTTGCATCTTGTATGTAGAAACGATTTAAAGTGATTGCAATAAAGCACTATTACATCACATGAATATAGGTACGTTCTTAGCTATGACGTTGTAATCCCTCACCGTGGCGACTTAGCGAGCGGTTTGGGAACAATGACTTCTGCGACCATATATTCTCGCTTGATAGTAGATGTCGCAATTGATGTCTGCTTCTTCGAAAACCAAGAGATCAGTTTATTCCCAGAAACTGACATGAACCTGAGGTTGACTTCACCGATCGATTACGCAACCTCCGTGTCGAAATCGAGAATACCCACTACGCTCTAGATTATCATCTGATGGGTAAAATAAACCAAGGTTTACTTGTCCCCTTCGGATACTTGAGAATTCACTTACCGGCTTCTGGGTGGCTTTGCATTGGATTTGCTTGAAATCTGGCACATACACCCTCTTTTGCAAAAGTGATATCCGTCTGTTGGCGGTCGGTATAGTAGAGATCCAATTAGAGCCCTATATTCTTTCTGATTAGTTTTCTGACCATCTTCATCTGGATCCATCTTGAACCCGGTCATCATGGGAATTAAAACTTCCTTGCAATGTTGAACTCCAAACTTGGCGATAGATTTCTTGTGTATTTCTGGCGCGATGAATATCCCTTCATACTCTCTGCTTGACTTGTAAACCCGTAAAGTAATTCATCGACCCATCATGGACATCTCGAACTTCCCTTACATCAATTTGCTGAACTTCTCACACAGCTTCTTGTTGGGAGATCCGAAGATGATGTCGCCCACGTAAATTTGAACCATCAGAATATCTTCTCCATCTTCTATTCTGAATAAGTTTTTGTCCACTATTCCTTTAGTGAATCCACTGTCTATCAAGAACTGAGAGAGTGTATCATACCAAGCTCGAGGAGCTTGTTTCAGGCCATAAAGAGCTTTTCTTAAACGGTACACTTGGTTGCCTTTTTCAAAGCCTGGAGGTTGTTCAACATAAACTTCCTCTGCTAGTACCCCGTTTAAGAATGCACTCTTTACGTCCATCTGATACACAATGAACCCTCTGTGGGCAGCATATGCCAGAAACAGCCGAATGGCTTCTAGGCTAGCGACTGGTGCAAAGGTCTCATCATAATCAATTCCTTCTGATTGTGAATACCCCTTAGCAACAAGTCTTACCTTATTCCTGGTTATGACATTATTCTCATCTCTCTTGTTCTTGAATACCCACTTCGTGCCAATCACGTCTTGATGAGTTGGTCTGTCCACCAATTTCCAAACTTGATTCCTCTCAAACTGTTCCAGCTCCTCTTGCATGGCTAGAATCCAGCTTGCGTCTTGTAGAGCTTCCTCTACTGTAGTTGGTTCCTTCAAAGACAGATAACAACAATACATGGCACTTTCATCAATCTGATGTCTAGTTTTGACTCTATCAGATGGGTCTCCGATAATTAGATCAGTTGGATGACTGGTAATCCAGGTCCTTCTACTCTGATTTGCGTTTATTTGGAGAACATCATCCATTTCTGATAGTAGTTCATTACTAGTGATTGGGAGTGGTGCAGAATTATGATCCACATGATAAGAACATGTCTCAGCTGATGTTGGACTCATCATGTGTCGATGTCTGTTAAGTAGGAACTTCAGAGTTCCCCCGAACCGATGGTTCGGTTGATCTTTATCTCGGTGCATCAACTTCTTCAACGATAGTTGTGCGTACCTTAGGGTCTGATTGACCTGTTGAATCAGCAAGATCAAGTTCTGGGATATACACTGTTACGTGTTCAACTTCTTTCTCCTTAATACTTAGCTGATCCATTTTCTGCGTGTCGGTAGCGGTTGATCCGATGCGGCTTGTTACGAGGCACTTTCTCTTGTTGTTGAAGATGTCTCATCAAAGACCACATGGGGTGTTTCTTCCACAACTAGGGTTTGTTTGTTGTAAACCCCGAAAGCCTTCTTTGGATGAGGAATATCCTAAGAATATACCCTCATCGACTTGGCCTCAAAAGTTTTCAACCGACTTTTCCCATTGTTGTGAATGAAACACTTGCACCCAAAAACATGGAAGTATGAAACACGGGTTTCTACCCCTTCCACAGTTCATAGGGTGTTTTGAAGTGAGTCTTAGTCGAGAACAACATCTGATGTTACGAGTGTGGCATCTTGATGTTGATTATACGCCCAAAAATGGCTTGGTGTCGCATGTTCAAATAACATAGTCTTGAAATTTTCCTTGAGTTCTGTTTCTCCGCTTCTGCTTTACTCCATTTTGTTGTGGCGTTCTTGCGGTGACGTCTCATCTTTGTATACCAAAAGTCGATCTAAAAATCGATAATAAAAAAATTGAAAATTCATACCTTTACCTGATCTGATTTTTACTATGCTGACACCCTTTTCGTTTTGTAGTTTCTTGAGTAGCTCGGATATCTTTGTCGTTGTCTCATTCTTCTTGTATAAGAATATAACCCAAGTAAACTTGGAATAATCATCCACGATTACCAGAGTATATTTGCGTCCACTGAGACTGACTGGTGTAAATGGCCCGAATAGATCCATATGGAGCAGTTGCAGTACTCTACTGGATGCTGGTCCAGGTATTCCCTTGAATGAAGCTTTAACTTGTTTTCCCTTCTGACATGCGGCACATGTATGATCTTTAGAGAATACCTCATTCGGAAGTCCCTCAACCAAAGGCACCCTAGCTATCTTGTTAAGAGTCTTAAAGTTCAGATGACTCATTCTTTTGTGCCAGAGCCAACTGCTACTCTTGGAACTCTTAACAATTAAACATGCATTTCTTGGGCAACTGTTCCAATCTGCTGTGTAGATCGTGCCTTTCCTTGAACCAGTTTGCAAGATTTGTTGAGTAGCTCGATTTCTAATCGTACACTTATCACTCGAGAACTCAACGTTGAATCCGTTGTTGCAGAATTGTGATACTGATAGTAGATTGTGCTTTAATCCTTCAACATACGAGACTCCAGTTACTTGTACATCATCATTCTCTAAGGTTCCGAATCCTTTGGTAAAACCAAAGTTATCATCACCGAAGAGTACACGTGGGCCTTCTTGTTCTCTGTAAGAGCTAAGGAGATATTTGCTTCCAGTCATGTGCCTTGAGCATCCACTATCGATGTACCAGATAGTTGCTTGTACACCTCCTTTATTGGTCAGTCCCACGCGATCCTGCAATTGAATCAGGCTTTAGGTACCCCTTTGGAATTGGGTCCTGAGGGGTTAGTGGTGGATTTAGGGATCCACACAAACAGGGCACTTCTATTGTAATCAGATAGATCAGAAGGCCTGATTTGTCTCCCATACATATCAACATAATCATACGTCTCTTTATATGCTTTCTGATTTGTATGATTATTCGTGTGAGCCTTGGGTGAATCAGAAGACTTGAGCTTTTTCTTTACGTTTTGTCTTCCTTTAACCCAGTGGGGGCTCGGTCTGATAATTTCTAGGTCTCTGGTTATAAGGGTAGGTACGACTGCTACCATTAAAAGATTCATATCTCTTTGGCATAGATGGTCTTTGCAGTTTACCTATAGCTTGCTTATTAGGCAGTGACCTTCGATTGGGTCTCAGATTAGATTTTCTTTTCTGAGTTGTCTCTTCGATACCTAATCTGGCGATCGAGTTGAGGTTTCTTCGGAAGAACTAGGTTCTTCTGTTGATTCCTCGGTGATGCTTAATCGATTAAGGTCCATTTCGCTCCCTTTCCGATTAGGCACTTGCTTTTTTGCTTTCGTGGTCTCTTTCCCTTATCAGATACATTTTTAGCTTTTTGTGTATCTTTGTCAGAGACTCGTTTGATTACACCCTTCTGAAGTGAACCAAATGGGGCTTTTGAGGATGTAGAAGGGTTCTCATACCCAATTCCCTTCTTGTTAGTCGGCGTTCGAAAATAGGTGTTCATATCTTGAACGGTTTTTGATGACTTCGTGAAAACCTCTATTTTCTTGCGCAAACTATCCTCAGTAGATTTTAGACTCTCATGTAGTCGGAATAACTCATCAAACTTAGCTTGTAGGATTTTGAAATCATCAGCTTGATGTTTGTTGATTGCTAGCTGATCTTTGATCTGCTTCTCCTGGTCAGAAGATTTAACTTTCAGAACGTTAAGTTCCTCGCCACCTTCGGAAGCGATTTGGTGATTCGATTTCGGTTGCTTTAGTAACGACGTTTTTTTTTAACAAGTCGATTATTTCGATCCTTAGCTTGTCATTTTCAAATTTCCACTATTGTATAAGTGTCTCATCGCATCGAGAGATCATCAAGCAATTGCTCAGAGTAGAGCTGCAAGTCAATCTCTTCAGCAGGTGTGCTAATAATAGCTGGTGTGGAAATTGAAAAAGCAGAAGTGTTGGGAGATGAATTTAATAAAGAATGATTTTGATTAGATCCCAAAACCCCTGAGTATGACATGTTCAGGATAATCTTGATAGTTGAGTCAGGATTCAGTTTTAGAGTGTTAGGGATGTTATCTGCAAAAAATGTATAGTCGTGAGATATAGATCGGGATAGATTCTCAAGACTCGAAGTTTTTGAAGAAACCGGTTTTCAAATATGAAACTAAAGCTTCCGGTTTCATGATGAAACCGAAGAATCGACTAAGTTTTCAAGAAACCGAAGTTTCGATATGAAATCAAGTATTCGAAGTTTCGAAGATGAAATCGAGATATCAAGACTCGATTAGAAACCGAGAATCAAGACTCAATGAGAAACTGAAGACTCAACATGAAGACTCAGTATATCAGTTAGTATATCTGAGAAGACTTCGTAAGTCATCAAGACTCGAAAGACCACAAGACACGTAAGATGTAATCATCAAGACTAAAGACGGAAGACTGAAGGATACTGAAGGCACATTAATTATCAAGACTCGAATGAACCAATGCTCAAAGATAAACCTGAATGTTCCGAGGCACTAAAAAATATCTATCTGAAGGATTCAATGCTGAGAAGAACGCAATTCCTAAGAAAAATAGATATTGCCCAAGACATTCTCATGCAGACAAACGGAACTAAGACAAAGTGTTGTTAAGGTTATATCACTCAGAGATGTAACCAAAAAGAGCCGTTGAGGTTGTCTACCTTTAACTGGAGACAAAAGTAAAAAAAAGAAGAAGACAAAGATCAGACATTCATTCAATCGACAAATGACAGTCAACAAACATGTCGATGAGTACTTTGTTCCAGACTGCAAAAAGTGATGACCAGCTACATGAAAAGCAGTTTACCTAAAACGTGCTAGGGAGTCTCGAACCCTAAATATAGCCATTCATCACACACCATAAGAGGAAACTCATGGAGCTATCTCTTCCAACGGATAGTTTTTCAAGAGTGACCTTGGTGTATGCCTATAAATACTTGTGACCCTCTACATTGAAGGTTATGGGAAATTTGTAAGCAACTCAAGAGCTCAAACTTATTATTGCAAGTTGAAGCACTCGAAAACCCAAGAATTTCCCAAGTGCTTTATTTCGAAGAGAGCTCATTCCACTAAGCCTAGCTTGATAAGATATATCCAAAGCTTAGTCGAGATATCCTAGCCTTTGCATTGTTCTTAATTGTAAAGGATATCTCATCCTAGTTGGAAACCAACCAAGAAACCCCAAACCCTTTGTAAGGTAGTTTGAGTGTGATTGTTGGTGAGATTGGAGTTAATAAAGAGTTAGTAAACTACAAGGAGGTAGTCGTAAAGCTCTAGAGAAGAAGTGAGTAAACTATCTTGGATAGTCGAAAAACTTGTGTGTGTTTTGAGTTAGTAAACTACAGAGGTAGTCAGAAAGCTCAAAATAGAAAGGTTAGTAAACTACAAGAGGTAGTCAGAAAACCTTAGGAAGTGATTAGTGAATTTCTCTGAAGAGATCAGGGAGAGTGGACGTAGGAGCTTGAGTCTCTGAACCACTATAACTTGTTGTGTTATTTGCTTTACAGATTGCTTTGATTAAGCTGTTGCATATCTTTAAACCGAAAGCATATTTTCACTGATATTCAGTTGGAATCAATCCACTGAAGTTGCATCTGAACTGAATCACAGCCTAATCAATATTCCATTAAAAGGAAGGTTTTCAGCAAAGCTTAAAACGAGTATAAACTAAGGGTCAACCATTCCGCTCATCTGAGTAGCTAGAACAGATAGTTACCAAACTGAACTTACTCTTCCAAGGGTTCTGTAAGTTAGTTATCTGATCCAAGCAGCTCAGGATCTCTGGCTTCGAGATCGATTGGGATTATCTCGAGGTATCTGAAAGCGGCTTCGGATCACTTGTCTCGGGTAGACTTTGACTTCGAGGCGATTTGTGCTTCTCGAGACCAAATCATCGAGACAACTGACCCAAGTGACTTCAAAAAAGAAAAGTTTTAAAATCACTGAACACGTGTATTCCCCCCCATACACGTGTAAGACTCGTTTGCACCGGGACCAACAAGAAGGTTTGGAGGTTACCTCAGATTGGTCTTCCTCCCTGGCCATCAGGCAGATTTCATCTTCATCTGAAGAGAATATCAGATCTTCATGGTCGAGAAAATCAACAAAGACCTTTGCTCGAAAAAAATCTTCTCTGGATGAGTAGCGGAAATCCTCGGAAGATAGGAATCATCAATTCTCTGATGTGTCGAACAACCATGGCTTTTACGTCTTTGAGCGTAGCTCTCTTTTTGTTCCGCTTCTCTTCTCTTTCTCGGGAGTCGGTCTAAGCGTTCGAGTTGTAGTGACTGTTTTCAAGCGATTGAAGCATGATCCACGATCCACGAACTTCCCTCGCCGGTGAGACACTTCCGTCTGTAGGATCTGTCGGTGACTTTCCTTTTTCGATTGTAATCGAACTCATTCATCGATATGTTATCTCTTCTCTCGTCTGACCGACCATCTCTTTTATCATCTCTGTGATCCCTTCGGTCATCAGATATATTCCTTTCTAGTGATCTGTCAGTTGGCCTCCTGTTCCTTCTGTCTTTATAATCCTTGTAGAATCTGCGATACTTACCGATTTGAATATTTGATCTTTCAAGTTTCCTGGTAAGTAAAGCGATCTGTTCAGCTTGGCTTATGATGTTTCCAATAGGTTCAGTGGCCTTGGATCTGCTGCTGGTTGCTTTGAATGCAACTGATTTAGATGTGGAGGTTGAGGCTTCAGCAGGCGTCTCGTCTTCATCTGCTTGCCCTCTTTCGATTAAATCGAACCCATGGGCTTTAAGGCTTAGGAATAAGCTACTTGGCTTCATCTTGGAAATGTCTTGGCAATCCTTGATTACCGTGACTTTCATATCCCATTTCTTAGTGAGAGATCTTAAGATCTTATAATTGATGTCTTTGTCTGACATCTCTCTTCCAAGTTCTCGTAGCTTATTTACTGACATGGTGATCCTCCCATCGAGCTCGTTGGGCAACATTTTGAGATTTTTGAACTTCACCAGTTCAGCTTGTAGTCGGCTGTCTTTGATCTGATCATTTCCTTCGCATATCTCAGCAAGAGTATCCCACATTTGTTTCGCTGTTTTGAGATACTTTATCTTCTCTTTGGTGACTTTATCCATCGTCTTCATGATTATATGCCTGGCGATTGTATCTAGAGTATACAACTTTCTTTCTTCTGCATCCATCAGGGCTGGACTTTTTCGAACAAGACTTCCAGGTGCATGATCTGGATCTCCTCCAACCGCTGGGTTGTCGTGATATATGATGATGGGTCCTCGTTCAGTGACTTCTATCATTCTGCCGCTTATCGATCCCAGATGGTTGCACATGTATATAGTCCAATCTGCATACTCATCAATTGAAAACTTAGGCAAATCATGATACATACCAGAGGTATTATCCATGCTGAGTGATTTTGAAAACGAATGAGTTTGAAAACAGTTTTTCAAGATCTGTTCAAATGACCACAAAGATTCTTCCTCAAGAATCGATGATACTCAAAGCCAGTGGTCTGTAGAACCACTGCTCTAATACCACTTGTAGGTCCCGAACGGGTTTTGTGAGGGTAGAAGTCTAGAGGGGAGGGGTGAATAGACTTACGAAAACTTTTCGTCTTGGATCGGTGTGATTGCAGATTTCACGATCGAGTGCTAGAGAGTCGGTTTGGATCGATGTTCAATCTTCTTGAGTGCTGAGGCGGTCGGTTTGATATCTGTCAGTTTAACTGAGAGTGTGGAAGCTTGTAAATACCCGTGTGAAAAACCAGTTTTAACAAATCAGATTCTCAAGTCAGTTTTCAACCGGCTGACTAAGGTGTCAACCTGATCAGATCAGTTGCTTGGTGCAGACTGAACTTAAATTAGAATATGTATGCAGTTTTAAACTCAGTTGTGTGAATAGTGTAAAGCAATAAAGAAAGCAAGTAAATGCACACAAGATTTTATAGTGGTTCGCATTTAAACCCGTCTTCGTCCACTCTTCCCTTAATACAGGGGCACCAACTTAACCTACTTAACCAACTGGACTTAGTTTTATGTGTTAGTCCAACACCCAACAGATGTTTATTGAGTTCACACTCAACCGAACCAGAAATCAGAAACTAGAATCCCTAGTCTGAAATCTTGCGGTAACAAACTTAACCTAACTTGAGTTTGGGTAAAGGTTTGTTGTGGTTCCAATTGAAAATCTATCCAAGTGTTTATGTAGCCAAATGCTAGTGGATAGGATTTCTTGCTAAGAACTATGGGATGAAAACTCTAAGAATAATCTTCAAATATGGTGTTCTTCGAGCGGAGATTTTGCTGTAGTTTTTGCTTCTTTTGCGGTGTCTCCGTGTTTGTTCTTAGTGTTCCCTCTCATCTTCAATTTTGAAGATTGATCCCATTTTATAGACCACGAAATCAAAGAGCCGTTGGAGAGCAATTTGAATTTCGGGATATATTAGGTAGGCTGTAGGATATGATTGTGACGTGCTCCGAATATCGACGTGGCCGTAGGCATGATTAGCGCCGTTTATGTCCGCAGCGTCAAATCTCGTAATGTCAGCTCTTTTTGTGCACGTGTCGCTTTCTCCTTGGCTTCGCGAGGCGGCACTTCAGTATTTGTCCATTAGACGATTGATATTCCTTTTGTAGAAGATTCGTCTTATCTGGTGTATCATTTTGATTGACGCCATGTGTGAGCTGACTTGATCAGATAACTGATCAGTCTACCTTGTAGAGTCTTCTGATGCAGATTGTCTTAGCACACTATCGCACTCGGTGATATAGGTCTTGTGTCTTCCGGTAGTCTTCGATCTTGGTGACTCGAGCCTCGATGTATTCACCATCATCGAGTCTTGAGTTTTATTCTGAGTCTTGAGTTCATCCCGAGTCTTGAAATCTTCTGTCTTCACCTGATCTTCTGACTTCTTTTCTTTTGAATTGTTCTTAGCCTTCTGATCATCTGACCTTATCTGGGTCATCTGATACTTCGACCTGACCTATACATATTGAGTTCCCCCTCAATACGTGACCTATCTTTTACATCAGCTATCTATACATTTCAGCTGGTCATCTTAATCTGATTCTAATTCATCGATCGGTATTTGAGTCCGACCGGTCCTATTACAACCTGTTTTGGAACTTCCATCAAAACTAAAATACAGATTTCCCAACAATTACAATATAGATGAATATTTTTTTTTGTATGAGACGGTACTTGAGACGAGTTTTCATCACATATATATTACTACCCCCGTCCCAGACCAGTTTTCACAATTAAATTTTACACGCATTTTTGCGAGCGAGTTTTATATTAGAAAATTTGCCTAATTACAATATAGATGAATATTTTTTTCGTATGAGACGGTACTTGAGACGAGTTTTCATCACATATATATTACTACCTCCGTCCCAGACCAGTTTTCACAATTAACTTTTACACGCGTTTTTGCGAGCGAGTTTTATATTAGTAATTGAAATGATAAATTGACTTTTAAAGAG
This sequence comes from Stenogyne calaminthoides, assembly GCA_037126765.1. NCBI lineage: Eukaryota > Viridiplantae > Streptophyta > Magnoliopsida > Lamiales > Lamiaceae > Stenogyne > Stenogyne calaminthoides. The sequence continues at coordinate 22,957,386 of JBBCBC010000024.1, read as the reverse complement.
GGGTGTGATAGACTAAGAGCTCATTGAAATATATAGATATATTATCATTGAACAATATTAGTTATGCAACTCACGTGCATTGTTAGTGGTATTAATTATTTTGCTAAAAGGTATTATTTAATCTGTATTAACTATTATTATTGAACAATATTAGTTATGCACTAGTCGTATATTGCAACTGATGCACCCAAGCAACATTCAAACTTACATTAAGAAAATTAATAATATTTTATATGCAATTTAATGAGATACTAAAAAATTCAATATATTATTGTACGTTGCACTTGGTGCATAATATTTATCAAATTAAGTGCCATGTGGAGATTAATGTATGACATTATAGACGTGTGTGGCCAGCATATGAATATGTGTCAAAGTGCCACATGGAGATGATTGTATGGCATAGTATGCGTGTATGACGATAATTGGTAGGTCGAGTCGGTGGTCTGTCTATAAAAGCCGTAATTGTGTAAGAGAATTGAAAATGAGCCGAAGCATTTCTTTTGATGCTTCCAGGGTTTATATGCCAGCAACTTCTAGGGTTGACATACGCCGCCCCCTCCCACTAGATGCTGTCAATGCCTTTGTCTCTATTAAGTGTCAGGTCAATATATGTTCTTGAATTATATTATATGGTTTTAATAGATCATAAATTTATTACAAAGTGAATAATGATACTTTGTTTTTAAAATTTGCCTACGTTTTATTGATCGATATGAATATTTTCTATTAAAGGTTTATATTGATATCACAAATTATTGATTTGTTTATATATGTTATGACTGAGATTGTGGATCTCAAACTATTTGAATGAAAATGTTTAATAAATCAATCGATGAATCATCGTCTTTTATTTGATGTTGTTGTGTGATGTTATTCCTACATATATTTGTTATATGTTGTTAAATGAGAAGGGATTCTAGTAGACATAGTATTGATATCATTCTGTTTATTGATGTTTGTTTTCTTTCCATTTTAGTGGAAAATATTTTGAAAATAAATGAAAAATGGATGGACCATATATAGAGTAAGAATTACTTGTTTCCATTATTGTTAGTTTGATGTTAATTTGGAGTCTTAGAAAATATTTTCTCGAGAAAAAGTATTCTTTTATTGTTTTATTATTCAAAAGCTTTTATTACAGGAATTTTACGGCTGCTATCAAAGGATGCGTAGAGTAAATTTTGTCTACGCAAAGACCCACAAACCACATGTGAGAGGTAATCTACTTCATAATTTAAAAGATTTCTTTTATCATAAGATAAATTGTTGTTCCTTAACTATTTGAAATAAAATATAGGCTTCATTTTTCATATGTCAAATTCATAATACAAAATTAATGATTTGAACTTATTTATTAGTCTTTACCACAAGGGATTTCCTTTAACACAATGATGTAGCATCTTTTGTTACACCATCTAGATGAATGATATATAGACAGTGTAAATAAAGTGAAATTGTGAGATAATAAGTGTGATTAAGTGTACTATATTTATGTCATTTATCTAAGTAATGTAATAAAAGATGTTAAACAAGTGTTGTATAAGGGATTGTTGGGAGATGAATTTAATAAAGAAGATTTTGATTAGATCCCAAAACCCCTGAGTATGACATGTTCAGGATAATCTTGTAGACTGAGTCATGATTCAGTATAGAGTGTTCAGGAAGCTATCTGCACCATGTATAGTCAGCAGATATAGATCAGGTTAGATTTTGAAGATTCTGAAGACTCCATAAGTTTCTGAAGAAACTGAAGACTCAGTAAGTTTATGAAGAAACTGAAGACTCAGTAAGTTTCTGAAGAAACTGAAGACTCAGTATGTTTCTGAAGTCTCAGTATGATACTGAAGACTCAGTATGTCACTGAAGACTCAGTATGACAGTGAAGACTCAGTATGACACTGAAGACTCAGTATGTCACTGAAGACTGAAGACTCAGTATGTCACTGAAGACACTGAAGACTCAGAAGACGCTGAAGACTCAGAAGACACTGAAGTCTCAGAAGATACTGAAGACACTGAAGATACTGAAGACCCAGTAGTTACTGAAGACTCAGTAAGATACTGAATACTCAGTATAACCTGAATGTTCTGAGGCACTGAATAATATCTATCCGAAGACTACAAAACTGAGAAAAACGCGAATATACAGAAAAATAGATATTGCCCAAGACATTCATATGCAGACAAAAGGAACTAAGTCTAAATGTTGTTTAAGGTTATCTCATTCAGAGAGATTGACCAAAAAGAGCCGTTATGTTGGTCTACATTTACTGAAGACAATAACCAATCAGAGGAAGACAACATTGTACTTTACTGACACTGAAAGCGACAGGTCACTGAATCATGTCAGTAGTACTATGTTCCAGATTGCAAAAAGTGGTGATTGGCTACATGAATGCATATTTCCTAAAACATGCAAGGGAGTATTCAAACCCTAAAAATAGCCTTTCATTAAACACCATAAGAGGAAACTCATGAAGCTATCTCCTCCAACGGATAGTTTTTCAAGAGTGACCTTGGTGAAGTTGCCTATAAATACTAGTGACCCTTTACATTGAGAGGTTACGGGAAATTTGAAAGCAACTCAAGAGCTCATTCGTATTATTGCAAATTGAAGCACTCGAAAAACCTAGAATTTCCCAAGTGTTTCACATTGAAGAGAGCTCATTCACTAAGCCTAGATTGATAAGATATATCCAAAGCTTAGTAGAGATATCTTAGCCTTTGCATTGTTCTTATTGTAAAGGATATCTCATCCTAGTTGGAAACCAACCCAAAACCCAAACCCTTTTGTTAAGGTAGTTTGAGTGTGTTTTGTTGGTGAGTTGGAGTTGTAAAGAGTTAGTATGCTACAGTGAGTTAGCCAGAAAACTCAAGAGAAGAAGTTAGTAAGCTACTTGTGGTAGTCTGAACACTTGTGTGTGTTGAGTTAGTAAACTGCAGTGAGTCAGCCAGAAAACTCAAGGTAGAAAAGTGAGTAAGCTGCAGTGAGTCAGCCAGAAAGCTTTAGGAAGTGGTTAAGGAATTTCTCTGAAGGTCAGAGAGAGTGGACGTAGGAGCTTGAGTCTCTGAACCACTATAATTGCTGTGTTGTTTTGCTTTCTGTATTGCATTATTATCTGTTGCATGTTTTTCACTGAAAGCATAATTCACTGATATTCAGTTGGAACCAATCCACTGAACTTGCATCAACTGATCACAACCTTAATCACTGTTTTATTAAAAGGAAGATTTTCAGCAAAGCTAAAACGAGTATAAACATAGGGCCTACCATTCCGCACACTTGAGTAGCTAGAACATATAGTTACCAAACTGAACTAACTCTACTGAGGGTTCAGTAAGATAATTATCTGATCCAAGCGGCTCAGGATCTCTGATAAAACTCAGGCTCAGTTGGGCTAATCTGAAGCTTCTGAAAGTAGCTCAGGATCATTGTCTCAGTAGACTTTGGCTCAGGGCAATCTATGCTTCTCAGGGCCAAATCATCAGGACAACCTGACCCATCTGACCTCAGTGAAAGAAAAGTTTTAAAAATCACTGAACACGTATATTCCCCCCCCATACACGTGAGAGACTCGTTAGCACCGGGACCAATAAGTGGTATCAGAGTAGTGATTCAATTTGACCACTTGCTTTGGTGGCCATAGTCTAATTTGCTGAAAGACTTTGGTGGTCTACTGAACCGATCTATTTGCTGATATCTTACAAGGCTCAGTCATCATGCCTTCTAAGAAACTTCATATGTTCTCTGTTGAGAGCTATGATCTATGGAGATTAAGAATGCAGGCTCATCTGTATTCAAAACATGAAAGAATGTGGAGAGTGGTTTCTGAAGGACCATTCAAATTTCTTTGTTGAATCGCAGAATCACCGACATCTTGAGAGGAATGATCCCGAGATGAATTTCCAAAGTCCGATGATCAACTTACTCTGATGAGAGAAAGTTAGTCAATCTTGACTACATTGCTAAAGATACTTTGTATAAAGACTATTGATGATGGTGTTATGGGGATGATTTCTCCTTTGTGAAACTAAAAAGAAATATGGGACACACTTGTCATTATGTGTCAAGGCACGCACCATATTAAGGAAAACAAACTTTTCTGTTGCTATTGGAAAGTTTGATAGCTTTGAAATGGAAGATAGTGAATCCATTGACAAACTTGAGGTCGATTCACTAGCATCATGAATGATCCGAATGCTCTTGGGAAAAGATACCCACAGAGAGAAATTAGTACCTTCGAAAATTCTTAGAGGATTATCTAAGAAATGGGATATACATCTTTGTGGTGATTGAAAACACCAAAAATATTAATTCCATGCCATATCAACAAGTTTTCTCTGAACTGAAAGCTTATGAGTTTGTGATTGACAAGAAAACTAAGAAAGCTGACAACAAAGATGATTCTTCATCTAGCAAGAATGTGGCTTTCAAAGCCAAAGAGAAATCTGTAAAGTCTAGAGAGTCCGAGAACTCACTTGCCAAAAAATTAGGATGAAAGCGGGGAGGATAAGCTAGTCTTTGATGGCAAGGAGGTTTGAAAGACTCAATAGCAGATATGAGAAATATAAGAAATATTACAGGAATCACAGGTACAAGAGAGACTCAAAAGCTGAGGACAGAAAGGACCAGAAAGTTGAAGGATCTTCATCCAAAAAGAAGGACTCCAAGACCAAGGAGGAAAGTGATCAGGATGATGATGCCAACAGATGCTACAACCGGAAGAAAAGGTCACTTTCAATATGACCGCCCCGAGCTAAAGTCTTAAAAAGAAAGAAAGGAAAAGACAAGCCAAGAGAGACAAGAAGTTCTCCGGCAAAGAAAGCTATGATTCTTTGAGGAAGAAAGAAGAACATTCTGAAGAAGGTTCCAGTTCCTCAGATGAGATTTTCTCAGATAGTGACAGTGATGATATCTGTCTTATGGCTGTAGAGGAGGTGAAAGAAAAGGACACTGAGCTGAATGAATACAACATAACACTGATGTGTGGAAATGAATTGGCTCCTGCTGTATGGTATCTGGATAGTGGATGTTCAAGACATATGACAGGATATAAGCAACTAATCACTGACTATGTTGAGCAAAAAGGCCCTCAGATCACATTTGGAGACAATTCCAAAGGACAAACTGAAGGATATGGAACTCTTGAAGTTGACTCTATTCATATCCATGGTGTTTCATATGTTTCTGGTCTAAAGCATAACTTGCTTTCTATCAGTCAATTCTGTGACAAAGGATTCAATGTTGAGTTCTCAAAGAACTTATGTTATGTGAAAGACAATACTTCACAGAAAATTTTACTGACTGGTACTAGAAAAGGAAATGTGTATCTTGCTGATTGGAGTTCAACTCCTAAAGATACATGTTTGGTTGCAATAAGTTCCACTGATACCAGTTGGTTGTGGCACAAAAGAATGAATCACTTAAACTTCAAAACCCTGAACAAACTTGCAAGATTAACACTTGTGAGGGGGTTACCAAATGAAGTGTTCAGTAAAGAACATGTATGTGATGCTTGTCAGAAAGGAAAACAAATCAGATCATCTTTCAAAAGCAAAGTAGATGTTTCTACTGATAGAATACTACAACTGTTACATATGGATCTCTTTGGTCCAGTAACACCTGTGAGCACTAATGGCAGAAAATATACACTTGTGGTAGTTGATGACTACTCTAGATACACATGGGTCATATTCTTACTCAGGAAGAAAGAGAATCGAACAAAACCGCCTGCGAACTCTTTGAAAAGGCTCGATCTTGAAAAGAATCGAGAGTGTGGTAAAAATCGATCGGATAAAGGAACCGAGTTTATCAATCATATTATATCGATTATTGTGCGAAAAAATGGAATAACTCATGAAACATCACCGCAAGGATCCCCACAAATGTAATGGTGTTCTTTGAAAAAGAAGAAATAGGACTCGAAAAGAAGTTTGCAAGGACAATGATTCTTTGGCCGATATTCCTAAGAGATTTTGGGTTGAACTATCAACACCGTGCATGCTATTCTCGAAACGGATCCATCTTGACCAAGAACCAAGGAAAAACTCCATATGAGCCGGAATGAAAAGGAAGCCTCTTGTTTATTTCTTTTTTCGTGTGTTTGGTTGCAAGTGTTTCATACACAATAATGGTAAAGATCGGTTGAAAACTTTTGATAGCAAAGGCGATGAAGGGATATTCTTAGGATATTCTCAAGTCGATAAAAAGCCTTCGGGGTTTACAACCGTAGGACTCTTATTGTGGAAGAAACACCTCGTGTTGTTTTTTTGATGAATCTACTTATGTTCGGAAGAAAGCAGAACATGACTTCAGAGAACTCGACCAAGAGAATCACCAGACTTAGCTTTGAAAAAGAATGATAAAACATCCTCTAAACCCGAAAAAGAAGAAGTCACCACTTTCTATGAATGGAGTGAATCGATTCGCACAAAGAAGTTCGGGATGGAAAAACTTCGGGATGGTGAGACTCGGATGGAAATTCTCCAATCGAAGGAAAGCCAACACACTGAAGCTGACCAATCTGAACATACACCAGTTCAGACTCAGGTATGTAATGCCGATGAAGATGTGGTCACGGCTGAGGCTGTTGTGTTCGATATAATAAATCAGGATTAATCGAACATCAAAGAGCGACACGTGTAATATTTGAATATAATAATCATGCCCGGTGGATGAGTTACTTTTTGTTCGCCAACTGATCAGAATTGCTCGGCCAGCCTACCGAACAAACGTAGCCAGAATTGCTCGGCCAGCCTACCGAACAAACGTAGCCAGGTCAGTATGTTCGAACTCAAATCTCCTGAAGAACTGACATCCTAAAAGCGACGAACAAAAAGTCCAACCGAACAAAAGATTAATTTTGACGATCAAAAGAGCGTCCTACAGACGACGTTTGTACAAAGATCGATCTAGAAGATGAAGTCAGAAACGTGGCAACACCACCGGAGTTCTTGCATGATCCAAAGAATCCAGCACATGCTTTACCAATCCAGCTCATGCTTGCCGAAGTGCTATAAATGGAAGAAAAAAGAAGAAGAAAAAGGTTGGTTCACGAAATAATCCCAGAAATATAGCCTACAAAAAATCCCCTGAGAGGTGAGGAACAAAAAAAGGAGAGTGTTCATTCACATGTACGAAAAACCCTAGAACTCATTTGATAACCTGCATCGATTCATCTTCATAAGATGTATCAAGAACTGTACGTGTAAAGCTCGTAATACTACCTCCTGGCTTGGTATGCCCCCAGAGTAGTCATTTGTTGACGAACTGGGTCAACAAATTCATCTTATTTACTGTTTATTTTACACGTATATGTTTTGTTTGCGAGTTGTAATTAAATTAGCCACATAATATTCATCAACCAAAACGACTCGCGACAATTGGCGCTAGAAGGAGGGTAGAGGAAAAATCAACCCATACACGAACCCCTAGTTAGCCGAGGCAGAAAAAAGAAATATAATGCCTCAATCTAGGAACACCCAAACGGAGAGGTCGGAACAAAGCCGACCATATGACCGAAAAAAGGGCCCAAATCGGCCTCATAAAGATCGAAAAAGGAAACTATTAATCTTGAGGATATAACCAATGATCCGTGACCCACTACAAAAGCAATCACTTTCTTGCTACGAAAGAGCCTGAAAAGAGGGCGAAAAAAAATTAGCGGTTAGAGGCTCAAAAGCAGGAAGAGCAACACTCACATACACCCGACAACAAGCAAGCTAAAAAGAAAACTGCAAAGCGGACCAGTAAAAAAGCCGATGATACGTCGGATGACGAACAGCCTCAAGGGTCTAGACCATCAGCGTTTGGGCGTTTGAGGCTCTCCGCCAAAGACCGAATCGGCAATAATAAAGATGTGATCCGGAAAGAGACATCCAATAGAGGTGCCCGCGCATTCAGATCTTCAAAAGCATCCGCACACCGAACAAATATCGGCGGGAACAAAGTTGTCTATCCATCACCGATTGGGTAGTCAAGGACAAACTTGGAGAGGGGGACTGCCCCATCACGAGCATGATCCACGAGATCCTCATGATGGGAAACAAATTTCAATCTAAGTCTATCAGTCCCACGAAATTTGCAGAAATGCAAAAAGCCATCGAGGGATTACAGGCCGATCTGGCCGCGACTAAGAGCTACCCTCGAACGAGCACCGTACCTTGCTCGCCATTATCACCAGCGATCATGGCGGCCGAAGTCCAAGAGAAAGTCGCAAAGACCCGACCACCAATTCCTATTTTCGATGCTGAGTCGGATCCTCATGTCCATCTCAGCAAATATTCAGACTTTATGATCGCGATGGGGCTCAGACGCGACGCTTGATCTATCATTCCCCATGACTTTGGGTGATCGAGCACATAGGTGGTTTACCACTTTACCCGCTGCGTCCATCACATCTTTCGCACAACTAGGACGACAATTTTTGTCCCATTTCTCGTCCATGTGTGCTCGCCCTGCGCCGAAACAAAGGTTGGCGCATTTTTCCCAATTAAAAGGTGAGTCTGATCGATCATACATAGAAAGATTTGATAAATGTTTATATGATGGAGCCCCAGTTGAAGAGGATGCTAAGATCCTCGCGGTGGTCGGAGGCCTGACTTTAAATACAGACATGTGGAAGGCCATGCATCAAGATTGGCGAACTCATACTCAGAGTTTAGAGAGCGAGCAGCTAAAATCATAGCTATGCAAGATTTGCTCGCACAATCACAATTGAGACAGGAGCCTATCGCTAGGAAAGCTTTCGAAAAGAAAACGATGAATGAAGGGGGGTACAGACCCCAACCTCCTTCAAACCTTTTGAACAAAGAGCGAAGAAATGCCCCTGACGAAGTCTTTTTGGGCGTTTCGGCAGAAACTATCTTTAATCAAATCAAAGATCGGGACATGTTGGACAGGCCAAGAAGAATTGTAATGGATAAGCGTCGACTCAACGCTTCCAAATACTGTAATTATCACGAGTACATCGGGCACAATACAGAAAATTGCCGCGATTTACTCCGCCAACTTTGGAAGCTATATGAAGAAAATCGTCTTTCCCAGTTCTTAAAAAGCCCGCCAACGAGGATCCGCGAATGTAAAAAAAGATGAGAAGACCGAAGGGAAAAAGCGGAAGGCGAACAAACATTTGACAAGTGATCCCAAAGAATCACGCAAAGAGATCTGAAAACGCCCAAAAAAGAGGGCCTCCCTCTTTTGTTGGAAGAGGTCGAAAAGTCAAGAAATCCAAATGATTAAGTCACCTGAATATGGTCCTCAATTGGATGTTACCAGCGCCAACGTTATCTAATAGACGTAAAAAGATGGAGATCGTGCCATGCGAAACATCCATCGAGCAAAAGGTGGCGAGCACATCATCCGGTTCCCCACCTACACACCAAATCATTTTCTCGGAGGGCGATCTCGGCGGGATTATAACTCCCCACAACGACTCCTTAACCATCGATTGCTTTCGTCTCCTCGGGTTGAAGGTACATCGCCTCTTAGTTGATCTTGGGGGCTTATGCAAACATTTTGTTCGTTAATACCCTTCGCCAGATGGAAAAACAAGTTGGGGATTTGAGCGGTTATATTGAACCATGTAATCATACTATAATGGGCTTTGGGGAATCAGAATCCCGACCCTATGGTATGATTAGGTTAGAGTCGAGCTAGAATCAACTTTGAATTCGGACATTAGGCGAACTAGAATGTTAGATTTTGTAATCGTCGATGTTCATCCACTTATAACGGGTTTCTAGGTCGCCTGCTTATTCGAGAATTCAAAGCGGCTTTGTTCCACGACATTACTATTGTGTTAAATTTCCGACACAAGATGGAGCAGGGGTGTAAAAGGAGATCAAAAAGAAGCTCGAGATTGTTTGCTATCATGTGTACCAGAAAAACAAAATATTGTTAACATGATGGAACAAACAGGGGAGATTGGTGAGTCAAGCCAGCGAGTAAAAACACCGTCTAAACATCTTCCGACGAACATGAGTTCGGCGAACATAACCATTCGTCTGAAATACGTAAAGGCGCGAACATAAACTTCGGAAAAGACAACTAATTCCCCGATCTCCTAGATCAAATGAATATTGATCGGTAGAACGAGCAATCGGACCTAGAGCCTCTCATAGGTTTTGAACCCATGGAGGTTGATGATGAGCCCCGGGGATCCATTCAAGACCCTCGGTGGAAGCAAAAAAGAAAGCAGGCGACTCCTGTTGAGCAATTGGAGCCAATCAATATCGACCCGAACAGACCTGAGTTAGAAGTGTTCGTTGGTTGAAATTACGAACCAATCCGAAATGCGAAATAATTACTTACCTTCAAGCAAATTTAGATGTGTTCGCATGGTCACACGAGGACATGGTTGGAATAGATCCAGAGCATGCCCGCCTCCCTCAACCTTGATCCAATACAAGCTCCAGTTGTCCAAAAACGCGAAAATTTAGTCCTAAAAATATGCGGCGTTGAATAATGAAATCAAAAAGCCGCTTTCGACAACAAATCGATCCGAGAGGTAAAATGCCCAAGATGGCTTGCGAACCTCATGCTCGTTCGCCAAATCAAATGGATCTTGGAGACGTGTATCGATTTCAATTGATTTGAATAAGGCATGTCCAAAAGATAATTTTCCGATGCCCCACATTGATTATTTGGTTGATAATCTGACGGGCCATGAACTCATGACATTTATGGATCGTTACCGGGTTATCACCAAATACCAATGCATCCGGACGATCAAAAGAATACGGCGTTCTCGCAGTGAAAAAAAGAACATGTACTGTTGGCAATGCATGCCATTCGGATTAAAGAATGTCGAAGCAACGTATCAACGTTTGGTGAACAAAATGTTCGACGAACACATCGGCCGAACAATCGAGGTATATATCGATGATATTGTGGTAAAGAGCGAACATAAGGAAGACCACATCACCCACCTCGCACAAACGTTTGATATATTGAGGAAGTATAATATGAAGTTAAATCCCAAGAAATGCGAATTTTGGGATTCATTCAGGAAATTCCTCGGACATATGGTTAGTCAACGGGGGATTGATGCGAACCCATCAAAGATTCAAGCAATGCTCGATATGCAAGCCCCCAGAAATGTGAAAGAGGTCCAAAAGTTAACCGGACGATTAGCTTCCGTAAGCCGGTTTATATCACGAAATGGGGACAAATGTAAACCTTTCTTTGATGCATTAAAGAAGGGAAATTTCGATGGACCCGAGCATTGCGAATGCATTTGAATCATTAAAGAAGACTGCGATACTCGGAACCTTTATCTAAGCCTATCCCAAAGCGAACAACTCTATCTCAGATCTTCTTTGCGTCTGAACATCGCGATCGATCTTTGTGCTCGTCTGCAGGCGAAAGAGACCACACATTTACCCATTTATTATATTAGCCAAGTCTTTAAAAAGCCGAAACTCGGTATCCTCCATTGGAAAAATTAGCATACGCCCTCGTAATGAGTGTGCGAAAATTGCGACCATATTTTTTCGACCACTCAGTTGAGGTATTGACTGCATTTCCATTGCGCCAAGTCCTCCACCGACCCGAGATACTTGGGCGGTTGCTCAAATGGGCGGTGGAGTTAGGGCGATTCGGCATTACTTTAAGCTCCTGAACAGCAATGAAGGGCCAAGCTATGGCCGATTTCATGGTTGAGTTGACATATCCACAAATTCCTGACGAAATTGTCGATCAACCGTGGCACATGTATGTTGATGGATCATCAACAAGTTCAAGAGCCGGAGCAGGCGTAGTTCTCATCAGCCCAACCAGGCAAACGTTTACAACAGCCATTCGATTTGATTTTCCAGCTACAAATAATGAGGCTGAATATGAAGCTTTGATCGCTGGACTACAGATGGCAATGACAATGGGAATTCAGAGGCTGATGATCTATAGCGATTCTCAGGTAATCGTTTATCAAGTAACAGGCGAGTATGAGGTCCGAGGCGAACAAATGGCACAATATCAACAACTAGCAAAAGAGTTGCTCGAGCATTTTGACCAAGTTTTCATTGAATAATTACCACGATTGGTAATTAGTTCGTCCGATCTTTGCACGCTGGCAACAGCAGAAGGAGTGACGAACACAACAGACATTGTGGTCGTCACAGCCTATACGCCATCAGTTCCCAGGATTACGATCGCCCAAATAACAAGCGAACAAGAAACTTGGATGACTCCAATAATGAGTTATTTACAAAAGGGACTTCTCCCTGAAAATAAAGCACAAGCTACTCGCCTCAGATTACAGTCTGCTCGATATACTATTATAGACGAGCATTTGTACAAAAGAAGCTTCTCACTTCCACTTTTGAAGTGTATTACTCTGAAAGAGGACATGTATTACGCAACAAATCCATGATGGAGTATGCGGAAATCATACAGGTGGGCTCGTCCTGGCACATAAAATAATCAGGCAAGGTTATTATTGGCCAACCCTTAAAAAGGATTCGCTTGCATATGCTCGTGCGTGTTATCAGTGCCAGGTACATGCTCCACTCATTCATAGCCCACCTGAAGAATTAGTATCAGTTTATAGTCCATGGCCATTTGCTAAATGGGGGATCGATTTAATCGGCCCATTTCCCTCGCACATCGAGTTAGATATCTTTGTGGTAGCCGTTGATTATTATACTAAATGGGCAGAAGCCGAGGCCATTGTTAAAATCACCGAACAAAGGATGTGGAACTTTGTTTGGAAAAACATCATCTGTCGATTTGGGCTTCCCCAATCATTGGTCACGGATAACGGCAAACAATTCGATGGAAGTGAATTTAGACAAAATTGTGCTCGCTGGGGGATAAAAAAGCACTACTCAACTCCATATTATCCCCAGTCAAATGGTCAAGTCGAAGCCGTCAATAAAATTATCAAGCATACCCTCAAGGCTAGACTTGATAATTCCAAGGGGGAGGATAAATTTGAAGAATTGCCTGAAATATTGTGGGCTTACCGAACAACTTTCAGAACATCAACTGCGGAGACCCCTTTTGCTTTAGCATTTGGTGCGGAAGCTGTTATACCCGCAGAAATCAAAATTCCAAGTCATCGAACAATGACTTTTGGAGAGCATATTAATGACCAGGCGCTCGCTCTGAATTCAGACCTGTTGGAAGAAAGAAGGACGGAGAGGTTTGTTTTCAAGAATGCTATGTACAAAAAGAGATCGAAAAAGTTTTATAATTCCAAAGTCCGAATCTTGCAGTTCAATGTGGGCGAGCCGGTTTTTTAAAAATGATCGATGGGGGTACCCAGTGGTGTGTTCGGTCGAGCATGGGAAGGTCCTTTCAGAGTCACAGAACGTTTACCAAACGGGGCATATGACTTGGAGGACCTGAATGGAGTCCCATTGTCTTACTCGTGGAACGCGTCAAATTTGAAAAAATATTATCAATAAAGGCGAGCATAGTATCGGATGAACAAAGTTAAAACAGCTAAAGCGAGCATATTGTTGACCGAACACAATCAGCCATTCAGTTCAAACGAGTAAGATGATCATAAAAGAAGAATATATTATTTTCGATACTTATCTTCAAGAAAAATGCTGGACAGCACTATTGACAGACAAGAGATACGTGTCACAACGAGTTGTCAATAGAAGATACGTGTCGGGGCGAGTTGACAAGTGGTGGCAGCCATGCAAGGATAAGTTAATTTTTAAGCAAGAGCTGTCAAAAAGCCGGACAGAAATAAGAGAGCTAGCACCAGCTATCTATGCCAGCACTAGCTTGGGACAGTTCTATAAATAGGGGCATACTTATAGTTAAGAAAAGCAGGAAAAAAGAAAGAAAAAAGATGAAGAAGAAAAAAGGAAAAATACTGCGATTCTCAGAAGGAAGACGGTTTAGTATGCCCCCAGACGTAGAAGAATCCAGCTCTCGATTCAATGATCAATTAAATTTGAATCGAGCATCTGTCCGGATACGAGCTTTTTACCTCACATTCGTTGCGAGCACAGGTTGAAGCCCGTTCCCGGACTCAAGATGCTCGGAAGAGTCATGGTTGCCACTCCACGTTACTCACTGCTTACGCAGTAATAAGCCATGAGTCCCCTATGCATCCCCAAAATCTCCTCTGAAGGGGAGGGATGTCATAGAGTCCACCCAAAATAAGATGCCGATCTTGATGCTCGGGCATCTCTTTGGAGGATAGAATGGTCTTGGTGAAAAGTTTTGCTCGCGACTATTTTAAAGCGAAAGCGAGAATCGCGCCACATGCTCATGCTCAATGCACGCCATATAACCACAACTTGTCCGGGGAGGGACAAAAAGCTTATCTTCTTCTTTGCTTGAGCATGTTACAAAAAAAAAAAAGGGTAGATAGCACGATGTGCCACATCCTTGTCAACATCAATTCCGGACAAGGTGGGGCGGTTAGGTTCTACTCAAGACAGTTTTAAATTCAAAACCTGATCCGATAACAATTGTTGTGTAATAGATAGTCTTCTTGACTATGAACGATGTAATAGAATACAAAGTGTTGCAAAAAGAAAAAGAATGATATATGTACTTTTGTTCGCTAAAGAGTTTCTAGTTCAGGCCTATTTGAGGTCGCACCTAAGCCGGACGACCCAAACAAAGACGAACGAGCCCAGTCTATGTTCACCGATTTAACGACCATTAATTCGATTCCCCGCAGCAAAAAGCGAGTAATGGGTACGCCGCAATCATAAAGCCGACTAGTACTTATAGATACCAGTAACGACGAAATGGTGACGATTACGTGGTCGCAGCCAAATAAGACGGCCCGAGTACGAAGTGATCGCGACCTAAATAAGACGATCACAAGACCAAGAAAGGGGGTTCAAAAAGTAACCCATCCGGTCGCACCTAAATAAGACGATCAACCGATTACAAACGTCGATAAGACAATCAAAACCGAAAGAAGTCGAGGAGGCGGGCATAAAAAAAACCCAATGTTCGAATTCATTCAGAAGAAAAGAGGCAAAAACTGGAAAGCAATAAAGCGAACGTAAAGCAACAAAGAAAATATCAAGCAACACAAGTATCAACATTCATCCTCAACAAACAGGTTAGAGGAAACAGTTCAATATGAAATCCATTTGTTCAATTGAAGAAATATTCGGACAAAAGAAGAAGTATCAACAAGAAACAGTTAAAGATATATTGTTCGAATTAAAAAGTGAAGAAGACAAAAAGTTACACAAGTCTTACAAAGAAAAAAGACATCAAGGTACAAAGTCAAAATTGGGGGTAGATGGAAGAGAAATGTCGAACACATTATGTTCGGTCCCCTCAACAGCTTCAGGATGTCCGGGTATCAGATGCTCGCTGGGAGGCGCACTTTGCTCGGTTGCAGGAGGTTCTTGCTCGTCCTGTACCTGATTGATCCCAGATTCAGTGTGAAGATTTTGATCGGCAACCTCAGTAACAATAACGTCTGAGTTCTCCTCTTCATCCGGAATTGGATCGTCAATTTTGATCCTTCAGGAAAAAACGAGAAAAAGTCACCTGACCATTCAAATCCGACATTGGGAGGTTGCGATCTGGAGGGTTATCAACCAGGTACTGCTGAAAGTCGGATATGAGAGGGGCAATTTGCTCGCTGTTGAGTGTGTGGCGAACAGATCGAACAGCATCGGCAAAAGCGCAAATATACGAGAAATTAGACATGGAGTCAATATACTCGTCATCATGCAGCTTAGAGTTTTCGAGGCCTAAACGAGTGTTAGTCTCTTCAAAGAATGATGAGTTTGTTGGCCAAGTTCGTCCCTCTCACTTTCCATTTTTTCAACACCGGCCGAGTTTTCTGGCTTCGGCATTCATTTCTTCTTGAGCCCTTCGAATATTGATCACCTCCTCCTGAGACTGATTCAGTGCCTCTCTCGTTTGATGAGCATCCTCTTGAGTTAGGCGAGCATTCTCTTGAAATTGGCGAGCATCCTCCCCGAGCTTGATTAGGCGCCCGGCTTGTCTTAAAAACAGTTTGCTCTGAGCGATTTTCGATTCATCTGGACCTGTTCATTTCGATCACTTTGTCTTCAAAGTTCTAATCAAAGCCAAATAATTGGCTTGGATGTTAGCGGACCGAGCATAAGCTTTCTCAAGAAGCGACCAAAGATGACCACTGAAGCACCAGCCCCAAACGCATAGTTTCAAGGGGTGGGACCCGTCGTGGAACTCCTCCAGATCGATAGTCCACGCTCGAGCGAAGTCCAGCAAGCTTTTTGAACATGCTCCGGCACGCCTGGAACTTTGCGAACACTCGGCGAGCAAAAGTAATTCTTTAAGTTGGGCATTAAGGGCGACAACCTGCTCAACCTACAGTATGTACATATTTGACCAAATGAGTATAGAGATGTCGACCAGAAATCAAAGCAACAAACAGAGCGAGCAAAATGTACCTGCCCACGCGAGCTGGATCCCATCCCAGGAATGATTTATCTTCGGGAGATCGGAGCTCGGAGTCTATCGGAGTCCATGATCGAGGTCCAAATTTGAGGGGAGAAGATGTGCCAACTTCCATTTCGACAATCGTGAAATGGGACCAACAACAAGCGGCGGCCGCTCGATTGCCTCGGCGGTAGGGTCCGAGTCGACTGACGCATCGGTCTTGTCTGAGTTTGCTCGATCGGCCCCTGTTCGATCGGCCCCTGTTTGCTTGGCCCCTGTTCGCCGATCTCCACCCTTGGTCTTTTTGGTGGAGGAGTTTGTTCGCCAGCCCCATATTCAGCCGAATGGGAGCCCCTCTGTGCTCGACTTGATTCACCAGGACCGGATGAGGGTCGTTTGGCCCTGCTCGCCTCCCCTCTACCTGTTCGCTGAGCTTCTCGCTCAGCCTGAATCCGAGCAAGTTCCTGTGGCCTCTTTCTTCGAGCCATCTCAGTGTGTTCAGACGTACTCACAGCGATGGTCACAGCTGGAAAAGCTATAAATAAAACGAAATCAGAATCAACGGGTGACAAATAACAAAAAAGACACAAGACTTATACAAAAAACAAAAAGATAATCCTTCTAGGAAGGATCAATGAAGAACAAGATGATGAGGAGGCACGAACAAACCTCCTTTCTTTCTCTCCTGTTGGCGGTGTTCAAAGTTATCACGGATCTTTACGAACGAGGTTCGAGATCAATCTGCCAAAACCGATTTCTTTGAAATAGCCGTCGTTTGTCTCCTTATCCGTCGCGGCTGGAATCCCTGAAATAAAAAGTGAGTTAAAATCAGTTCAAATTGAAGAATGAAAGATACAAAATCACTTACTTCGGTACACTCCGAAGTCAGTGGGGATGTCCAAACGAGCATTTGGCTCGCTTCCAGAGGCCGGACTTTTCCAATTGCCCCCTACGAACCAGAACTTCTCTTTCCAGTCACTGATTTTGTTCGGCACATCCTCGATAATTTTGCACTTGGCGTTAGCTTGCATAAACAACCACCCGTGTTCGCCCCTCGGACGAGTCAAGTGCACTAACCGAGCAAGTTCAGCTGCCGAAGGATAATACCTTGGCTTCATTTTGCCGAACAACGTCAAAAAACTCATAACCATATGCCATCCATTCGGTTTAAGCTGTGTAATGGTGATATTCCATTCCACGAGCAAACGGGTGATTGCCGGATGGAGAGGAAATCGAAGACCAGCCTCCATGGTGTCCAAATTCACGGCAACACAACCCTCAGGGGGTTGGTCAGCCCGCTCATCAGGACCGGGTGCCTAGAAAAAGACATCCTTAGGGGTTTCATAAATTCTATGCAGCTGAGCGAGCATATCTACATCAATTATGCTCGCCATTTTGCTCGCTGGGTACTCGTTCTCTACACTAATCCTATGAGGTTGTTCAGGCAAGCCAAAATTATAACGAGCATTGTACTCGCTATATGTTGGACTGTGAGGAACACCAACAGGTATACCAAGTTCAGAGTTTTCCCCACTATCTATACCTATGTTCGATTTGGCTAAATTTACAGTTGCCAAAATTTCCCCCCTCATAGCAGTATCATTTCTAACTACATCAACATTATCAATAGCCCTAGACTTAGTTTGAATTTGGGGCGAAGAATTATAATCAAAATCATCCGACGAATCGTTACGGGTCAAACCCCTATCCGACTCCGTTTGGGCTTTATCGGAGTCAGAAGAAAGAACGGTAAATGGTTGCCGAAATTGCCAACGGAATCCCGAATTGAGGCATTTGCCTCCGATGTACTTACATTATTACGGGGATTCTACTAATAGGGGAAAGCGAAGGGAACTATAATGGTCGGATTGAACAGGAGGAATTGAGCAAGAGGCCATGATTATAAAGTAGAAGAAGAATCTGGCGATTACGAATGAATTTCTTCACGGAACAATGAATCCTTCACGGAAACTTTTCGAATCACGGAAGACGATAAAAAGAGTAGAAAGAAAGGAAAAAAAAAAATTTAAAGTGGAGAAATATGATTTAAATAGACACCGGTACTAATTCAAGTTTATTGCGAATTGAGCGATGCCAAACATGGCCCAATCAGTTTTTAACAATAAGGCCCAAATGTAGAATACAAAGCGACCCTAAAATATTGTTGTGTTCGATATAATAAATCGGGATTAATCGAACATCAAAGAAATGACATGTGTAATATTTGAATATAATAATCATGCCCGGTGGATGAGTTACTTTTTGTTCGCCAATCGATCGAAATTGCTTTCGGCCACCTCTACCGAACAAACGTGGCGAAATTGCTCGGCGACCCTCCGAACAAAAGCGTAGCAGTCGGTATGTTCAACTCAAATCTCTGAAGAACCCGACATCCTAAAAGCGACGAACAAAAAGTCCAACCGAACAAAAGATTAATTTTGACGATCAAAAGAGCGTCCTACAGACGACGTTTGTACAAAGATCGATCTAGAAGATGAAGTCAGAAACGTGGCAACACCACCGGAGTTCTTGCATGATCCAAAGAATCCAGCACATGCTTTACCAATCCAGCTCATGCTTGCCGAAGTGCTATAAATGGAAGAAAAAAGAAGAAGAAAAAGGTTGGTTCACGAAATAATCCCAGAAATATAGCCTACAAAAAATCCCCTGAGAGGTGAGGAACAAAAAAAGGAGAGTGTTCATTCACATATACGAAAAACCCTAGAACTCATTTGATAACCTGCATCGATTCATCTTCATAAGATGTATCAAGAACTGTACGTGTAAAGCTCGTAATACTACCTCCTGGCTTGGTATGCCCCCAGAGTAGTCATTTGTTGACGAACTGGGTCAACAAATTCATCTTATTTACTGTTTATTTTACACGTATATGTTTTGTTTGCGAGTTGTAATTAAATTAGCCACATAATATTCATCAACCAAAACGACTCGCGACAGAGGCAAACTCTGAATCTATCAACCAAAGGGGAACAAATGTCTCTGACAATGTTCTGAATGGAATTTCCCCTGAGGAAGATGATTCTTTTTCTCCTTTTCTGTTGTTCCCTAAATTTAATGAACTACCTGAACCTAACATTTCTGATGTTGAGGATACTACTGAAGGGGGAACATCCAGGAGAAAATGGTTGGATAGTCATCCTAAAAGTCAGATTGTGGGTGATCTATTAGATGGTGTCAAAACAAGAAGGTTCCATGGAGAAAGTGATTTGTTCTGCTGCTTCCTATCTGAAAAAGAACCTACTGAGATTGAAGATGCTCTACAGGATTCATTTTGGATTACTGCTATGCAAGAAGAGCTGAATCAGTTCTCAAGGAATGAAGTTTGGGAGCTAGTGGATAGACCTAAGAGGCACAATGTGATTGGAACTAAGTGGGTGTTCAAGAATAAAAGAGATGAAAACAACAACATTGTAAGAAACAAGGCAAGGCTAGTTGCACAAGGTTATTCCCAAGAAGAAGGCTTGGATTATGATGAAACCTTTGCACCTGTTGCAAGACTAGAAGCCATCAGATTGTTTCTTGCATATGCTGCCCACATGAAATTCACAGTCTATCAGATGGATGTGAAAAGTGCATTTCTGAATGGTGTGCTTAAGGAAGAGGTTTATGTGGAATAACCTCCTGGTTTCAGACAGAATGACCAAGTTTACAGGCTCAGGAAAGCCTTGTATGGTCTTAAGCAAGCACCCCGAGCATGGTATGATACCCTTTCTCAGTTTCTTACTGACCATGATTTTATCAAATGAACTGTTGATAGGACTTTGTTCAGGATAGAAGATGGGAAATACATCTTACTTGTTCAGATTTATGTAGATGACATCATATTTGGATCTCCAAATCATCAGTTGTGTGAAAAGTTTTCTACCCTGATAAAAGGAAAGTTTGAGATGTCAATGATG
Source organism: Stenogyne calaminthoides (assembly GCA_037126765.1). Classification (NCBI taxonomy): domain Eukaryota; kingdom Viridiplantae; phylum Streptophyta; class Magnoliopsida; order Lamiales; family Lamiaceae; genus Stenogyne; species Stenogyne calaminthoides. The sequence continues at coordinate 22,937,100 of JBBCBC010000024.1, read as the reverse complement.
GGGGAGATGAATTTCTTTCTTGGACTTCAGGTAAAACAAACTAAGGAAGTAATTTTCATCAATCAAACAAAATACACCAGAGATCTGATTGCAAAGTATGGTGTACAGAATTGCAATGCAGTTAGAATTCCTATGAATACTAACTACAAGATGGATCCTCGATCTCGAAGGCAAATCGAGAAATCACACCGATTATAGAGGATTATTGGATCATTGCTATATCTCACAAAGACAAGTAGGCACGATATAACATTTCTTTGTTGGGATATGTGCAAGATACCAAGCTAATCCTAAGGCTAGTCACATGGAGGCTGCCAAAAAGATTCTGAAATATCTTAAAGGCACTGTGAATAGAGGATCATGGTATCCAGCTGATGATAACCTTGAATTAACTGGTTATTCAGATGCTGATTATGGAGGATGTAGAATTGAAAGGAAGTCTACCACAGGAACTTGTCAATTTCTTGGAAGTAAACCGATATCATGGTTTTCAAAGAAACAAACCTCGATGAGCAACCAAAGACTACTAAAAATTTGAATACATGGTCTGCGAGGAAGTCATTGTGCAGCAATTCTTTGGCTCAGACAACAATTGAGGGATTATAAGATTATAGCCAATGAAGTACCTATATTTTGTGATAATAATAGTACAATTGCTATTACACAAAATCCGGTATTGCACACCAGATGTAAGCATGTTGATATCAGACATCACTTCATCAGAGATCATGTTGAGAAGAAAGACATCGAATGGAGAAAATTCATACCGATAAGCGAGAGTCGATAAGCTTGACTAAACCTTTGGATGAATCAAGATTTCGAGAACTATCGGTTGAATTAGGTATGTTGGATCCAGTGTATAAAAGTAAATCAAAAAAATTGAAGGTTTTCGGATGCATGAAGTTTTCTCAGGTTTTTACTTGAAACTTCGAAATAAAATTGAAAGTACTGAACTCGAGTCTTGGGAAACTCAGTTATCCCGAAGATCAGTACTTAGTACTATACTGACCTTTTTCAAGATTTCGAGATCATCTTGACCCCTTTTTCAAGATTCAAGACTATCTTGACCCCTTTTCAAGATTTCCAAGATTATCTTGACCTCGCCAAGACTTCGATATTATCTTGACATTTTATCAAGGTCAAAACTTCGATAAGACCGATGGAGGAAATTAGTCCGAAGAAGTATTGACTCATGCAACACATTTATTGTCTAACGGATCTCTCAAGAATCATTGACAATAAATAACATAACACTGAAGGAATATTTGGGCGGACCTTTGAAATCTCGAAGAAAGTCAATGGTCCGCAGAATGATGATTAATTGCCTTTGTTCATTAATCACCAATAAGGTTAAATTGGCGGCGTAATATTTGTGAAATCGTCCTTTCATATACCCGATTTAGTCGGTGTTTAATCTCAACCGTCGATTTCTTCATCTGTACGATTTTCAATAAATCAAATCCTATATATCTATTGAAGAATTCCTTCAAAGCCCAATTCCAAATAACCTTCATCTTCAAAACACTCTGCGTCAAAAAATTTCGATTGCCAAGAAATATTATCATCTTCTTCAAAACCCTTCACAAAAATTCTTCAAAAAATGACGTTCTCTATATACGATAAACTTGCCATCTCTAACAAACCTTGGTATGAATACGTCGTTTCTCTCGAAAGCTCATCAAATGCAACTCACGAAGAAGAAGCGTTGCACATGATTCGATTGGCAAAACTTACTTGCCTGGTTGCGAATCAACCAGAGGCAGAATACGCAAAAGAGGTAATAGAGTTTATCTCTAATTTGAAATTAGATGATGAGGATTGTATAGAATCGCAGATTACAGTCTCTCATTTAGAGCATAGTTCAAAGTATGTGGATTTTTTTTAGGGAATTGTATATCATTCCTAAGAACCTTAATGCCATATATGAATTGAGCGATAGAGGAGAAGACCCTACAGTTTATATGATGGGTAAGGAGCAAGAATATCTGGATAGAATTGCAGAGCATCCAGTTAAATTCGAAGCAACTCTGAATAAAAGGCATTTGAAGCCTAAATATCGAGTGTTGCTGGACATTGTGAGTAAATGCATAATGAGTAGGTCCGGCAACTTTGAACAGATTAGTACACCGAAGTTGAGGTTAATGGCGGCAATTGAAGATTCACCCACCACTTCATTCAATTGGCTACATTATTTAATCAAAGTGGTGAGTGATCAAGCAAAACAAGTTCAGAAGGTGAATGGGTCGGTTGTCATCAAAGGGAAGATCCTACATGCAACCAAGATTGCATTCATCTTAGAAATGTGCAGAGAAGAAGAGGATATCTTCGCCAATTCCTCACCCTTTCCAAAGTCTAAAATTCTGTTCAAGCCAACAACAACAAAAAAGACTTTGAAAGGAAGGAAACAGAAAAGCTCGAAGTCTCAGGAGGAGACCGCTAAAGAAGGAGCTGATGAAGCCCAACAAGCCAGGGGGAAAGCCCTGATGGAGGTGAAAAGGGAAAAGGGAGAAAAACTGAAGAAGAAAACACTGGCCCCTCAGAAACGCAGAAAACTTCAAACTATTACTGAGGAGGAGGTCAAAATACATCGGCGAAGTCCAACCTGAAGGCCAGCAAGGACTGAAATCTCCGCTGCAAGTTCTGGCTCAGGTTGTGACAATTGCACAGGAACAAACTGAGGAACATGTTTTCTCTGAGGTTCTCGGAACATCTCTGAGCTCAGATAAAATATCTCAGGAAATATTCAAGGGACCTCAGGTTCCTACTGAGGAGATACCTGTTCAGACCTCAGATCAATCTGAACCTCAGGAGCTACTGAATTTGGATGCGCTCCTGAGTGAACCATTCCTCAATCCCTCAGCACCTGGACTCATTCAATCTGATCCGACTGATCCTGAGAGCCCAAAACTGAAGAAGAGAGAGGCAAAAGAAACTGAATGGCGCAACAAGGGGGAACGATTCATTCTTGATAGGTACCCTGAGCTGAGCTCATATCCTGACCTTCAGGATCTCTTCTTCAGACTCAGAACCACAGTCTACATCCTGAATCAGACTCTTCCAGAGATGCTGAACATTGCCTCCTTCGGAGGAGAGGATCAGTGGAATGTTGAGATAACTTTGTGATGACAGAGTTCTCTGGATTCAGGAAGACTAAGCTCAGGATGAAAAATGCTGATTTTGATGAGCTAGTCAAGAAGGAGGTGGCTGAGAGGAGGGAAGCTGTTGGTGATGCCTCCAGTTCTAAGGATCAAGATAAAGAGGGTGACCAACAAGAGGATCCCGAACATCAATCTCAGATGGAGAAGGAAACTGATGCTGGACAGACTGCTATCTCACATCCTCAGACTAAAGTTAGCACTCTTCAGGTAACTTTTGACACTATTAAACATTATGCCAAAGCTACTGAAGTTCCTATCTTTAAATCTGTTATGTCTGATATGCAGACTGAGGCTCAGGTGGAAAATGTTATACTCACTCCAGAGATTGACCTCAGTCCTATCTTGGACAAATTGGAGAAGGTGGTGCCAATGGTGGAGAAAGTGACCCAAATTGAAGAAACCTTGGCAAGCCAGTTTCAGAAGCTAGAAAACCTGAGTTCATCTTCAGACATGATGCAGCTTCAAAAATCTCTTGCTGATAAAATGACTACCCTGGAGGGAAAGGTTGATGTAGTCAAAGCTGAGCTAAATGCAGAGATGAAGCAGATGTATCAGGAAAGAACAGCATATCTTGAAGCCAAGCTGGTTGAGAAGAATGATCCAATGATCAAGACAGTTGTTGAGGAAATGGGCTCTATGCTCATGACCAAGATGACAGAGATGATGCAAAATGTCTTCTCAAACCAGTTTGCACCTCTTTCTGAAGAGTTCTCAGTAGCTAAAAATCACATGAGGAGGTTGGAAGATGAGCACGATCAGTTGGCAGGGGAAGTGTGATGTATAAGCAAAGAGCAATATCATATGGATACCGCACTTTCTCAACTTCTTCCAAGGTATGGTGCCAAAAAGGGGGAAAAACCTGGTGACAAGCTAAGTGAATTGTTGGCACAAACCTTGAAGAGAAAGGCTGATAAAGAAGCTGAAGAGAAAATAATTGCTGATGCCTTAAAAGAAGTGGAAGCCACTGAGAAGCTCAAATTCAAAGAAACTGAAGAGCCTATCTACACTCAAGTATCTGAGCAGACAATTCAGGAAGCAATTTCTGAGAAACTGAGTGGTAGAAGGATGGTGGAAACAAGCCAAGCCGGTGAAGAGCAAGCCAAACCTGGAAAGAGAAAGGCTGTGGCATTTATGGAGCAGGAGAAGAAGAAAAGAGCTAAAGCTTCTAAATCTACTAAGAGGAAATTAATTATTGATTTTGAAGAATCTGAGGAAGAAGCTGAAAAAGAAGTCTTCAACACAAAGAAAGCTCTGAAAACCCTTCAAGTTGAAAAAGAGAAGAAAACTGCAGCTTCTGTATCAGGTGTTCCTGTGATCAGGAAAAAGAAAGAAGAAGAGCAGAAAAGAAGAAGTGGTTTCAAGAAGTTCTTGAGCAAGCGGAGGGGTACAGAGAAAGCTCAAAAATGGCCGCACATTGACAATTGGATGCCTATTCAATTCAATGATGCGTGGGAGGAAATCAAGTGAACCTTCTGGTTCTACTATGAAATTCTGAGAGAATGGAGGGGGACCAGCTCGGATATGAATGAAGCCTTCATTGAATACCTGTTGACATTCTATCCTAAGTACCTGCAAAGTTGGATCAACTTGGCAGATGAGGGAAATACTCAGATAGTTGCCCCTGGTCCATATACTTACCCAACTCCAAGACTTGAAAATGGCTATGTGAATGAGACAGCCATTTCTCAAGAGATTGCTCAGTATGCCATCCAACTTGGCCTGACAGGAAACAACCCAGACATCATCAAAGCAAGGGATGAATTGAAGAAAAGATACTATGGGATGTTCAACCTGGAGGTGCCTGAGGATGAAGTTGATGAAGACTGAAGATGATGAAGACTGAAGACTTTTTGTACTTCTGTTTTTGTTTTTGATTTTCATTGTAATCTGTAACTCTGATCTTACGTCAATGAAAATTTATCTTTATGCTCAAAGATAATATCTCATTATCTTTTACATGTCTTTTATGTTTGATATGCCATATGTTTTGAAATTGTTGGGAGAATTGCCATTTTGGATTGTAATAGAAAAACTGAAACCTGAGTATAGGTTAGGTTATTGTAACAAGATGGTTTTGGCATCATCAAAAAGGGGGAAATTGTTGGGAGATGAATTTAATAAAGAAGATTTTGATTAGATCCCAAAACCCCAGAGTATGACATGTTCAGGATAATCTTGTAGACTGAGTCATGATTCAGTATAGAGTGTTCAGGAAGCTATCTGCACCATGTATAGTCAGCAGATATAGATCAGGTTAGATTTTGAAGATTCTGAAGACTCGAGAAGTTTCAAGAAATCAAGACTCGATATGTATCTGAAGTCTCGGTGTGATCTTTGAAGACTCGATGTCATTGAAGACTCGGTATGTCATCAAGACTCGGTATGTCACTTGAAGACTCGTATGACATCAGACTTCGATATGTCACTGAAGACTCAGTATGTCACTGAAGACTCACGAAGACTCAGAAGACACTGAAGACTCAGAAGACACTGAAGTCTCGAGAAGATCTCGAAGACATCAAGATATCAAGATCTTGAAGACCCGGTATTCTTGAAGACTTCGAGAAGATATGAATACTCGATTATAACCTGAATGTTCCAAGGCACTGAATAATATCTATATGAAGACTACAAAACTGAGAAAAACACAAATATACAGAAAAATAGATATTGCCCAAGACATTCATATGCAGACAAAAGGAACTAAGTCTAAGTGTTGTTTAAGGTTATCTCACTCAGAGAGATTGACCAAAAAGAGCCGTTATGTTTGTCTACATTTACTGAAGACAAGAACCAATCCAGAGAAAGACAACAATCGTACTTTCTCGACCTTTCGAAAGCGGCAGTCATCAATCATGTCGATAATACTATGTTCCAGACTACAAAAAGTGGTGATTGGCTACATGAATGCATATTTTCTAAAACATGCAAGGGAGTATTCAAACCCTAAAAATAGCCTTTCATCAAACACCATAAGAGGAAACTCGTGAAGCTATCTCCTCCAACGGATAGTTTTTCAAGAGTGACCTTGGTGAAGTTGCCTATAAATACTAGTGACCCTTTACATTGAGAGGTTACGGGAAATTTGAAAGCAACTCAAGAGCTCATTCAATATTATTGCAAATTGAAGCACTTTCGAAAAACCTAGAATTTCCCAAGTGTTTCACATTGAAGAGAGCTCATTCACTAAGCCTAGATTGATAAGATATATCCAAAGGTTAGTAGAGATATCCTAGCCTTTGCATTGTTCTTATTATAAAGGATATCTCATCCTACTTGGAAACCAACCCAAAACCCAAACCCTTTTGTTAAGGTAGTTTGAGTGTGTTTTGTTGGTGAGTTGGAGTTAATAAAAAGAGTTAGTATGCTCTGATGAGTTAGCGAAAAAACTCAAGAGAAGAAGTTAGTAAGCTACTTGTGGTAGTCCCGAACACTTGTGTGTGTTGAGTTAGTAAACCGCAGGTGAGTCGACCTTAAAACTCAAGGTAGAAAAGTGAGTAAGTCTGCGGTGAGTCGCCCCGAGCTTTAGGAAGTGGTTAAGGAATTTCTCACGAAGGTCGAGAGAGTGGGCGTAGGAGCTTGAGTCTCTCGAACCACTATAATTCTTTGTGTTGTTTTGCTTTACAGATTGCATTATTATCATTGCATGTTTTTCATTTGAAAGCATAATTCATCGATATTCGGTTGGAACCAATCCAATTGAACTAGCATCAACTGATCACAACCTTAATCACTGTTTGTTGGTCCCGGTGCAAACGAGTCTTACACGTGTTAGGGGGGAATACACGTGTTCGGTGTTTTTAAAACTTTTTCTAACCGAGGTCGACTTGGGTCGATAATCTTGAAGATTAGGTTACGAGAAGCCTGACGATCGCTCTGAGTCAAAGTCTCTTGAGACAAATGACACCGAACTTTGGATACCTCGGATAATCCCAACCGAGTCCTTAGTGTCGAGATCCTGGAAATTGCTTGGATCGAGATAACTATCTTCTTGAATCCTCGGAAGAGAGTTCGGTTTGGTAACTATCTGTTCTAGCTACTTACGATTCGAAATGCTTGAATGGTTGGCCCTTTAGTTTATACTTTCGTTTTAAGCATTCTTTGAAAAACCTTCTCTTTATGAAATAGTGATTAGGCTGATTCACTTATGCAACTTCCAGTGGGTGATTCCAACCCAAAATATCGATGAAAAATATGCTTTCAAAAACAAGTCAATGCAAATTAAGCAAACCGCGAATAAGGAAAGCAATAAAGAACACAGCAATTATAGTGGTTCAGAGACTCAAGCTCCTACATCCACTCTCCCTGACTCTTCAGAGAAATTCACTAAACACTTTTGAGCTTTCTGACTACCTTGTAGTTTACTTACTCAACTCGGCCCTGAGTTTTCTGACTACTCCTCATAGTTTACTTACCCAACCCGACCTTGAGTTTTCTGACTACCTCCGTAGTTTACTTACTCAATCACACACAAGCTTTCAGACTACCCCTGTAGCTTACTAACTTCTCCTCTAGAGTTTTCTGACTACTCCACGTAGTTTACTAACTCTTTACAACTTTTTCTCACCAACAAACACACTCCAACTACCTTCTCAAGGGTTTGGGGTTTCTTGGTTGGTTTCCAACTAGGATGAGATATCCTTTACAATGAAGCACAATGCAAAGGGATAGGATATCTCGACTAAGCTTTGGAGATATCTTATCCAGCTAGGCGTAGTAAAGTGAGCTCTCTTCAATAGAAGCACTTGGGAAATTCAAGGTATTTCGAGTGCTTTAACTTTTGCAAGAATAAGTTTGAGCTCTTGAGTTGCGTATAAATTTCCCGTAACCTTACAATGTAGAGAGTTATCAGTATTTATAGGCATACACCAAGGTCACTCTTGAAAACTATCCGTTGCAGAGATAGCTTCGTGAGTTCCCTCTTAAGGTGTGTGAGAAACGGCTATATTTAGTGTTTGAAACTCCCTAACATGTTTTAGGCAATAGCCTTTCATGTAGCCGGTCTTCACTTTTTGCGATCTGGAACTTTTCGTACATCGACATCTTTTTTCAGACTTTGTCCTTTGTCGATGTCGGTATGGTGCGATGTCGTCTTCCTCTTTTTGACTTTTGTCTCGATTAAAAGGTAAACACCTTCAACGGCTCTTTTGGTTACAAACTCTGAGTTTGATATAACCTTAACAACACTTCTGATTTAGTTCCTTTTGTCTGCATCTTGAATGTCTTGGCAATATCTGACTTTTCTAAGGATTCGCGTTTTCCTCAGTTTTGCATCCTTCAGATAGATATATTCAGTGCCTCGGAACATTCGGGTTTATCTTGAGCATTGGTATATTCTTGAGTCTTCGATAATTCTTGTGCCTTCGATATTCTTGATCTTCGATTCTCGATCTTGATCCTGTGATTTGATTTCTTGAGTCTTACGAGTCTCCTGAGTCTTACGAGTCTTGAGTCTCACCGAGTCTTGAGTCTTGAGTATTCTTAGTCTTGAGTCTCTGAGTCTTGAGTCTCCACGAGTCCTCGAGTCTTCGAGTTCTTGAGTCTCCTGAGTCTTGATTTTTATCTTGGCCGATATCTTGAGTCTTCATCTTTGAGTCTTGATTCTCGGTATCCCTCTTGAGTCTTGATATCTTAGTTTTCATCTTGAGTCTTGAAGACTTGATTTCATCTTTGAAAACTTAAGGTTTCTTGAAACATATCTTGAGTTCTTGAGTCTTGAAACCTATCTGAACTATATCTGCTGACTATACATTTTGCAGATAACATCCTGAATACTCTAAAACTGAATCCTGACTCATCTATCAAGACCATTCTGAACATGTCATACTCAGGGGTTTTGGGATCTTAATCAAAATCATATAATCTTTTATTAAATTCATCTCCCAACAATTTCCCCCTTTTTGATGATGCCAAAACCTATCTTGTTACAAACATATAACCTATACTCAGGTTTCAGTTTATCCTATCACAAGATGGTTCCTGAATCAGAGAATCTCCCAACAATTTCTTTAAGAAGGGAATCTCTTTAAATAAATAATCTCCAATCAAATTAAAACATTCAACAGATTTCTTCAGCAATGAATCTTTCTTAAGTAGACCATTACCAAATACTTAAACAATTTCCCCCATAGCATCATATAATTTCCCATATATGAGCATACAATCAGATCAGAGACATTCATTCAGGCATATCAAAATAAAAGACATGTAAATAAGATAATGAGATATTATCTTTTGAGCATAATGATAAATCTTCATTGATGATAAGTATACCATTACAGATTACAATGAATTTATCAAACAAAATCAAAAAGACAAAATTTGAATATTACAGAATCTTCTGAGTCTTCAGTCTTCGGTCTTCTGATTCGGCTCTTCAGTTTGCTTCATTCTCGACTTCATCAGTGGGCACTTCCAGATCAAACATTCCGAAGAATCTCTTCTTCAGCTCATTTCTTTCCCTGATGATGTTTGGACTGTTTCCAGTTAGGCCCAACTGACCAGCGTACTGAGCAATTTCTTGTGTAATGGCCTTCTCATTTATCAAGCCATTATCAAGTCTCGGAGGAGGATAGGAATATGGTCCGGGGGCTACTATCTGTACTCCACCTTCATCCGCAAGGTTAATCCAGCTTTGTAGATACTTTGGATAAAAGGTGAGAAGATATTCAATGAAAGCTTCGTTCTGATTTGAGCCTTCCCCTCGTCATTCCCTGAGAACATCGTAATTGAACCAGAAGGTTCTCTTCACTTCTTCCCACATGTCGTTGAGTTTAATGGGCATCCATTTATCAACATGGGGCCACTTCAGCGCTTTCGATGTTCCCTTCCTCTTGCTCGCAAACTTCCTGAAGTCACTCCTTCGCCTCTGCTCTTCGTCTATCTTCTTTCTGATTACAGACGCTCCTGAGACCGAAGCAGCAGCTTTCTTAGCTTGTTCCTTTTGGAGTGTCTTCAGAGCCTCTCTGGTGTTGAAGACTTTCTTCTGAGGTTGAGACTCAGATTCTTCTGCATCTACATCATCCAGAATCAGCTTTCTCTGGATTGGCTTAGAAGCCTTCGCACGCTTGCTTACAGTTTGAACATCGCCCAAGGCTTTCCTCTTCATAAGCAGTTCAGCACCAGCCTGGCTTGTTCCAACCTTTGTTCTAGCACTTAGTTTCTCTCTTGCAACCTCAAGCATGGTTTGCTCAGAAACTCGAGTGTAGACGGGCTTCTTTACCTGAGCGAATTTCAATTTCTCAGTAGCTTCAACTTCTTTTAAGGCTTTGGCTAGATTGATCATTTCAAAGATCTTTTGAGCCTTCTTCTCCAAAGTCACGTGCCATGAACTTCCGAGGTCTTCACCTTCCTTTTCCCCCTTTCTTGCACCGTAATTTGGAAGAAGTCTGGAGAGAGGCTGTGTCCATGTGATCTTTTGCTTTCTCTTTGCTCACACATGGGATCTCTCACCGCTAACGATTTTACTCATCTTCCATTCTCTCGATGTGGTTCTTAGCCCGCGAGCAGTTCTTCGAATAAATGGGCAAACCGGCCGAGAGTGCATCTTTAAGCATCTCTGTCATCTTGGTCATGAACCATGAGCTCATTTCCTCAACAAATGGTTTTTGATCGGCCCTCCTTTTTTTTCTCTGTCGGTTTCACCTCTAGAAATTCGATCGACTCACTCGGTGCTTACATTTCATTTCAAAGACTTAGCTCTGCCTTGACTCCCTCGACTTTTCATTGACTTTTCTTCCATGGAGGTCATCCGAGTGGTCGAGTGTTTTGTATCTCCGCATTAGAAGAATGGCTAAGACCTTCCATTATCTTCGAGCTTGATTGTAACGTATCTTCCATTTGAGCAATTTTGATCGACATTAGCTCAATCTTCTCAAGTTTCTCCATTACGGGAGTGAGATCAATCTCGGCGACCTTACGCGCCTTCATCTTTATTTGATCATCCCGAGCTCGGCTTCATCCTGAGCTCCGGTCTCCAATTGAGGTTGATCAGCAACAGAAGTCTCTTTTTCCATTTGAGACTGATCCTCAGCATCTCCCTGTTGGTTCCCATCTCCATCTTTAGATTTGTCTCTGCTGCTCGGGGCACCAACTTCTGTTGCTTTCTTCTCAGCTAGCTTCCTCTACGAACCAAATTTCATCAAAATCGGAATTTTTCATCCCGAAGCTTTGTCGCCCCGAACCCACGAGAAGTCGGTCGGAAAGGTTTGTCTCCTCATTCCACCAATATTCCCCTCTGAATGCAGCTATATCAAGCATCTCGGGAAGAGTCTGATTGAGGATATATACTGTCGTCCTTAATCTGAAGAAGATATCTTGCAGATCAGGGTATGAGGATGAACCGTTCCCCCTTGCTCCTCCATTCGCCTTCTTCAGCCTCGCCCTTCTTCCATCTCGGGCTCTCTGGTTCGATAGTAACCTGCTAAGGAATCAAGCGATAGATCACTTTCAGAGCTCATCAAGTATATTATGCTCCCGAGCCTCAAAGAAAGATCTCGGAAGTTTGTGCATTCGGTCCCTCGGTTTGCATCCGGAGTGGGTTCTGAGGCTGAGCCGGTATATCCTCAATATGAGTCTGAGTTGGCTCGTCAGTCTGAGCCTGCACATCTTCGGATTGACTCTGGTGGCTCTTCCGTCTGAGCCCTTTGCCCCGAGGTAGGCATCTCTGAGGTCTGAGCTCCTTTAAAAATTTCCTGAGAAATTTTATCTGAACTGAGTGATGTCTCGAGCACCTCAGAGAAGACCTGCTCCTCAATTTGATCCTGAGTCCTAGAGATAGCCTGAGCCAACACCTGCAATGGTGAACTCTGAGCGGATTTGCCCTCAGGTTGTATCTCCTCAGAATCACTGCTACCTTCGTCGGTGAGAACCACCAATCTTTTGCGCTTTGGAGCAAGATCCTTCCGCTTCATCAGTTTTGCTCCTTGCTCCATTTTTGCCTCCAACAGAACCTTCCCGCTGGTTTGTTGGGTCTCTTTCTCAGCAACTATAAAAGGTGATTCTTCATTCTTTTCTCTTTTCCCTCGGATGCCCTGCTTCTTCACAGCAGTGGGCTTGAAGAGAATTTTGGATTTAGGGAATGGGGTCGAGTTGGCGAAGATATCCTCCTCCTCTCTGCACATCTCCAAAATATAAGCAATTTTGGTGGCATGGTGGATCTTGCCCCATTGACTCTTTTTATGACCTTGGCTTGCTCTGACACCATCTGAATTAAGAATTTCAGCCAGTTGAAGTCAGTGGTGGGAGATGCCTCGATCGCCGCCATCAATCTGAGCTTCGGGGTACTAATTTGCTCAAAACTCCCCGCAAGACTCATGATGCTCTTGCTCACAATATCCATCAGCACACGATATTGTGGCTTTAGGTGCCTCTTGTGCAATGTTGCTTCAAACTTCACAGGATTCTCAGCAATCCTATCTAGGTACTCCTGCTCTCTACCCGACATATACATCGCAGGATCCTCTCCTCTATCACAGAGCTCAAATACGTCATTTAAATTTTTCGGAATAATGTACAACTCCCTCTCAAAATCGATGTATTTTGATGAATGCTCTAGATGCGACACGGTAATCGAAGAGTGCATACAATCTTCTTCATCTATTCTCAAATTACAGATGAATTCGATTACCTCTTTTGCGAACTCCTGGTCTGGTCGGCTTGTGACTAGATGGGTGAGTTTAGCCAGTCGAATCATATGCAAAGCCTCCTCTTCTGGCTTTGAGTTGGTTGTGCTTTCAAGAGAGACAGCGAACTCGTACCATGGCTTGTTGGTTATGGCTAATTTCTCGAACACGGTTGGGGCCATTTTAGAATATGATTGAAAAATTTGAAGTTCTATGGTTTGACGATTTCTGGGCAAAGGGATTTTAATTTCAGAGAATTTGGGAACGAAGGGTTTGATAAAATTTGGCTTGAATGGCTTTAAAGGGGTATAAATAGCTTCGAGATCGTGGGTATTCGCGTTGGTTAGGTGGAGAAGCAACGGTTGAGATTAATCTCTGATTAATCGGGTATACGAACAGACGATCTCCGAAAAGTAAGCCGCCAAAATATCCTCATTGGTCATTAAAGTGGCAGAGCATTAAATAACTGTTGACCTTCTTCGGAATTAAAAAAGATCCCGCCCAAAAACATTCCTCAGGTGTTTTATATTTATTGCGAATGATTACTGAGTTTTACTTGAGCAATAAATGAGTCGCATGAGTCATTACTTCTTCAGACTAATTTCCCTCTATTAGTCTTACTGAGTACTGACCTTGATAAAATGTCAGTATAATACTGAGTACTGAATGGGTTCAGTATAAACCTGACTACTGACCTTCAGTAAATCTGAGTTTCCTGGGACTCAGTTCAGTATTTCCATTTTATCCTGAGTTTCTCAGTAGAATTCTGAGAAAGCTTCATACATCTGAAAATCTTCAATTTTTCAGTTTTACTTTATACACCTGGTTCTAACATCCCTAATTCAACTGAAAGTTCCTGAAATCTTGATTCAGCCAAAGGTTTAGTCAAGATATCAGCTCTTTGCCTATCAGTATGAATTTTCTCCATCCTTATGTCCTTTTTCTCGACATGATCTCTGATGAAGTGATGTCTGATATCCACATGCTTGCATCTGGTGTGCAATACCGGATTTTGTGAAATAGCAATGGCACTATTATTGTCACAAAATATTGGTACTTCATTGGCTACAACTTTATAATCCCTTAATTGTTGTCTGAGCCAAAGAATCTGAGCACAGCAGCTTCCTGCAGCCATGTATTCAGCTTCAGTAGTACTGGTTGCTACTGAGGTCTGTTTCTTTGAAAACCAAGATATCAGTTTGCTTCCTAGAAATTGACAAGTTCCTGTTGTGGACTTCCTGTCAATTCTGCAACCTCCATAGTCAGCATCTGAGTAACCAGTTAATTCAAGGTTATCATCAGCTGGATACCATAATCCTCTATTCACTGTGCCCTTAAGATATCTCAGTATCTTTTTGGCAGCCTCCATGTGACTAGTCTTAGGATTAGCTTGGTATCTTGCACATATCCCAACAGCAAATGTTATATCTGGCCTACTTGCTGTGAGATAGAGCAATGATCCAATGATTCCTCTATAATCAGTATGGCTTACTGATTTGCCTTCAGAATCAGGATCCATCTTGTAGTTAGTATTCATGGGAATCCTAATTGTGTTGCAATTCTGTACACCATATTTGGCAATCAGATCTCTGGTGTACTTTGCCTGGTTGATGAATATTCCTTCCTTTGATTGTTTCACTTGAAGTCCTAGAAAGAAATTCATCTCTCCCATCATTGACATCTCAAACTTGCCTTTCATCAGTGTTGAAAACTTTTCACACAGCTGATGGTTTGGAGATCCAAAAATGATGTCATCAACATATATCTGAACTAGTAAGATATCTTCCCCATCCTCTATCCTGAACAGAGTTCTATCAACAGTCCCTTTGACAAAACCATGGTCAGTAAGAAACTGAGAAAGAGTATCATACCATGCTCTGGGTGCTTGCTTAAGACCATACAAAGCTTTTCCGAGCACAGAAACTTGGTCATTCTGTTTGAAGCCGGAGGTTGTTCCACATAAACCTCTTCTTTAAGCACACCGCTTCGAAAAATGCACTTTTCACATCCATTTGATAGATTGTGAACTTCATGTGGGCAGCATATATGCAAGAAACAATCGATGGCTTCTAGTCTTTGCAACAGTGCAAAGGTTTCATCATAATCCAAGCCTTCTTCTTGGGAATAACCTTGTGCAACTAGCCTTGCCTTGTTTCTTACAATGTTATTGTTTTCATCTCTTTTATTCTTGAAAACCCACTTGGTTCCAATGACATTGTGCCTTTCAGGTCTATCTACCAACTCCCATACTTCATTCCTTGAGAATTGATTCAGCTCATCTTGCATAGCAGTAATCCAATAAGAATCTTGTAGAGCTTCACCAATCTCAGCAGGTTCTTTTTCTGATAGGAAGCAGCAGAATAGTGCACTCTCACCATGGAACCTTCTTGTCTTAACACCTTCAGTTAGATCACCCATAATCTGACTTGTAGGATGACTATCTAACCATTTCCTTCTTGATGTTCCCCCTTCAATAGTATCCTCAACATTTGAAATGTTAGGTTCAGTTAAATCAGCAAACTCAGGGAACAACAGAAAAGGAGAAAGTGAATTATCTTCCTCAGGGGAAATTCTATTCAGAACATTGTCAGAGACATTTGTTCCCCTTTGGTTGATAGATTCAGAAATTGCCTCAGCTGTGACCACATCTTCATTGGCATCACATACCTGAGTCTGAACTGGTGTCTGTTCAGATTGGTCACCTTTGGAATGTTGGTTTTCCTGAGGTTCACCATCCTGAGTTCCATCCTGAACTTCTTTATCTGAGTCTGAGTCACTCCAATCATAGGATGTGACTGACTTCTTCTTTTTAGGTTCAGTGGATGATTTATCTTTCTGTTTCAGGCTTAATCTGGTGATCCTTTTAGATAATTCATCTGTATCATGTTCCTGTTTCTTCTGAACACAAGTAGATTCATCAAAAACAACATGAGGTGTTTCCTCCACAATAAGAGTCCTACAGTTGTAAACTCTGAAAGCTTTACTGACTTCAGAATATCCTAAGAATATTCCTTCATCAGCTTTACTATCAAAAGTTTTCAACTGATCTTTACCATTATTGTGTATGAAACACTTGCAACCAAACACACGAAAGAAGGAAACAAGAGGCTTCCTTTCATTCCAAAGCTCATAGGGTGTTTTGCCTTGACTCTTGGTAAGCATGGATCTATTCTGTGAGTAGCATGCAGTGTTGACAGCTTCAGCCCAAAATCTTTTAGGAATATCAGCTTCAGCTATCATTGTCCTTGC
Source organism: Stenogyne calaminthoides (assembly GCA_037126765.1). Taxonomy (NCBI): domain Eukaryota; kingdom Viridiplantae; phylum Streptophyta; class Magnoliopsida; order Lamiales; family Lamiaceae; genus Stenogyne; species Stenogyne calaminthoides. Next base: position 22,921,070 of record JBBCBC010000024.1, on the reverse strand, counting down.
AGCTTCTTTCAGATTCCTGTTCCTTCTTTCAGCAACACCATTTTGTTGAGGGGTCCTTGCAGCTGATGTTTCATGATAAATTCCATTTGCTGCACAATAATCAGATATAATATGATTTATAAATTCAGTTCCTTTGTCAGATCTGATTTTGACCACACTCAGATTTTTCTCAATACTGAGCCTTTTTAGTAACTCTGGCAGCTTTATCTGAGTCTCTTTCTTACTAAGTAAGAATATGACCCAAGTATATCTCGAGTAGTCATCAACTACTACCAATGTGTATTTCCTGTCATTAGTGCTTACTGGTGTTATAGGACCAAAAAGATCCATATGTAGTAACTGAAGTGTTCTGTCAGTAGAAACTTCTACTTTGTTTTTAAATGATGCTTTAACTTGTTTTCCTTTCTGGCAAGCATCACAAATATGTTCCTTACTGAACACTTCATTAGGCAACCCTCTCACAAGAGCTAATCTTGCAAGTTTGTTCAGGGTTTTGAAATTTAGGTGATTCATTCTTTTATGCCATAACCAACTGATATCTGTGGAACTTTTAGCAACTAAACATGTATCTTTAGGAGCTGAACTCCAATCAGCGAGATACACATTCCCTTTTCTTGTACCAGTCAGTAAAACTTTCTGTGATGTATCATCTTTCACAAAACATAAGTTCTTAGAGAACTCAACATTAAAACCCTTATCACAGAATTGGCTTATTGAAAGCAAATTATGCTTCAATCCAGATACATATGAAACACCATGGATATGAACTGAGTCGATTTCCAAAGTTCCATATCCTTGATCTGTCCCTTGGAGTTATCTCCAAAAGTAATCAGGGCCTCTTTTGTTCAACATAGTCACTGAGTATCTTCTTGTAACCTGTCATATGTCTTGAACATCCACTGTCAAGATACCATATATCAGGAGCTTTTTCATCTCTGCTCATCAGTGCCATGTGATCTTTAGTCAGTTCAGAGCCCTTGTTTTCCTCCTGAAAAACAGATCAATTCTTAGGTACCCAATTTGTGTAGGGTCCTATAAGGTTAGATGTACCTTTTTTAATCCAAATCACTGACAACTCTAATCACTTTAGAGTGGGCGATCATCTTTCCATAAACATCAACATATACATCCACTACTCTGGGTGCCTTAGCAGTTTTCTGTATATGTGTGCTAGCTTTAGCATGAACATGTGCCTTTGAATTCTTCTTTGGTTCAGGCCTTCTGTTCAGATGCTTAGGCTTTTGTGCAACAGGTCTAAATCTTTGTTGACTTGGGTTCAGATAACCTTTACCCTTAGGCAAGTGAGGTTCGGGTTATCATCTTTGAAATCTGGGTCTTTCGAAGATCTTTGAGGACTTGGTCTCTTTCATTGAGAATGTCTCTGGCTGAGTGTTTCTCATCCGAGGATTCCTCGATGGTTTAGTGTGGAGCCTTTCGGGTTTGCATTCTTAGCTTTGAGGCTTTGAAATGCTTACTGAAACTTTCAAATCGACCGCTTTCGGGTTTTCTAGCCTTTACACGAGGTTTGGGCTTTCTAACTTTGATCATTCAGTTTTCTTTCAAACCATAGGTCCTTTTCCTTGTCTACAACCTTGGGCATTACTTGATTTGAAGTCACGGTGCCATGGTTTTACAAAGATTGTCTTCTTGCTACTTGATCGACATTCGGATGATCTTGTGAGGTTCCCCCGGAATGTATCCCAATCCGTTTTATAGTGGCGGATCTCTGGTAACTCTGAATTTCATCTATTACTTTAGATGCATTATTCAATAGAGTTAACTTCTTCGTGCACTATCCTCACGATTCTGTAGAGTTTTATGCTTCTCGAGAGGTCATTGAACTCGATTCGATTAATTGAATCTCTTGATGGATTTCTCTAGCTTTTTCGATTAGGGACATTATCGACTTCTCTTTCTCTGAGAGTTGTACTTTCGAACATCCATTCATCGATAGTTCCCATTAATTGAGAAGTGATTTCATATTGCTAGAGTCTTTCCATTTTAGATTTTCAACTTTGGGTTCTTTATTATTCGCTCTTGAGTTTTATTTAGCGATTCTTGTAAAAAGCAAAGATAGTCCTTCATCCAGATTCTCAAAAAAAATCCATCAAAGTCAAAATATTTGTTTTTCGGTGGAACTTGAAAACTCTTGTGCTAGTGTAGGACAACAACAAGAGAGAAGAAGAGTTTACCTCCTCAATGGCCATCGACGATGATGTCATCACTTTCCTTTGTCGAGAATATATCATCGAAGAGCTAGATCCTTCCTCAGAGTGTTCTTCTTCTGCAACCATGGCCTTTTTGCTTGAGAACTTCTGGTCTCTTTTAGCTTATCTTTCTCTTCTCTCCTTAGCACTCAACTCTGGACAATCATATTGGAAGTGACCTTTCTTCTGGCAATTGTAGCATCTGTTGGCATCATCATCCTGATCATTTTCTTCTTTGGACTTGGAGTCCTTCTTTCTGGATGAAGATCCCTCAGCTTTCAGGTCTTTCTTCTCAGTTGATCTGTCCTCAGGTCTCTTCTGGTACCTGTGGTTCCTGTAATAGCTTTTATATTTTCCAAAACGGCTATTGAGTCTGTCAAATCTCCTTGCCATCGATTCTTAGCTTTTCCTCAAGCTCATCCCGATTTTTGGCATGAGAGTTTTTTTTAACTCTCTAGTCTTCTGAGTTTTATCTTTGGCTTTAAAAGCCACATTCTTACTAGATGATCTGAATCATCTTTCTTTGTCGACCCTTTTAGATTTCTTATAAATTACGAATTCATAAGCCTTCAGCTCAGAGAATACTTGTTGATAAGGCATTGAGTTGATATTTTTGGTGTTCTCAATCACCACAGCATGGATGTCCCATTTCTTAGATAAACCTCTAAGAATTTTCAATGCAATTTCTCTCTGTGGGTATTTCTTACCCAACGATTCGAATCATTCATGATTCCAAAGGAATCGACTTCTAATCATCAATTGATTCACCTTCCTCCATTTTAAAACTATCAAACTTTCCAATTGCCACAGAAAGTTTGTTTTCTTTTATGTGATCTGTGCCTTGGCACATGATAGCTAGTGTATCCCAAATCTCTTTCGCGGTATTACAGTGAGAGATCATTCCCATCACACCATCATCAACAGTACTGTATAGTGTGTCTTTTGCAATGAAGTCTAGATTGACTAACTTTCTCTCTTCAGGAGTCAGTTGATCATCAGACTTAGGAAATTCTGCTAGGGATCGGTTCTCTCATCTTCATTATTCAGGATTCACCACAGTGAACTGGAATGGTCCTTGAGAGACCACTCTCCACATGCGCTCGTGTTTAGAATAAAGATGAGCCTGCATTCTCAATCTCCATAGATCATAGTTCTCCACTGAGAACATGGAAAGTTTTTTTTGAAGACATTTTTCTGATCTTTTGAAAAGAAAAAAAAATTTCAGCAAATAAGATCAGTTCAGATAGACCACAAGTATTTTTGAAAATAAAACTTTGTTCAACACAAAGAAGTGGTCAAGTTGAACCATTGCCGCTCTGATACCACTTGTTGGTCCCGGTGCAACGAGTCTTACACGTGTATGGGGGAATACACGTGTTCGGTGTTTTAAAACATTTTCTAACCGAGGTCACTTGGGTCGATAATCCTCGAAGATTAGGTTACGAGAAGCCTGGATCGCTCTCGAGTCAAAGTCTCTTGAGACATGATGACACCGAAAAACTTTTCGGATACCTCGGATAATCCCAACCGAGTCCTTAGTGTCGAGAGATCTGAGTTGCTTGGATCGAGATAACTATCTTCTTGAATCCTCGGAAGAGAGTTCGGTTTAGTAACTATCTGTTCTAGCTACTCGATCGTCTTGAGAATGGTTGGCCCTTTAGTTTATACTCGTTTTTAAGCTTTCTTTGAAAAAACCTTCTCTTTATGAAATAGTGATTAGGCTGTGATTCACTTATGCAACTTCCAGTGGATTGATTCCAACTGAAATATCAGTGAAAAATATGCTTTCAAAAACAAGTCAATGCAACAGTTAAGCACAGATAAGGAAAGCAATAAAGAACACAGCAATTATAGTGGTTCAGAGACTCAAGCTCCTACATCCACTCTCCCTGACTCTTCAGAGAAATTCACTAAACACTTTTGAGCTTTCTGACTACCTTGTAGTTTACTTACTCAACTCGGCCCTGAGTTTTCTGACTACTCCTCATAGTTTACTTACCCAACCCGACCTTGAGTTTTCTGACTACCTCCGTAGTTTACTTACTCAATCACACACAAGCTTTCAGACTACCCCTGTAGCTTACTAACTTCTCCTCTAGAGTTTTCTGACTACTCCACGTTGTTTACTAACTCTTTACAACTCTTTCTCACCAACAAACACACTCCAACTACCTTCTCAAGGGTTTGGGGTTTCTTGGTTGGTTTCCAACTAGGATGAGATATCCTTTACAATGAAGCACAATGCAAAGGGATAGGATATCTCGACTAAGCTTTGGATATATCTTATCAAGCTAGGCGTAGTAAAGTGAGCTCTCTTCAATAGAAGCACTTGGGAAATTCAAGGTATTTCGAGTGCTTTAACTTTTGCAAGAATAAGTTTGAGCTCTTGAGTTGCGTATAAATTTCCCGTAACCTTACAATGTAGAGAGTTATCAGTATTTATAGGCATACACCAAGGTCACTCTTGAAAACTATCCGTTGGAGAGATAGCTTCGTGAGTTCCCTCTTAAGGTGTGTGAGAAACGGCTATATTTAGGGTTTGAAACTCCCTAACATGTTTTAGGCAATAACCTTTCATGTAGCCGGTCTTCACTTTTTGCAGTCTGGAACTTTCGTACATCTGACATCTTTTTCAGCGGCCTGTCACGGTCAGTGTCAGTATGGTGCAGTGTCGTCTTCCTCTTTTTGACTTTTGTCTCCAGTTAAAGGTAAACACCTTCAACGGCTCTTTTGGTTACAAACTCTGAGTTTGATATAACCTTAACAACACTTCTGATTTAGTTCCTTTTGTCTGCATCTTGAATGTCTTGGCAATATCTGACTTTTCTAAGGAATCACGTTTTCCTCAGTTTTGCATCCTTCAGATAGATATATTCAGTACCTCGGAACATTCAGGTTTATACTGAGCATTCAGTATATTACTGAGTCTTCAGTAATTACTGTGCCTTCAGTATTCTTGATCTTCAGTTCTCAGTCTTCAGTCCTGTGATTTCAGTTTCTTCTGAGTCTTCTGAGTCTCCTGAGTCTTCTGGGTCTTCAGAGTCTCCTGAGTCTTCAGAGTCTTCAGAGTCTTCAGAGTATTCTGAGTCTTCAGAGTCTCCTGAGTCTTCAGAGTCTCCTGAGTCCTCAGAGTCTTCTGAGTTCTTCAGAGTCTCCTGAGTCTTCAGTTTTATACTGACTGATATACTGAGTCTTCATGCTGAGTCTTCAGTTCTCAGTATCCTACTGAGTCTTCAGTATCTCAGTTTTCATACTGAGTCTTCAGAGACTTCAGTTTCATACTGAAACTTCAGTTTCTTCAGAAACATACTGAGTTCTTCAGAGTCTTCAGAACCTATCCTGAACTATATCTGCTGACTATACATTTTGCAGATAACATCCTGAATACTCTAAAACTGAATCCTGAATCATCTATCAAGACCATTCTGAACATGTCATACTCAGGGGTTTTGGGATCTTAATCAAAATCATATAATCTTTTATTAAATTCATCTCCCAACACTGTTTTATTAAAAGGAAGATTTTCAGCAAAGCTAAAACGAGTATAAACATAGGGCCAACCATTCCGCACACTTGAGTAGCTAGAACAGATAGTTACCAAACTGAACTAACTCTACTGAGGGTTCAGTAAGATAATTATCTGATCCAAGCGGCTCAGGATCTCTGATAAAACTCAGGCTCAGTTGGGCTAATCTGAAGCTTCTGAAAGCAGCTCAGGATCATTGTCTCAGTAGACTTTGACTCAGGGCAATCTGTGCTTCTCAGGGCCAAATCATCAGGACAACCTGACCCATCTGACCTCAGTGAAAGAAAAGTTTTAAAAATCATTGAACACGTGTATTCCCCCCCCCCATACACGTGAGAGACTCGTTAGCACCGGGACCAACATGGATGAAAAACACAACATCGTGTTCCTTCTCCCAACACTCTCTATATATATAAGTGTAAGTAATATTGTGTTTTCTCATCACAATATTGAATGATAATATAATTTTCTTTTTATAAAAAAAAAGCCTAAAAATCTCTCGATCAACATTTCTAGGCTTAACTCTATTGATGAGTCATTTGTTCCAAGAATCGAGAGGTTCATATTCTTCACCTGCACTAGCGATTTCCTAGTAATTTAATGGACATGTATATAAACACACAACATGTATTGTGTGTGTATATGAAGCTTAATTGTTGGTATTATATGAAGATATCTTAAGTATAAAACTTATATGTTGTAATAAAGTCAAGTAATTTATGCATAAATCCATACAAACTCAAAACCAAGTTTTATCTAAATACTTATAAAATCAAACAAGAAAGAAATAATTGGTATTAATTAATTTAGATATATTGTGTATAACATATTGTACAGACAAAATAGCGTGCACCACACATTTATGCACAAGCGATATAATAGAAGATCATAATTTTGTAAAATACCATTACATCACCAGATTTTCCGAGAAGTATAAAGTTGGAGTGAGAGGTTGTAAGTGTGTGGGTAATGGGGAAGCCGCATTGGCTAAAGTACTACATCCTTCACTCTCAACGAAATTAACAAACTTCTTTGTAATAAATATTATTTATGGTTGAAAATTTTTAAGATTGTACAAACCTCATTTAAAATTTATGGCAGTTTATATATCTAATCATCATATATTAAGTCGTAATAATTGGACTTAGTAATAAAATCAGTTTGTGTTAATCAAACTTTTGTTGTAATTTTTTAAATTCATATTGTATTTGTTATTATACTATTTACATTGTTGTAAGAACTCAAGAATGTAAAAAAAAAAAAACTCTCTATAAATAATGGATGACGTTAAATATAAAAAGAAATATCATTAACCGTGGTTTGGAGAGAGTTTTTTAATTTTTTTTATATATTTTGTTAATTCATTATTTATAGAAATTTTTTCTCATTCTTTAGCTCTTACAAATGATGTAAATAATATAATAATTAATACAATATGAACTTAAACGAATTGCAACAAAGAGTTTGGCCAGTACTAAATCATTTTATTAGTAATTTCAACTATTACGACTCAATATATGATGACTTGACAAGTAGAATATCATACAATTTAATTGAGGTTTGTACCAACCAAAAAAATATCAATCATAACTGATTATTTATTACAATAAAGTTTTTGAATTTCAATGAGAAAGATAGATGTAGTTCTTGAGCCAAATTAATTTCCCCATCATCCATACACTTACAATCTTTTTGCCCAATATTATCTTCCTTAAATATCTACGGATGCGAATGTTATTTTACCAAATTCTGGTCTTGTATTATCTCGCTTGTGCGTATACATGCGGTGAACACTATTTGGTCTGAATAATCTGTTATGCACGATAATCTATACATATCTAATAACAAAATGTTGGGCCAAATATTGGGCCAAAATATTGTTATAATTTTCTAATAAAATTTTAAACATCTTAACAAATTTGATGTAGCTCAATTGGTATAATAAATATTTTTTACATTCTTTATATGCAAGAGGTACAAGGTTCAATTTCTCATATCTACCATATATATATACTAATTATTTTATAAATAATTTATAAATTGTTAATATTATTTTTGAATTTTTTGAACTTGATCTATTTATACATATAACAAAATATTATACCAAAAAGAAAAAAATTCAACCAAAAAATTATTACAAAATTTTGAACTAAATCTATTTATACATATATAATAACAAAATGTTATACCAAAAAAGAAAAAAATCAATAAAAAAAATATTTCAAATTTATCATAAAATTTTAAAAGTGGCACATTAATGATTAATATTATAAAATGTTATATTTTGTAGTTGATATGGATATATATATATTTTTTAAATCTGCTACTCCTTCCATTTTTTTTAGATTGCTCATTAGATTTTGACATGGGTTTTAATGAAAAAATTCTTTTTTAATATTTGAAGGTAATAAAATAGCTTTTTGATAAGGGTATTTTGTCAATTTTAGTGAATAAGATAAAAAAATAAGTTACTTTTGTATATAATTATTAGTGACATGTGATGTAATTTAGTGATGTTTATAATGGGTAGCATGAACTGTACAGTTACTTTATTGCTATTTTGAGTATTTGATAAAAGATGGACTTTTTGGATTTTGAGCAATCTAAAAAAGCCGAGAAGTATTATATACATATATATGAAAATGTATAATTTATATACTTATTTGCATGATAAAATTACATGATATTGGATTTAAATTGATTAGTTCAATTATCATAAATTAGTTGAATGAGCTATTGACATTAAACTTAAATTATTAGTTGAATAATATTTAAATTGATTAGTCCAATTATGGACGGATCCAAAAAACTTTCACGGGGCACAAAAATAAATAATATAAAAAGTAAATTTTTCTATGAACCCGGTTCACGTGAATTCTATTTTTTAAGTGTCATGATTATGCATATACACTATTACTATCTTAAAAAATATTTAATTTTTTAAATAGTGATAGTGCATATACATAACAGATCTACAAATTCTTTTAAATGAAATATTTGCATGATTAACTAATTATAACACTAGTAAAAACTCATTTAAGTCATTATATAATACTTAAAAAAACTATGGGGGCACATGATTCCGACATAGGACATGTCATCATTGAGTCCAATTACTATGAATTAGTTGGATGAACAATTGACATTAGACCTTGGATTGTACAAATATACTAGGTTGGTTGTGATAAAGCTCGGTACCCACATTTTTAAAAGAAAATACTAATCGATACTAACTTAGGACAAAGAGTGTTGATTTCAGAAATGATACTGACTTCATCAGATAGTAGACTATCTTTAACATTTTAGAAAGACAATTTTGACTAATGATATATATGGTATGACCATTAATAGGAATTATAGACAATTATTAAAACCTTTGACTTTCTTAAGGAGATCAATTTCAATCATGGGTAGTATATATTATCATGTTCATAGTAACTAGAGGGGACAATTTAAATTTTTTGACATGCAATGAGAATTGAGAAGACCATAATAGGTGGCAATTAAAGTGGTTTAGAAGGAAATAATTCAAAATTGTAAGAACAAAATACCTTTAAAATTGTATTATTTAACAATGTAAATTTTTTAAGCAGTTGGAGCGCCACCCATTTTCCATGCCTGATTGCAAAAGCAAAATATGTTCATCAATAGTGTGTTGCATCGAAATGAAAAAAAAAAGAAGATAAAACAATATATTAAAAAATGAAAAAAAAGATTCTTATTATTATTATAAGTAAAATATTTTTTTATAATTTATTTAACACAAAAATAAATACTTTTCATATCATGTTCACTTTATACTTACAAACCGTGCAACGCACGGGTGATATTTTAGTTTGAAATAATAATATCAATTGTTTCCTTTTTGTTCGATTTTATAAGTATTGACTTAAAACTTGGTGTTGAGTTTCTATGGATTTCAACATAAATTCTTTGACTCTATCACAATGTAAAAGTTTTGGCTTATGATATCTCCATAGAATACGAACAACCGAGCTTCATATGCACACAATATATATGTGTGTGTGGTATATACATATCCATAAGATTACGTGGTAAAATGATTGACTATTTCTTCACTTCTTCTAAGTGGGAAATCATTAGTGAAGGTGAAGAATAGGGATCCCGCATTCATTTGCATCATTTCATCGTGGTATGTATATACTTCTCCGAAGTCTCTGTCAATTTTATATTGGTCAAGTGGGTGTCAATTATTAATTTTTTTTAATTAAAGGTTTATAATTGTTCTTGTTTGTAACCTGCTTAAATGTGATTTAAATGATGACCCACCCACGTGGCTTATTTAAACTGTTTTAAGATGTTGGCTGATGCATGCTCATATTTTTTTGAGATTTTAATATGATTCATGTGATCGAATTATGTGATTTTCTTCGTGTTGATCCGGATATTGACACAAGATGTATGTTTATTTCAGTATCATCGTGTCACAACCTTTTAATCCACTGTTAATATACTTAAAGTCAATAAAATTGTATAGGAAACTATGTTGATTGGAAACGAACAATTATGATTGTCCTAACTGCACAAAAACACAAGTAGATTCTTGACACACCAAAAATCAGATGAGCCAACTGAAGAGTAAAAAACGCGGGGCTCGCTAGATCACCTTGCGAGAGATGTCGTCGCTGAAAATGGTGGAGGGCAACCCAGTATGGGATTACGCCCTCAAAATTGATGGCCCATCTGAACAAACTTGAGGTTCTGCATACAGATTATGATCTGGAGACCCAGATCGATTTGGTACTCCACTCTCTGTCCAAATTTTTTTGAGCATTTTGGCCTCGCTAACTGATTTGTTGCAAGCTTTGGTCTCGGCAGAGACATTGATGGAGCACCAAACTCAAGATTTGACGGCAAGTGGCTCGTCTTCATCTTCTAGGCCAAGGGAATGTAAGAAGAAGAAGAGGACAAAAAGCCATAAGCAATCAACCTCGACTATTGCCAAGGGCAATGGTAAGATGAGGAATGCTGGTGTTGTCAAGGAAAATCCAAAGGGGAAGTGCTTCAACTGCGGTGAAAAAGGACAATGGAGGTTTGCCTGGTCCAAGCCCAAAAGGGCTGGAAAGAAAGTTAATTCTCACGCACTAGCTGTTGAAACTTATTTAGCGGCGTATACTTCTCATTCGTGGGTAGTTGATACGGAATCCACTGATCATGTTTACTTCACGGGTTCAAGCTGACCCAGCAACTTAGTGGGAGTGAGATCCTCATCACGCTAGGCGATGCTACGAGAGTGGTAGCCGAAGCAGTGGGAGACGTGCACCTGTCTTTTGAAGACGGAAGTTTAATTTTAAGAGATGTTCTTTATGTTCCTATTTTTCGAAAAAACCTTATTTCTGTTTCTAAACTATTTGCTGATGGATATTCTGTTCGTTTTAATAAACATGTTACTGTTTTTCGTAACGATGTGTTTATCTGTCATGGAACTTTACGGAACAATCTCTATATTATTAACTGTGCACACCACTTACAAAATGCATCCTGTAACACATCGACCGTTTCAAGCACTAAAAGAAAACGTTCAACTAATGTGAACGAGATACTTTTTTGACATCTGAGATTAGATCATATTAATCCAAATAGGATCCAAAGGTTGGTCCAAGATGGTTCATTGGAGTCCCTCCGGATTGAACCATTTCCAACCTGCGAATCATGTTTGGAGGGTAAAATGACCAAGAGGGCATTTGGAACCAAGGGACTTAGAGATAAAGAAGCGTTGGAAATAGTTCACACTGACGTGTGTGGTCCAATGCAAATCAAATCTAGAGGAGGCTACAAGTATTTCGTTACCTTTATCGATGATTACTCACGCTATGGGTACGTTTTCCTAATGAAGCATAAATCTGAGACCTTTGATAAATTCAAAGAATTTAAGGCTCAAGCAGAGAATCATAAGGAAAAGAGTATCAAGTTTCTACGATCTGATCGTGGAGGCGAATACCTCAGCGATGAATTTTTGAACTACCTGTCAGACGAAGGGATTGCATCCCAGTTGACTGCACCCGGTAACCCTCAACAAAATGGGGTTGCAGAACGAAGAAGCAGAACACTTTTAGAAATGGTCAGATCAATGATGAGTTACGCGGATTTGCCAAAATCGTTCTGGGGTTACGCCTTGGAAACAGCCGCTTATATTCTTTAACCTAGTGCCATCCAAATCGGTTCCCAAAACCCCTAGAGAATTGTGGACAGGGCGCAAGCCCAGCTTGGGACACATGAGAATTTGGGGGTGTCCGGCATATGTGTTGGACAAGAAAGCCGGTAAATTGGATGCACATTCAGAATTAAGGCTATTTATAGGATACCTCGAGGGAAGTAAAGGATGCATGTTCTATGGTCCCGAAGATCAAAAGGTCGTAATAAGTACGCACTTTAGATTTTTGGAAGAAGATTATATGAACGATAGAAAGCCTAGAAGTGAGATTACCTTAGAAGAACTTAGAGGGCCAAATCCTTTGCCGACTGTATAAGTCGGTATACCAAGCGTCACACCTACACAACCAGAACCTTGTCGCAGTGGGAGGGTTTTGTTAGATAATCCGAGCGATTCTTGGGGATAGGAGAGTCTTCGGACTTGATCTCCAGAGAAGAATCAGACACATGCTCGTACAACGAGGAGATCCAAGATAAGGATGCACATTCTTGGCAAACTGCAATGGAAGCCGAAATGGGTTCAATGGATCACAATAAAGTGTGGGAGCTAGTCGAACCACCTAATGGGGTGAAGCCCATTGGATGCAAGTGGGTATACAAGAGGAAAAGAGGACCAGACGGGAAGGTGGAAACCTTCAAAGAGAGACTCGTGGATAAAGGGTAGGAAACCTTTTCGCCCGTAGCCATGCTCAAGTCCATCCGTATTCTCTTGTCGATTGCTGTCAAGTTCTGGAGGGATAGCGAAAAAGTTCTGGAGGGATGTCCTAAGTTCTAGAGGGACAGCGGCAACGTCCCAAGTTCTAGAGGGACGGCGGCAACGTCCCAAATTCCGGAGGGATGACGGAAAAGTTCTGGAGGGACGGCGGCAACGTCCCAAGTTTTGGATGGACGGCTGCAATGAACACCAAAAATATGTTACTTAATAGCTATAATGTGTTACCGTAACAAATAAGTAACACTTTTAAGGGTGTTGCAATTGTTAATGTTGCCTAAAGTTTAAAGTAACACTTTTAATAGTTTATGTATCACTTTAAAAAAGTGTTACCATCATGTAACACCTTATGGTAACACTTTTAAATTGTTACTATATGAATTTTAGGTAACACTTTCTATAAGAAAATAAATTATTCAAAAAAGTGGAAAAATTGTAATTTTTGGGGTTTGAACCGTGAACCTCAAGCATTTATAGCCAGATAATTACCAACTAATCTAGTTGATTAGTTTTTTATACTTTGGACAGTAATTATACTTAATACGTTTTTTTCTTTACTTTCTTTTATAAATTAGCATAGCATGGATATCAATTCATTCTCAATGGACCAAACAATTTTCATTTACTTTTTTTTTAAAAAAAATCATAAATAGTATAAGTGCATTTTATCTTATAATTTGAAATAAAAAGTATAAACTATAGATTTTTTTAGGTATATAATAAATATAAATATTTTCCTATAAAAAATATAGATAATTTTATTATGTAATAAATTTAATTGATATGAACTTAATTTTTTTAAATATTATAATTATATTTATAAAAATAATTATATAGTATTATTTACTAAGATAATAAATAATATAATAATTTTTTTACACAAAAATATACATAAATAAATGTAGTGCACATAATATATTTCAAATATATTAATTATATGTATTATAAATAAAATATGTTTATATGTGTATTTGTTTAAATAGTTAAATACAAAGTGTACTAAAATATGATATATAAGTAAAAATGTTACCTAAAAATGTTACGTATGTTAAAGTTTTATTTAAAAAGTGTTACATTTGTTAAAGTGTTGCTAAAAAGTGTTACATATGTAAAAGTGTTACCTATGTAAAGGTGTTACCTAAGAAGTATTACCAATTTAGTATTACCTATTTAAAAGTGTTACATATTAATAAATTGTTACATGAAGTGTTACATAATATATAAATTATAATAGTGTTACCATAATGTGTTGCATAAACTAAATGTGTTATAACAAGATGTTACATAAAGTCAATTATGGTGAGTGCGCCTCAGGAAGGACAGGTGAAATGTCCGATGTGTGGCTGAAAAACTCATTTCGTGATTTGAAAGTGTGCACCAAATTTAATGAGAGAGTTGTTTATTAATATAAGTTGTTTTGTGTTGGGGGGTTTAATGATAAAATAATGACATGTAATGTAAATATTTACTCTAAAAACATCCACAATGGTTCATCCATCTCTTCATGTGGTTTGATGTGGAGATGACGTGGAGGAGAAATAGTGGATGGATGGATAAAAATTCATCCATCTATTCATGTGGTTTGAAGGGGGTAGTTTAAGTTGATTGAGTTGTTTAATTGTCACTTTAGGGAGGGAATTGCATTTTTGGTCCCACCAAACACACACCTGTTTTGAAATTCTACAAGTTTTGTAAATGCGGTCCAAAGAAATTTTTTTAGGCAAAAATGGTCCCATTTGTTGTCCAAAATTTCAAATTGATCCTGCTTCGTCTAATGCTATTTCGAAATTAACGGCAAGAGGCCACATGCGCGTCACGTGTCCTGAAAAACATGAATTACCCCCAAAATCTTCCAACACCCTCGCTCAATCAAAACCCCCAAAATCTTCCTACACCAATCGATTCATCTCCCCTGCAAGAGGGAACGATTCCACTGAACAATCATCGATTTCGAACATCAATCGAAGGATACCAAGTTGTAATGCTGCGTTTTCGGATTATGGCGATCGCGATGCCGGAACTTGCCGCGAGTGCTATGAGGAGGCCAGTGAGACAGAGGAGGAACTGAAATGCGAGATCAATGACCTCAAGTCAAAGGTCAACTTTCTTTGCCTGCTTTGCACCGGCCCAAATTCGGTATCTAGGGCTAATACTCCGTGCTTCTCCGACGTCGTTTTGGTGTCTACTGGTTCACCGGATTCGGATGATTTGTTGTGCAGTTTGCCCTCTATTCCTGCGCATCGGGCTATACTGGTATAGTACTTTTTCACCATTTTTGGGATTTTCCCATTTCTATTACTGCAGTTAAATTAGGTCGGGCCTGTTACTTAAGTTGTTAATTTGAAGGTTGAATTTTAAACTTTAGGAATTAGATGTTACAATTGATCAAATACATTCAGTTATAGATATTAGGTATAGTGTTAACTGTTGGAATTTAGAGGCACGTAATCACGTAAAACATGTGCAGCGGAAAGACAGTTCACCAACAACGAAAACATAATTGCATACAACGATTACAATAATCGTAACGAGTAAACTTACAGTAGCTGTAGAGCAGATTCCTCTACTATGGTATCCACGTAATCCCCTTCAACAGATCTGCACGGATTTGCCAGTGTTGAATCTTGAGTCGAATCAGCTAGAAAAATCCAACTCCTAATTTTATGGAGAAATTGTGAAGTGTAAAACTGTTTGTGAAATCCTAAGATCTAATATATATAGGGAGGCCCAGCTTAAAACCTAAGCTAGCCTGTTGGGAAATTAAAATCCATTTTAATTAATTAAATTAAATGTCTTTAATTTAATTCCCTAAATATAAATTTCTACGGATTTAAATTCCATATATGACAAATCTCTACGATTTGTTTCCATATATATTAAATCCTACAATAATATTCCAAATATTATTATTGGGAATTCTTTTTTAATTAAATTCAATTTAATTAAACATTAATAATAATTAATTCCAAATTTATCTATTATTAATTACTTCTCCATAAATTAAATATTAAATCCAATTTAATACTTAATCAACCAACTATAATCCGTCAAAGGGAATTACTTGTTGTGTGACCCATAAGCCCTCATATATCGAGCGATTAGTCAAACTAATGGTCTTAATTGAATCCTAGTCAATAAATCAGACATTCTCAATATATGAGGTACGTTGCGAGAAACATGCAACTACCTGTACCTGAAATGTGGGCCATTACAATTTCCTCCTTTCATTCACGAATACTCGATTAGTCTTGAACATGATGAAGTGTCTGTTCAAATAACTTAATCATTTTATCTCCAATCACTAATTGATCACTTATGTCACACTTGGCCACGAAGTTCAAGTTGATGTGCATTGGCCAATGACTTTGATCCAATTATGATGAGAAGATAAGTATTCTCTCTAAATCCGCTTTGAGGAATGAATCCTTTTCTTGGCTCAACTGCCACGCACATGTACTTAGTGATGAACCCAATCCAAGCCATATCTTCCCATGGAAGGGTGCAAGCGTCGGTCATGGTCAAAGTTCATCACTCCACACATGTCGTGCGTATTGACCTCAAGTCAAAAGAGTATCGCATCGCTCCCACTAACCGAGACACCCATAGACACATATAGTGGAAATACATCAAACGGTTTCTCGGATGGGTATACCAAATCCCTCTAAGGTATTTGTGCATCCACCATGAGATACCTAGTATCTCGTAGTAAGTGAGATCTTACTACACTCTCTAAGAGTATGATGCAGATCGCAAATCAATCTCCTTTGCATCATCAATATCCCATTCTTGATGATCCTTTATCGGGGCTATTTGAGAGTCATGCTTAAGTCATCTGAGTTCTCACAACCTCAATGACAGCAATGACTCATGGGAACACTTGCATGAATAAATGCAAACAATCAAACATAATATTCAAACAAGTGTATTGCCATACACTAATATTAAATGAATTATAATATTAAATCAAACTGAATATCATCAAGTATTATGTCCTTACAATAGATTGTCTCTAGGACATTAACATTGACAATCTTCCGCTTAGACTAGAGTCAATCACCTGCATGTCTAACCCCTAGACCATCAAATGTCTAGTGTGTACATGAACACTCAGTGTTTTGGTGAAAGAATCTGCCAAATTTAATATATGGGAATACATTTTAATTCTACTTCTCCAATCGTTATGATCTCTCGGATCAAATGATAAGCCTGGGTACATGCTTGTTTCTGTTTGTTGATCTCGGTTCCTTTGCTTGCGCAATCGCACCAGCATTGTCTCAATACAACTTTATTAGACAACTGACACTCGAAACTACCCCTAGTTCTCTTAAGAACTATAAAATCCAGACAACCTCCTTGAGGCCTCTGATACAACAATGTACTCAACTTCGGTTGTTGAATCTACGGTCCTTTCGCTTGGAACTATTCCAACTTACCACTTCATCATTGAGAGTGAAACGTAACCTGACTTTGACCTGTAATTATCACAGCCGGATTGGAAACTTGCGTCAGCATAACCAGTCACTACTAGTTCTGACTGTCCACCATAGACAAGGAAACATTCTTTAGTTCGTCTAAGATACTTCAGAATGGTCTTGACAGCAATCCAGTGAGACTCACCCGAATTCTGTTGGTATCTACCAGTGATGTTGATAGCGTAGGACACGTTTGGCCTAGTGCACGTCATGGCGTACATGATTGACTCAATTGCATATGCATATGGGAAATCTTTCATGTGCTTGATATCAGCTTTCAACAGAAAGGACAATCATTCTTTGATAGCTTTATCCCATGATTTTGCCGATAGAGACCCTCTCCTAGAGTTCTCCATCGCAAAACGCTTTAACACCTTGTCTACATAGGTGGACTGTGACAGCCTTAACATCTTCTTGGATCTATCCATGTGGATCTTGATCCCTAAGATATAGCAGACTTCACCAAGATCCTTCATCATGAAGGTCTTTGACAACAAATCTTTAACGAACTGCATTAATGGGATATTGTTTCCTAAAATCAATATGTCATTGACATACATGATTATGAAAATAATATTCTTCCCATTGCATTTACGATAAACGCAAGGGTCTTCCGAATTTTTGATGAAGTCAAAAGACTTGATAGTTTCATCAAATCGAATATTCCAACTCCTAGAAGCTTGCTTCAATCCATAGATGGATCTCTTTAGCTTGCATACTAGATTAGAATTTGACTTAGATGTAAAATATTCTGGTCGAGTCATAAACACTTCCTCATCAATGTTTCCATTGAACAAAGCTGTTTTGACATCCATCTGCCAAATCTCATAATCATAGTGTGCTGCTATCGCAAGTAAAATTCGAATGGACTTGATCTTTGCAACTCGTGAGAAGGTCTCATCATAGTCAATGCCTTCGCTTTGACTATAGCCCTTCGCCACCAACCTAGCTTTGTGGGTTTGTACTTGGCCATTTACATCAGTCTTACACTTGAAGACTCATGTGCAAAATATGGGTCTAACCCCTTTAGGCAACTCAACCAAGTCCCAGACTTGATTGGTCTACATCGAGTTCATCTCGGATTTCATGGCTTCATGCCACTTCCTTGAATCAATATCTGATATTGCTTCAGAATAAGTATTAGGATGGTCCTTATCTAGTATGTCCATATTATCGAGTTCCTCCAAGAGGTAACCGTATCTAATGGGCAGATTATGATTCCTAATTGACTTACGGATCTATGGTTGTGCAGGCTATACATTATGATCGTGAAAATTTTGTGGTACATCGATTTCATCAATATCCAGAGAGTCCTCAAGAGCTACACTTTCAGATGCCTCTTGGGCGGGAGTTTGAACTATGCTGTTCTCATTCAGCCCACTTGGAGGTTCTTGCACAGGCAAGCCAACTCCAATTACACTCCCACTGGCTGAAAGGCGATCACCTAGTGAAAGACTCCCACCGTGAAAGTTGCTGAATGCTCCCACTGATTCCTTGTCATGTTGCTTTGACAAGATATCAGTGTCTTTGTTAATTTGTGGTTCTTGAATTTCTTCAAGTTTTATCAGTTTACGACCTTGTTCTTTAAAGACATAGTCATCTTTTAGGAACTTGGTGTAATCAGTGAGGAGTCCATTGTGACTGGATTCCATGTAACTTCAAGTAATCAGTGAATTCATGGCTAAGGTATTCACCTCCCCGATCTGATCGAAGAGTCTTTATACTCTTACCAAGTTGCTTCTCTACTTCAGCCTTAAATTCTTTGAATTTCTCAAAAGATTTGGATTTGTGTTCCATAAGATACATGTATCCATATCTCGAGAAATCATTAGTAAAAGTGATGAAGTAGCCGAAGTGACCCCTAGCTAGAGTGGGTAATGGTCCACATACGTCACTGTGGATCAACTCTAGAACTTCTTTTGCGTGCATCTCTTTCTCATAAAGGGTTTATCGATCATTTTGCCCATGAGAGAAGATCCGCAATCTCCATAAGTCAAATGGGATTAAGTAGTCTAACTTTCTTAACCTTGAAATTCTTTTCTCGTTTACATGATCAAGTTCTACAATGTCATAAGTAAGTCGGGTTTTCATGATTACTAAGTTTGAGTCTTCCATTTTGTATATTAAGAACATCATATCTATAATGCAACAAATACATGTTGCAAGTAATAGAAGGAACTAGATGACAATCATTAAGTTCTAATCTAAGACCAAAGGGTAAGTCTAACACATAGGTCCCCACACGTTCAGTTACCAACTCTTGCTTCATTTCCACGTGTAAGACGACTTCACCCGCTCTAACTGTCCTAAGACACATTAGCCCTTTCACATTTGTGCAATGTGAGAGCCAAATCCGGTATCCAATATGTTGTGACCTAGATTTTATGTCTAGGGCAACTTAATAATATTAAATGGGATCAAACAGGTAACAGATAACAAATAAGAAATACGCTCGAATTTGGTTACCCAATTTGTCTTTTGAATAAGACTACGTCTGGGGGCGTCCAAGCCAGGAGTATTTTATTATTATTTTCTGCCTAGAATTCTAAGCTTTCATTTTTTTACAATGAATAATACAAGTTATACGTATAGAAAAGAAATTAGGTCACAGATCTTTGTGGGCTTCCTTCAGCGGACTTTCGAAAGCTCCAGCCGCCAGGGTTAGGGTTTTCTCGGTCAATCCCGTGATTTCCGCATCTGGATACACTTGCCTTGCTTACCCCACGATATTCGCGCCCCCAATTATTTGCATCTTTACCATAGATATCCGTCTGAGGTCACTTCCGACCTACGGTGTCTTTCAAGGTCGCCCGCGACCTTTATTCTCTTTTCAAGTCGCTCCTTGACCTTCTCAGTTCAACAGAAGTCGCTCCGCAGCCTCATGATTCCTATCAAAGTCGCTCTAAATGATTGCCTCACCGGGTTGGAATATTTCACGGTACAACAATTGCCCCTCAAATCGAGTTCGCGTGCCTGCATCGAGACCTAGGCTTGACTTCGTAATTTGATCGGCCTATGGCGGGTCAACCTCGGGAAACACTCCCGAGATGCCTGGTCAGCCTTGGGAAGGTGGATCGTTGCATCGGTTCGTGCGAGATTTGATGGATTCTCCATGATGATGTTGCAGGTGGATGAGGTCATGCGCCGCAAAAACAATCGGTGAACGCGGTGTAGATTACGCTTGCGCGACTTTGTTTCTTCGAGAGGGGTCCAACTTATGTCTTTATTGCATTTTCACCCCCTTCTCCTTCTATATAAAAAAATCTAGGGCTTCATACTTATTGCCATTTCTTCCTTCTCGCGCAGCTCAAACTTTCCTACGATCCCAAGCCTCAATCTCTCTGGCAAACATTCGAGATTCCGACGAGACTACATTCAGGTAATCCCCCCTTTTTCCACACTCTTTCCATGGCCTCTGATCCTTCGATGCCCACTGTTCTTCATCCTCAGAGGAGGACAACATCGTGATAGCCCATCTCCGGCGACAGGTCGGTTCTAGTTTCGCCGTCGGCAACGAAGGCGGGTCTTTATCCGTGGATTTTCGGCGTATGGTCCGGGACACAAAAGGCATCGATGAACGGTTCTTACGAGAGTTGGAGGATATTACTCATCTTTCTCCCCTGGAAATTGGTACTTTTCGCTCCGCCTCGTCCGAACGGGAACGAATCACCGGCACATCAGCTCCGACCCTGGATTATGGGGCCTACGAGCGGGCTTTCGACTATCATTCTTACTCGGTTGAGACCCCATATAAGTGACCTGAGCGTGCATATAGGAGGCCGGTTCGTTCTGAGTACATGGCCTCTGACCTTTCGAAATAAAGGTCAGTTTTATCCGACATGCATGTGCGCTCCCTCCGCCGCCTGTATAAAGTGCCTCGAGACGTGCATTTCTATGGGGCGACCTCCGATGAGAGTTCCGATCAGCCGCCTCCCGATATGATTGCGGTTAATGAACATATAATGGAGGCGGGTATTCGCTTCCCACTTCATCCGGCGATTTCCCACCTATTGGCGGCTTGGAATCAAAGCCTCACCCAGATCACTCCTAATGGTTGGAGCTACATAATCTCCTTGATGACCGTTCTGTGGTTGGCTGGGTTGAATAGGATGCCGACTCCCGGCGAGATCGCTTATGTGATGTCGTCGATCACTCAAGCCGACGGCTATAGTGCCGTGCGACTTCGCAAGGGCCGGGAGCTCCTAAGTGGGATTCCGAATAAAGTCGTCCATTGGCATCGGAAGTGGTGGTTTGTCGGGGGCGCCTGGGAGTCAGCGGACCCTTCGAGCACTCTGCCAATTCGTGTTTCCAAGGATTATGCACGCCGAGTCGAACAAGGTACACTTTCCTTTTTAATTTTCCAAGGTCGTACTGATCTAATTCTCCTTTTCTTTTGCAGTGTTCACGCCCTCGACCGTCGACCTGTACTGGGACTTCCAAGAGGCTTTCAAGGTCGTTCGTGACACTGCCCCGAGTCTTCGCGACGTCAACGTCCTTAACTCTGAGCTCGATCGGTTAAAGGCCGGGCTTTACACCTATCCTCGCCACTTGAACATCCCTTGTGAGTATCCGTTCTTACGCTTTCGACCTCCCCTTATGTACTTTTGGCGACTGATATTTTTTTTTTGCAGATCCCGACATTCCCATTTACCGCTGTCATCCCACTGCAGCGATCATGGCCTCCTGGAAAAAGTCGGTGCTAAGCCAGATGAAGCACGTGGTTGCCGCCGAGGCCCCTGATCCGAGCTCGGCTCCTTCTGGCCCCTCTGCTGCTGACAAGGGTAAGAGGAAGCACAAAGGGTCGGTTTCTGAGCCAGCTTGAAAAAAGACGAGGGACGAGACCAGCCAGGAGACTAGGAGGTCGCAACCCCGCACATCCTCGCAGTGCACCCCTGCTCCTCGAGGAGATCGACTCCTGGCTAGGTTGGGACATCGACCGTGTCAACGAGTAAGTTATTGATTGTGAACCTTTGTCTATTCCCTCCCTATTTAATCGACTTCCGAATTCCCCTTGCTGCACGGAGCTCACCTCGCACAAATTTGGCCCTGAGCTTTCTGAGGTCGGGTCATATCGTCCCGGCTCTTCGGAGGGGGCTGCAGAACTTGACCCGGGGTGGACACAGTCAGACCACGACAATGCTCGTTGGCAGAAGGTGATGAGCAATCTGTACTCGGCCTTAGCTCACTCTCAGAAGGCGGTTTTCTACTTGGAGAAGACCAGTGCTCAGCTGGAGGCCGAGTTGGAGGAGCTGAAGAAGTCGCAGGCCAGGGTTGCCGACCATTCCAAGATGCTGGTCTCTGCAGCCGACACTCAGGAGAGATTGGAGTCCTACAACTCCGATTTGCTCAAGCGGCTTTCTGACGCCGAGGGGCGCATGGCGGAGGTTGAGGGTGAGCTGCGGGCCGAAAGGGCGAAAGTGACCCGTCTGGAGGGTGAGCTAGCTGAGGCTGGGCAGGTGCTGGCCGCCAAGGACGACGACTTCCAGAGGACCGAGGAGCTCAACGCCAATTTTGCGTATGTGATGGCCTATGTCGGGGCCATCCGGGTCTTTCATAGGGCAAATCCGGCAGGCGACCTCGCCCCTTTTGTCGCCGAATTGTCAGATTATGTTCGCGACTATCCTCCTGCTCCCACTGTCCTTCTGGAGATTAAGGATCTGGATGACATGGGCGTCGACCTTTCCTTCTTTGCCAATTCAAGTCGGATTGTGCGCCCAGTCCCCGATCCGGAGGTTGCCCAGCCGGAGTCAGAGTCGACCCCTGAAGTCCCCTTACTGGAGGTTGCGGAGGGGAGTGCGGGGGAGAGGTTGAGCGGTGGTTCTGCAGGGCCCTGAGTGTGATAGGATTTAGAGGCACGTAAACACGTAATACATGCGCAGCGGAAATTAAAGTTCACCAACAACGAACAGTTAATTGCATAATTAAAAATGAGTAAACGTAAACATAATTCTTACAACAATTCGTACACAGATTCCTCATCTATGGTATCCACGTAACTGTTGTTTACTAAATCGCACAGATCTGCCAGCGTTGAATCCCCGAGATGAATTTGCTAGGAAAATTATAACTTAGAGATTTTATGGAGAAATATGAACCCACGTTTTATGAATTCCCAAAAGCTCATATATATAGGAGAGGATTAGCTTAAGTCTCAAGCTAATCTAATTAGGAAATAAAATCTCTAATCTTTATTTAAATAAATCTCTTAGATTTATTTCCCACATATAAATCTCTACGGATTTAAATTCCATATATGACAAATCTCTACGATTTATTTCCATATATATTAAATCCTACAATAATATTCCAAATATTATTATTGGGAATTCTTATTTAATTAAATCCAATTTAATTAAATATTAATAATAATTAATTTCAAATTAATCTATTATTAATTACTTCTCCATAAATTAAATATTAAATCTAATTTAACATTTAATCAACCAACTATAATTAGTAAACAACCGTTACTTGTTGTGTGACCCATAGGCCCTCATATATCGAGCGATTAGTCAAACTAACGGTCTTAATTGAACCCTAGACAATAAATCAGACATTCTCAATATATGAGGTACGTTGCGAGGAAATGTGCAACTACCTGTAACTGAAACATGGGCTATTACGATTTCCTACTTTCATTCACGAATAATCGATTAAGTCTTGAACATGATGAAGTGTCTATTCAAATAACTTAATCAATTTATCTCTAATCACTAATTGATCATGTATGTCACACTTAGCCACAAAGTCTAAGTTGACGTGCATCGGCCGATGACTTAGATCCAATTATGACGAGAAGATGAGTATTCTCTCTAAATCCACTTTGAGGAATGAATCCTATTCTTGGCTCAACTACCACGCACATGCACTTCGTGATGAACCCAATCCAAGCCATATCTACCCATAGACGGGTGCAAGCATCGGTCATGGTCAAAGTTCATCATCCCATACATGTCGTGCGTATTGACCTCAAGTCAAAGGAGTATCGCATGGCTCCCACTAACCGAGACACCCGTAGACACATATTGTGGAACTAGATCAAACGGTTTCTCTAATGGGTATACCAATACCCTCTAAGGTATTTGTGAATCCATCATGAGATACCTAGTATCTCGTAGTAAGTGAGATCTTACTACACTCTCTAAGAGTATGATGCAGATCGCACACCAATCTCCATTGCATCATCAATATCCCGTTCTTGATGATCCTTGATCTGGGCTATTTGAGAATCATGCTTAAGTCATTTGAGTTCTCACAACCTCAATGACAGCAATGACTCATGGGAACACAAATGCAAACAATCAAACATAATATTCAAACAAGTGTATTGCCATACATTAATATTAAATGAACTATAATATTAAATCAAACTGAATATCTTCAAGTAGTATGTCCTTACGATAGATTGTCTCTTAGGACACTAACACTAACATAGTGGCTGTGTTTTTGAAGGCCCTCTTTTACTCTTTTTTTGTTGTTTTTTTGTTTTGATGCATCAGTCTTCGGGTTTGTTTCTTTGTATCTGCCTCCGGGCCCCCCTTATTGTTATTAATGAAATTTCTTTTTCTCATTCCTACGATGTGTTGACTTGATTTCCTTATGCGACTCATTTTTTATTTGTCCTTGTCGTCTTATCGTTAGTGCGACTCTAAGTTTGGACTTCACTTTTTGGGTCGTCTTACAAAGTCGGGGGAAGTTGCTCCTCAAGGGGTGTCGATCCTTCCCTCGGTATGTCGAAAGTCGTACCTCGGGTAACTTATGTTTTCTTTACATAATCCCTTTGGGTTTTACACGGCAATTTTGAGATGAAGAAAAAGTCATTATTATTGATAAATAACTGATTACAGGGGTGTAAGCCTATTGATAATATTTCCTCAAATGTGTCGCGTTCCACGGGTATTGAGCCTTGGCTCCATCTGGTCGTTCGAGCTCATAGGCTCCATTGGGTAAGATTTTTGAGATCTTGAATGGGCCCTCCCAGTTCGGACTGAGGGCTCCTTTTGATTCGCCGAGTACCTTCTTGAGCACCAAATCTCCTTCTTTGAAGCGTCGAAGTTGTACTTTGGAGTTATAGTACTTATCCAACCTTTGCTTGTACCTTGCGTTTCTCATGTTGACTTCTAGCCATTTTTCTTCGAGCAGGTCGAGGTTTCTGGTCAAGGCATCCTCGTTTTGGTCGAAGGCGACTTAACTTGTGCGAAGACTGGGGAAGTCGATCTCCGCGGGTACCACCGCCTCGGTCCTGAAGGTTAGTGAGTAGGGGGTTTCTCCTGTTGAATTTCTGCAGGTCGTTCTATACGCCCACAAGACATCCGGGAGCTCTCTAGCCCATTTCCCCTTGCCCCCTCAATCTTGGCTTTGAGAGTGTGTTTAATGATCTTGTTCACGGCCTCGACCTGGCCATTCGATTGCGGGTGGTATGGAGTCGAGAAGAGCTTTGTGATCTTCCATTTCTTGAAGAATGCTTCGACCGTGAGGCCGTCGAATTGTTTACCATTGTCTGATATGATTGCTTGTGGTAAACCAAATCTGCATATGATATTCCGCCATATAAACTTGATGACCTGGTTTTGATCTATGGTCGCTAGTGCCTCAGCTTCTGCCCATTTTGTGAAGTAATCTACCGCCACCAGGGCGTATTTGACCGAACCCGGCGCTGTTGGGAGTGGGCCAATAATATCTATCCCCCACTTTGCAAATGGCCAAGGACTGAGGATACTTGTGAGCTCTTCTGGGGCATTTTTTATGGAAGGAGCATAGATTTGGCACTTGTGACACTTGCGAGCGAAGACGATGGCGTCGGCCCTTAGTGTGGGCCAAAAATACCCCTGTCTTGTGGTCTTATGGGCCAGCGATTCTCCCCCGGTGTGGTTTCCGCATGCCCCTTCATGTATTTCATGCAAGATCACTTGTCCTTGCTCGGGTGTGATGCAACGGAGTAGGGGAATTCTGAAACCATGCTTGTACAACTCATTTTGGATCATCGTGTATCTTGCTGCTCGCGATTACAGCTGCCGAGCTTGGACCCTATCTGTTGGCAGGAGACCTGTTGTCAAGTATTCGATGATGGGTGTCATCCAGTTCGATGTTGGGGCTTGTAGGTTTGCGACCTTTGCGTGTGTGGTGAATGGGTGGGATAATGTCGTGATGGTGACATCTTTCATCTCTGGTGATCCTTCGGAAGTCGCTAGTCGTGCTAATGCATAGGCTCGCGAGTTTTGTTCTCTCGGGATTAGCTTGACATGGATTTGGTCGAACTTCTGACATAGTATTTTCACCACCTCTTGGTAAGCTGCCATCCTATAGTCTCTTGCCTCATATTCTCCCAAGACCTGGTAGGCCACAAGTTGGGAATCTGTGTGGACTTGCAGTCTTTTGACACCCATATCTGTTGACATTTCTAGGCCGCTGATGAGTGCTTCATATTCAGCCTCGTTATTAGTTGCGGGGAAGTCGAAAGTGATGGCATTCTGGAAGGAGGTCCCCTCCAGGCTTGTCAGAACTATACCGGCCCCTGACTTATGGGAGGTCGCTGATTTGTCTACGAATAGCTCCTAAGGCGGGCCATTTGAACACCCGACTTCAAATGAGAATGTGAGTTCCACGATGAAATCGGCTAAAGCCTGGGCTTTGATGGCAGGGTGGGGTGCGTAAGTTACCCCGTATTGTCCGACCTCAATTGCCCATTTGAGGCATTGACCCAACGTGTCTAGTCGATGCAATACGTTCCTCAGGGGTGTGGAAGTAAGCACCTCAACTTGATGGTAAAAAAAGTATGGCCTTAGTTTCCTTACGCTCATAACCAGCGCGTATGCCAGTTTTTCCAGGGCCGGATATCGCTGCTCCATTTCGTTCAGTTTCTGGCTGACGAAGTAGATTGAGAATTCGTTCCTGTCCTCTACTCGAATGAGGACTACACTCAGAGCCATTTCAGAAGCCGCGAGGTATAGGAAAAGTTTTTCCCCCGGAACTGGTTTCGACAGAATACTTACATCCGTCAAGTAAGCTTTGATTTTGTCTAAAGCTTCCTGGCTTTCGTGTGTCCACTCGAACTTCGAATTTTTTTTGATGGTGTCGAACAGCGGCTTGCTCTTGTCTCCTATTCGGGAGATGAAACGGTTCAAGGCGGCTAGGCATCCCGTGAGTTTTTGTACTTCCTTTACGTTTCGAGGCGCTCCCATGTCCAATATGGCTTTAACCTTGGTGGGGTTCGCCTCTATCCCCGCTTACTCACCAGATGCCCCATGAATTTCCCCGACCCGACCCCAAAAT
The DNA here is from genome assembly GCA_037126765.1 of Stenogyne calaminthoides. Lineage (NCBI taxonomy): Eukaryota > Viridiplantae > Streptophyta > Magnoliopsida > Lamiales > Lamiaceae > Stenogyne > Stenogyne calaminthoides. Next base: position 22,893,707 of record JBBCBC010000024.1, on the reverse strand, counting down.
TGCATTTCTTAGGGTTTAGTCGCATGTTGAATTTCCTCAGGATGTCGAAAGTTTGGGCCAAGTACGTCAGGTGGTCCTCAGATTTCAAACTCTTGACGATTATGTCGTCTATGTAAACTTCCACCGACTTCGCAATGAGGTCGGTAAACATGTGGTTGACCAGCCTCTGGTATGTTGCCCTTGCGGTTTTTAAACCGAAGGGCATCCTCTTCCAACAATAGATGTTGTTTTCCGTCAAGAACGAGGTATGTTGCCGATCAGGTTCATACATGGCTATCTGGTGATAGCTAGCAAAGGCATCCATGAAGGACATTATTTCGTGTCCCTCCGTGTTGTCTATCAGGTGGTCGATGTGGGGCATTGGAAAAAAATCTTTTGGACAGGCGCTGTTGAGATCTGTGAAGTCGATGCACAGCCGCCAGGTCCCATTGGATTTCTTCACCAACACGGTGTTAGCCACCCACTGGGGTTGGTCGGCTTGTGTGATCAAGTTATTGTCCAGTAATTTTTTCACCTCCTCGGCTAACGCTGCGTATTTCTCGGGGCCAAACTTTCATCTCTTCTGAGCTATTGGTTTTCGAGTTGGATCTATGAACAGTTTATGGCACGCGACTTCTGGGTCGATTCCTACCATAACCTTGTGCGACCAGGCGAAGACATCTAGATTCTTTTTGACAAAGTTGATGACTTCCCCCTTCAGGTCGTCTGACATTCTTGAGCCTATGATTACTTCAAGATCCGGTCGGGCTGGGTCCACTTTGAATTTCTCGAGGTCTTCCCCCGGGACGTCCCTTGGGGTATTTTGTCGTGGGTCGTCTATTTCTGATTCGAGCAGAAATTCTTCTGGTTCGGGCCCCATCCTTGGATCAAGGTCGTCGTGATTTCTCTTCCTGCTCGTATTGTTATTTAAAATTTCACCTTGCTCTTCGCTATCTATTACAAGTACTTGTTTGCTAGATATTGGTGCGGAATTTAAACGAGACGAGGAATAAATCAAACAACCCCTTGCATCAACTTGGTCACCTTTGACGGTGCCGCCAACCCACTCTTGGTGGGAAACTTTTCACAGAAATAAAAAGTTGAGGACGCAACCTCAAATTCATGTTCAAATGGCCTCCCGAGGAATCCATTATAGGAGCTCGGGAGGTCGACCACTAAAAAATCTAAAAGCCTAGTGGCCCTAACTTCTCATTCAGAATGGAGACTAATTCTGTGGCTAGACGGATCATTCTTGACTGCTTCACTGTTGCGTCTCCAAAACCTTTCATGACATGGTCGCATGGGGTGATGTATGCGTCGTGGTCTCCGAGCTGATCCAGGGTTCTCTTGAAAAGTATGTTGCAGAAAGCCCCTCCATCCACTAGCAAATGACATACGGTGGTGCCCATGATATTGGCTCTGATTACCAGGGGGTCGACATTAGGGTAGACTATCTCGGCCTTGTCTTTCTCGCCGAACTCGATTGTGCTGGTCTCTTCTCCTACCATGAAGATGGGTAACACCATTTTTTTGGCATTTTCAATCTCCCTTATCTTTGCGTTCATCCGTCTCTTGGATGAGCCAGTCGCTGAAAGTCCCCCTACTATCCCAAGTGGGGACAGAGTGTGTATCACGTGACCTTCCATGCCTTCTGGCATGGACGGTACTGGCTGTTCCCCCTGGCCGGCGTTTCTTGGAGCCGGTTCGGCCTGTGGGTTTGCTTGCTGGCGACCTCTCTGAGCTTGATCCTGGTTCTTCTGAGGTCGCTTGACAAACTCGTCCAGTAATCCGTCCTCGTATAGCCTCCAAAGTTGGGAGAGTAGATCCTTGCACTCGCTGGTGTAGTGCCCAGTTTGTTCGTGGAAGTGGCAGTATTTGTTGGGGTTTGCCTTTCCCTTGTTCTTGATAGGCCGAGGCAGGAGGAGCAATTCCCGGTCTCTGATCTGGTTATACACGTGCCCAGGTGTCATACCCAGCACTTCCATCAATTTCACTGGGATATTCTCTTCAAAAGGTTTGAAGCTGCCAGGCGCCTTGTAATGACTGTCGGTTTTCTTGGAGCTTTTCTTTGAGTCGGTGACCTCTTTGTCATCGGAAAGTCTTGATTCCAGAAGCTCTGAGGTGTGGATGAGGTCGCTAGCTCGTCTCCAAAAGTCGTTATAGCTAATCGGGTATTCGGTGGTCATACGTCGCCACAGCTTGGTTCCCTTCTTGAGTCCAGAGACGGCCCCGAGCACTTTGGCCTCATCCCCGATCGGGTCTCCTTCAAGTATGAGCTTGTCGATCCTTTCAATGTAGGATCGGCCAGACTCATTATCCGCCTGCTGGGAGTTCATTAGCTGTTGTCTGGTTGCAGGTCACGGCGCTAAGGCCGTGAAGTGGGTCAGGAATAGCCTGGCGAGCTGTTCGAAAGATTCCACTGAGAAAGGTGCCAACGAGGTGAACCATTGATGGGCCTGGTCGCTCAAAGTTAGGGAAAACAGCCGACACTTAGTGGCATCTGTTGCGCCCATGGAGGTCATGTAGGAGTTATACTTGGCCACGTGGACTTTTGGGTCCGTACTTCCACTGTAGCTATCTAGTTCCGCCTTGTTGATTTTTTGTTGGGTGGGCGCCAAAGTGATTGTGGTCCCGAGGGGGGAGTCCGGGATGATAAGGTTATGGTCTGCCCCCGTCGGACTGCTTTGGTTCTCAGCTCGCTCGAGAAGTCGCTGGACCGTCCTGGCCAGCGCGTCAATTTTTCCGTCGCGATGATCTTTGTGGGGGTAGGTCGCTCGTGGATCGCCATGGTGAATTGTCGACCCCCTCGGCAGTTCGTCATGGTGCAAGTTTAGAGCTATGTCTAGGTCTTGCTCCATCTGGTCACCGTGGTGGGGCTGAGATTGTGCCTCGTCTTCGATGGCCATTGGAACTTTCTGGGCCTCTTGCCTCCCAAGTCGGTCGAACACGTTGCCCAACCCTGCGGGCCTTTCCAAGATCCTACGATTCCGAATGATGGCATGTTTCGCCGGATCATACGCCAGTTGGCCTGTGGAGCATCCCTTTTCAACAAGGGCATTTTTGCCCTTAGAGGTACCTGGATTGGGTGCTGCTTTCTTGACCGACGACTGTTCGTCCTCGTCATCGAAAGTTAGGCATTTCTTGTGGAGGACGGCCAACACGGCCATTGCGTCCTCCGGTGTCTGGACGAGGTTCCACTAGTCGGGGGTGGCCTCTGGGACGATGGGGTGAGAGCTGTGAACTCATGGAGGCCTCAATACCGTTGCGATGGTCTGTCTCATTTCTGGTAGCGTTACCTTGGTTGATCGCCATTGACAAGGGATGGGTTTTCTGTAGATTTTTGAGCAAATCGACAGAGTTTTCCCACAGACGGCGCCAATGTTGTGACCTAGATTTTATGTCTAGGGCAACTTAATAATATTAAATGGGATCGAACAGGTAACAAATAACAGATATGAAATACTCTCGAATTTGGTTACCCAGTTCATCTTTTGAATAAGACTACGTCTGGGGGCGTCCAAGCCAGGAGTATTTTATTATTATTTTCTACCTAGAATTCTAAGCTTTCATTTTTTTACAATGAATAATACAAGTTATACTTATAGACAAGTAATTAGGTCACAGATCTTTGTGGGCTTCCTTCGGCGGGCTTTCGAAAGCTCCAGCCGCCAGGGTTAGGGTTTTCTCGGTCAATCCCGCGATTTCCGAGTCTGGATACACTTGCCTTGCTTACCCCACAATATCTGCACCCCCAATTATCTGCATCTTTACCATAGATATCCGTCTGAGGTCGCTTCCGACCTACGGTGTCTTTCACGGTCGCCCGCGACCTTCATTCTCTTTTCAAGTCGCTCCTTGACCTTCTTAGTTCAACAGAAGTCGCTCCGCGGCCTCATGATTCCTATCAAAGTCCCTCTAAATGATTGCCTAGCGCTATTAGTGGACATTTTATCTTAATAACAAACATACATGTTCTATTGCTAGAAGCACCTAGTGTTGGAATTTAGAGGCACGTAATCACGTAAAACATGCGTAGCGGAAAGACAGTTCACCAACAACGAACACATAATTGCATACAACGATTACAATAATCGTAACGAGTAAACTTCAACAGATCTGCACAGATTTGCCAGTGTTGAATCTCGAGTCGAATCAGCTAGGAAAATTCAACTCTTAATTTTATGGAGAAATTGTGAAGTGTAAAAAAACTGTTTGTGAAATCCCAAGAGCTAATATATATAGGGAGGCCCAGCTTAAAAACTAAGCTAGCCTGTTGGGAAATTAAAATCCCTTTTAATTAATTAAATTAAACCTCTTTAATTTAATTCCCTAAATATAAATCTCTACGGATTTAAATTCCATATATGACAAATCTCTACGATTTGTTTTCATATATATTATAAATCCTACAATAATATTCCAAATAATATTATTGGGAATTCTTGTTTATTAAATCCAATTTAATTAAACATTAATAATAATTAATTTCAAATTAATCTATTATTAATTACTTCTCCATAAATTAAATATTAAATCCAATTTCGTACTTAATCAACCAACTATAATCCGTCAAAGGGAATTACTTGTTGTGTGACCCATAGGCCCTCATATATCGAGCGATTAGTCAAACTAATGGTCTTAATTGAACCCTAGTCAATAAATCAGACATTCTCAATATATGAGGTACGTTGCGAGAAACATGCAACTACCTGTAACTGAAACGTGGGCTATTACGGTTTTCTCCTTTCATTCACAAATACTCGATTAGTCTTGAACATGATGAAGTGTCTATTCAAATAACTTAATCACTTTATCTCCAATCACTAATTGATCACTTATGTCACACTTGGCCACAAAGTCCAAGTTGACGTGCATTGGCCATTGACTTTGATCCAATTATGATGAGAAGGTGAATATTCTCTCTAAATCCACTTTGAGGAATGAATCTTTTTCTTGGCTCAACTACCACGCACATGTACTTCGTGATGAACCCAATCCAAGCCATATCTACCCATGGAAGGGTGCAAGTGTCGGTTATGGTCAAAGTTCATCACTCCACACATATCGTGCGTATTGACCTCAAGTCAAAGGAGTATTGCATCGCTCCCACTAACCGAGACACCCATAGACACATATAGTGGAACTATATCAAATGGTTTCTCGGATGGGTATACCAATACCCTCTAAGGTATTTGTGCATCCATCATGAGATACCTAGTATCTCGTAGCAAGTGAGATCTTGCTACACTCTCTAAGAGTATGATGCAGACCGCACACCAATCTCCATTGTATCATCAATATCCCATTCTTGATGATCCTCGATCGGGACTATTTGAGAATCATGCTTAAGTCATCTGAGTTCTCACACACTCAATGACAACAGTGACTCAAGGGTACACAAATAAGAATAGATGCAAACAACCAAACATAATATTCTAATTAGTGCAACGCCATACATTTAATATTAAACAAATAATAATATTAAACCAATACTGAATATTATGTCCTTACAAAGGAATGTCTCTAGGACACTAACACTAACACCTAGTGCCTTCCTTTAAGCAACTAGAACCTTATAGTCCTTCTTCCAGTGCTCTCTTCTACTTATAGTAGAGACACACATCCTTGTCTTCCCGCTCCTTCTTTTGAACACCATCTTAGTGATAGTGAACTCAAAAGTCTTGAGCACGTTGTGAAGTTCAGGCATGGTCGCATTCATCTTATTCACATTGTAGTTCAAAATAAAGCTAAAATATGAATCTGGGGGCGACTGGAGGATAACATAAATAAAAACACTGGTCTTTAGCTCAATGCCTAAATTACCAAGTTTCTCGATTAGGCGTATCATCATTAGAACATGAGGTGAAATCTTCCCTTCTTTAGCTAACCGACATCTGAACAGATCTCTCATCACTTCATAAAACTCAAAACGAGATTCAGAATCAAAGAGATCCTTCAAATGCTTGAGCATTTGGAAGGGACCCATTTTCTCATGTTGCCTATGTATATAGGGAGTCATGCCGAGCAACATCACACACTGAACCTGGGAAGCATCCTCTTGATGCTTCTTTTGAGTTGCTATGTCAAACGTGGCTGCCTCAGAGTACCATATTTAAGGGTAACCGGGGTATACGTGTCCAACACGTACTCAATCTTTTATTGCCTTAGCACCAAACACATGATTCGGTGTCAGTCTAGAAAATTTGGCCTAGCCAATTTTGTTTGTTTCCAAAACACATCTCAATAATAATTATACATTTCAACTAATAAAGAGATATAAAATAAAACGGGAATTAAACACATAATTCCTATGATCAATATTCAGCAATCAAAATAAACGTGGTCTTTCTTTTGTGTTTATTTTGTCTCCATTATTTTCACATACTTAATGACCTCATCGGAAAAGTACGAATTTATATCAAATATAAATTATAATGGACTAGGATCCACATTACTACTATCATAATCCCATTGAGGGCTGATCATTACAATAGTATAACTGGTAGGTCTCCAAACCAATTGCAAAACTGCAATTCCTAGTTTGTCAAACCTAGTTCGACTGATGTCCCTTACCCTTTGTTCCCCGCGAGGGCTAGCGAAACAAAGTTAAGTTGGTTTACAACCATCAAGCGGCGACACTACGTGTCCCTATAAAAGTCCCGTTAGATGTAGATCCGAGCAAAAGAGGAGGGTCTTTAAGTACTCATTGGAATAAAATCTCCGGTTTACTTTTAATTTTGATGGAAGAAATCTTATCAAATTAATGAGAAAACCATATTTTAGTGAGGAACGTTTTAAAGGCGGGGTATTAATTGCTTAATCGAGATCCATGAAGTCTAAGTCATATTTTAGCAATTACGGGCGCCGCCTACCCAAACATGATATACACGGACTCACAAATATTTGGACGCGGTCTACCCAAGCATTTAACACGGTCCGATAATTATTGGGCGCCGCCTACCCAAACAGTTATAGTGCGGACTTAAAACGTTAACTAATTTAAACGAGTAAACAAGTTAACAGTGGGTTTTAATAAATCCTTTTAAAATGAATTTTAATTCAATTTTAAAATTATGAAAAAAAATGATTAATCCAATTAATCGTTTTTGGTCCAACCAAATTTAATTTCAGAATTAAATCAAATTAAAATTTTAAAATTAATTATTAATCTTATTTATTTTTGGGGCTCAGATGTAATTTCTAAAATTTACACATGAGGACCTGTCTTAAATCAAATTTACAAAATAGCCCTCCTACATCATCACCCTCCGAAATCGAATCCAATCCAAAAATTCCCAAACACCCAATTCATCCAAAATTACAGAATTCAATTTAATCATAATTAATCAAATTAATCAACCCATAATTCTCGAAATAGGAATCAAAACAAAAAAAAAAATCCAGATTCATTGTTCAAAGAAAAGGAACAGGTTCGACGAATTCGGCCATCGGCGACGAGGCGGAGCGCACCTTCGAGCCTACGTGAGCCAACGACGTCATGCCTAGCGTGCGGGCGGCTTGTCATCGACAACGAGGCAGCAGAAGGGGGCTGCGCGGAGCCGCACCCCCTTGAGCAAAATCTGGTTCGAAACCAGATCGCTTGACGAAGAGAACGATCGAGTCGGTGTCCCAAATTCGGTGACGCGCCGCTGTGAATCGCGTTGAGACGGGCGCACCGGCCTAGCCCCAAGCAATATCAAGTGACGAGAGTCAAAATTGAAGGGAATCGGCGGTGAACCACCATGAATCAAGGCAGAGGAGAACGTCTCCAAGATAGGTTCGTGTATGAGACGACGATGGACCCACGAATCGGAACGCGGGCTACCGCGCACGATGCAAGGCACGATGCCTAGCACTGGCCTTCAGCGACGCGGCATAGCGCCACCGGTCGAGAGCGGTCTGAATAGCAGGTGGCAGCGGTGAAACCCCAACGAGGGGAAACCCTAGGAATCGGTGGGGATGAACAAACTGAGCAAAACAAATAATTCACAAAAAAGGGGTGCGGTTTCTAATATTGTGCCCCTACTGATTTTTTAAAAAAATCTTCTAATTAAAAAATTAGATTTTAATGCAATTATAAACAAGAGCCTGGAGCTCTAATACCACTGTTGGAATTTAGAGGCACGTAATCACGTAAAACATGCGTAGTGGAAAGACAGTTCACCAACAACGAACACATAATTTCATACAACGATTACAATAATCGTAACGAGTAAACTTACAGTAGCTGTAGAGCAGATTCCTCTACTATGGTATCCACGTAATCCCCTTCAACAGATCTGCACGAATTTGCCAGTGTTGAATCTCGAGTCAAATCAGCTAGGAAAATCCAACTCTAAATTTTATGGAGAAATTGTGAAGTGTAAAACTGTTTGTGAAATTCCAAGAGCTAATATATATAGGGAGGCCCAGCTTAAAACCTAAGCTAGACTGTTGGGAAATTAAAATCCCTTTTAATTATTTAAATTAAACTTCTTTAATTTAATTCCCTAAATATAAATCTCTACGGAATTAAATTCCATATATGACAAATCTCTATGATTTGTTTCCATATATATTAAATCCTACAATAATATTCCAAATATTATTATTGGGAATTCTTGTTTAATTAAATCCAATTTAATTAAACATTAATAATAATTAATTCTAAATTAATCTATTATTAATTACTTCTCTATAAATTAAATATTAAATCCAATTTAATACTTAATCAACCAACTATAATTCGTCAAAGGGAATTACTTGTTGTGTGAACCATAGGCCCTCATATATCGAGCGATTAGTCAAACTAATGGTCTTAATTGAACCCTAGTCAATAAATCAGACAATCTCAATATATGAGGTACGTTGCGAGAAACATGCAACTACCTGTAACTGAAACGTGGGCTATTACGATTTCCTCCTTTCATTCACGAATACTCGATTAGTCTTGAACATGATGAAGTGCCTATTCAAATAACTTAATCACTTTATCTCCAATCACTAATTGATCACTTATGTCACACTTGGCCATGAAGTCCAAGTTGACGTGCATTGGCCAATGACTTTGATCCAATTATGATGAGAAGGTGAGTATTCTCTCTAAACCCAATTTAAGGAATGAATCCTTTTCTTGGCTCAACTAACACGCACATGTACTTTAAGGAATGAATCCAAGCCATATCTACCCATGGAAGGGTGCAAGCGCCGGTCATGGTCAAAGTTCATCACTCCACACATGTCGTGCGTATTGACCTCAAGTCAAAGGAGTATCACATCACTCCCACTAACCGAGACACCCGTAGACACATATAGTGGAAATACATCAAACGGTTTCTCGGATGGGTATACCAATACCCTCTAAGGTATTTGTGCATCCATCATGAGATACCTAGTATCTCATAGTAAGTGAGATCTTACTATACTCTCTAAGAGTATGATGCAGATCGCACACCAATCTCCATTGCATCATCAATATCCCATTCTTGATGATCCTTGAGAATCATGCTTAAGTCATCTGAGTTCTCACAACCTCAATGACAACAATGACTCATGGGAACACTTGCATGAATAAATGCAAACAATCAAACATAATATTCAAATAAGTGTATTGCCATACACTAATATTAAATGAACTATAATATTAAATCAAACTGAATATCATCGAGTATTATGTCCTTACAATAGATTGTCTTTAGAACATTAACACTAACATTATATATTGCCTATTTATACATTATATACTCACATATGTCTACATTTGATTGAATATATTAGGAGCAGTATTATTTGCATATGTGTATCTATTTGTGTGTTTTTCAGAAGAATCTACTGGCACAAACAAAATATTTCTTGAAAGATGCATACTTGCATGAGACAGTATCATAATGAGATGGGGCATAAGTTGGACATTCACTTTGGAAAGGGTTGGTGTGATTTGTGCTAGGTTATACTTGTCTTATGCATGAGACCGTCTTATATGAGTTTTTATCTTCCGAGATCATATCTGATTAATGTGGAACATAAATAACATATCTTGTACCATTGATGTCTACTTATTCATGGCCTGTGATCTCTTAGTGTTGGCTGAAAAATATCAAGTGAAGAATCTCAAGACTTACTGTGAGAAGTATCTGATGTCTAGAATTTATTCATGTGAAAGCTTTCTTTTGGCCGTCCCTTAGAGGAATTTCTCCAAAAGAATTCACAAATAAATAAACCATGGAGGTCAAATCAATTTGGTTCAAAACCAAATTAATTATATAAAACATACTTATTAATTTTTTTGAGTTTGAGATTTTTCACAAGCAATATCTCATGCAAACACATTAAACGAATTTAAACAGAAGCATAAGAAACAATAATTTTTTTGAATATGCCATAAAATTAAATATATAATATCCTGAATACTCTGTTTTCAAAATTGTAACAAGAATGATTTCACTTGCGGCAACAAATGTCACGTAGTCACCTGATCAGAATCTTTAATGCATTTTGTAATTTGTAGTCACCAATCACCACGCCTTGCTTTCAATATTTATGCAATATGATGGATGCACTAAGCTAAACCAGAAAAATTGCATAAGTCTAGGTTCTAGGTAATGCACATTAATGTTGGTTAATAATGAGATATAGTTAACGTTTCATCTCATATATTGTAATATGACGTTAATTCACCTTATATATCTTCGGTATTGCAAGATATATGCAAGATATTTTTTTTATGCTTTGTGAAAATTAATGTTCTATGTAACTTTTCACTGTATATATATCAACATCTTATACTCCATGTTGATTTATTTAATTGATACACAATTTTTGTTAGTTTAAAATTGCAGTTCTATTTTATTAAAGGTATACTATATGATTTTTTTTATATTTGTATATCATCAAGATACTTAATTTTTTTGAATATCAATCTTATAATTCATGTTGATTAAATTGATTGTTATTATTTTATATCAAATGGTCTGATAAAATAATTATGCACAGTATATCAATCTTATAGTTCATGTTGATTAAATTTGTGTTGGTTTAATTATTTCTTTTGCAAGTGATACTTACTAAAATTGCAGATCTATTTTATTTAAGGTAACTATATGATTTATTTGATATATGTATTCCATACATAAAAACTTATACCAAATATTCGAAATCAGAAGTTATTAGTTTTTCAGGTTCTTATTTTACGTCTAATTATTAGGTGAGATATTCTTCACCGTATATAAATTTTATAGTTCATGTTGATTTATTTTATTGCTACAAATTTTGTGTTGGTTTATTGGTTTCTTTTGCAAGTGAGGTACTTTTCACCGTATATATCAATCTGATAGTGCATGTTGATTTATTATATTACTACACGTTGTGTTGGTTTAATGGTTTATTTTGAAGGTAATACTTACTAAAATTGTTGTCCAATTTTATTAAAAGTATACTATATGATTCTTTTGATATTTGTATATTATCAAGATGCTTAATTTTTTGTATATCAATCTTGTTATCATTATTGATCTATAATGTAAAGTATTGAACGGTTATGCAATAAATATGTAACATTCATTATATTTAAGCAACAACGATAAAAAGATTATTCTCATAAATAAGTGCAAGAATCAGTTTATATACATAAGTAGAATTCAAAACATACTTGCTAGTATAACCCCATCATTAGCTTTATTAGATGGTTCAAGCCCTTGGTTGAACGCTCCCCGGTAAAAAAAGTTTGTATAAACTTACCCATCTTGACCCAATCAGCACGCTCCCTATTTTCTTTTATTGATTTCAAACCAGTATTCCAAATTGGCAGAACCCCGTCGCGAACTCCAAACATAGACAAGTTGAAATCATTTACGAAACCAAAAACTTTCGAGTGTATATAAATTACAAACGAGATAAGAGATCGAATAACCTTTTTGATTTCTTCAGTGAGGAAATAGTACTCTTTTCCTTTACCAGGCATGGGCTCGTTGAAAGTGTAGAACTTCCCATTTATCCCCTCTCACTCGACCTCTTTTAAGTTAGCATCCAAGGATTTGTCAAACCATTCGTAGATATGCAGCTCTTGCGTGGAATCTACATTACCGGAGACGGTCTTTACATCACTGATGAAGCGTCTTTTGAGGAAATTAACATGATCGAGTTTAAGCTCCAAATCCTTTTCCCCTTTAAGATAGAATTAAAACTTCACCTGTGATGGGATTCGAATCCCAATTACTCAAGTTTACTCACATCCATATCTTTTTAAGTCAAATTTTCGTCCAACCCCCATTGTTATAAATAAGGGACTGATATTTTCAGTCACATAATATGATTTCAATAACACAAAAATTATTTTTTCAGAAAAATATCTGCGTCGACAAAAATAACAAATATTTTTTAAACGTCAACAATTTGTGTTTTTTCGAAAATTTCAATTGTGTGCAACAAGAAATTAATTTTTTCCTTGAGTGTTAGAGAGTTTGAAGGATCTCCCACTGGATCATCAAGTTTGGACTTCGGGAATACTTGAGAAGGGTTTTTGGTTGAATCATATCACTGTGTGCCTCTTCTCAAAGGTGTCTCTCCGATCAAAGGTAAACGCATAATCCATTAGTTCCCATGTTTAGGAATTTACTGTTTTACAGTTATTCAAATTACTTGCATGATTTAATTGTTTAAATCATAGAATTAGATTTATGTTAATTCGTATTTAATTTACGTTCCGAATAGATCCTGGCATGTAAAAAAATAATTTTCCCCAACAGACGTTCCCTAAATCACCGAAAGTGAGTGGAGGTTAATACATTTTCCCGATGCACATTGCACTGATGAGTCATTCAGACAGGTTGACTTTTATGAAGAATATAAGAGATAATTTTGATGGCTTGCACCCCAAAAAAAAATTCAGCCTATTGGACAACCATTAGTGAGATAGGGAATAACGACAAGTGGTTGGACAAAGTGCGCACAACCTATAAGTTTGTGCACAATAGTCTCGTGTACAAATGCACAAATGTCTCATCTCCACAACTGTCATTAAGGGATTCAGTGGTCAATCATACGTGGAGTGTTGAACACTTGGTTAATATGCTACAGAAGATAATAAATGACACTGATTTTGATCCTGCTTCTAAAAGTACAAATCGTCGTAAGTGTAACTTGGAAATTGTAAAGATGTGTAGAAATTTATCTACACATCTTTACGAATGTGCAAGAGTAACACTACAAGAGAATGTTGCTACTCCAGAGAATAAGCCTACTTCCAACTTGGATGTCACAGATATGTGGCAGGATGCTGCTGTTATGGATTTATTTGCTATGGAGATTGCGATTTTACAGAAACGTACACGACGTAGGGATACTGGGGCATTTTATGCCCTCTCAATAAGGTTATTAAGGTTAGCTTTTTAATTTGTTCTGATTTATTAGATGTTAGAAGCAAGGGAGTAACACACTGAAAAATCAGGAATTTCGACAGATAAATCTGTCCAACAGAATAATCTGTCCAAGCCAAATATGGCAATCAATAATCTCTACACACCCTTACACAATGCTTACACAGGTACTTATAATACTATTTAACTCCATGGGAAACATGCCCATTGACTTGTAATTAAGCCCATGGGAAACTGACCCATTGACTAGTTAATTAATTCATGCAAAAAATAATAAGTAATTAATTCAAATAGAAAATCACGAGCAATTAAAGTTAATAAATAGCTACTGCCCCTTGATCTTCTTCTTTCCTCGTTCAAGTCTGTTATACGTAACATCGTTGTAGTAGTGTTTATGGACTAATTGATAATTGTGTAGTTACATTGTTGGAAAATAACACAATTCTATTGAAAGGTATTACTTTAATTTACTCTATATATAAAATAGTATTACTCTATAAGTGAAAAGGTATTATTTATATACTAAACAATCTTACTTTGAAGTATATCATTCAGTTACTTTGTTTTTTTATGCCTATATCTGCTATTTCGTTTTCAGGTGATAATTCTTCAGCTTGGAAGCAGAGTTTGTTAATTCTTCTAAGACAACAAAAACTGGAATTTGCAAGTCAAGGTTATATTTGGGAATTTAATATATTTGAATTGTAGTTGGTGCTTAATTGCTATATTCAGATCATGCTATTGGAAATCCCTTTTTTTGTTGTAGTGTCTAAAATTCAACAGATTATTTAACTTTCTTTTACAATACATATCTCTGCCTATTCACATGTCTCTCTTTACCTGGTTTCTCCTAGCTATGATATATTGCTCTTTTTCACCATTTAAGAGCATCATATAATTCCTTCATAGTAAAACATTGAATATTTATCACTATTATATGTATGTACGTATTCTTTGAGTCACTATTATATAATGTATGTATTCATTAAGCAAGTAACATTCACTAGTTAGAGGTTGTCCTTGGATAACTTATTTAGTCATGTATGGGATGGGAAACTGTAGTTGATATACACCTTTTGACCTAGAGGTTTAAACTTATGAGACTTTCTTGGGGTGAGAAAGTGTAGTTGATATACACCATCAGCCTAAATTCTTTCATTCTTGTCAATTGTCAAGAGTATCAATGTATATTATTATTATTTCATCAAGTGTTGTTCATTTGCATGTGGTATTTATTTAAAAAAATAAAGAGTTTCAGTTATTGTGTTTTAAAATGTGGTATTCCCTAATTTTCCCCCTAATTATCTCACTAGTGCATTACAGCTGCAAAGCAAGAATATATGTGCTTCCAAAATTAAAAATTTTGTTTTTTGAATATGCCATAAAATTAAATATATAATATCCTGAATACTCTGTTTTCAAAATTGTAACAAGAATGATTTCACTTGCAGCAGCAAATGTCACGTAGTCACCTGATCAGAATCTTTAATGCATTTTGTAATTTGTAGTCACCAATCACCACGCCTTGCTTTCAATATTTATGCATTGTGATGGATGCACTAAGCTAAACCAGAGAAATTGCATAAGTCTAGGTTCTAGGTAATGCACATTAACGTTGGTTAATAGTGAGACATAGTTAACATTTCATCTCATATATTGTAATATGACGTTAATTCACCTTATATATCTTCAGTATTGCAAGATATATGCAAGATATTTTCTTTATGCTTTGTGAAAATTAATGCTCTATGTAACTTCTCACTGTATATATATATCAACATCTTATAGTCCATGTTGATTTATTTAATTGATACATAATTTTTGTTAGTTTAAAATTGCAGTTCTATCTTGTTAAAGTTATACTATATGATTTTTTTTATATTTGTATATCATCAAGATACTTAATTTTTTTGTATATCAATCTTATAATTCATGTTGATTAAATTGATTGTTATTATTTTACATCAAATGGTATGATCAGACAATTATAAACGGTATATCAATCTTATAGTTCATGTTGATTAAATTTGTATTGGTTTAATTATTTGTTTTGCAAGTGATACTTACAAAAATTGCAGATCTATTTTATTTAAGGTAACTATATGATTTATTTGATATATGTATTCCATACATAAAAACTTATACCAAATATTCGAAATCAGAAGTTATTAGTTTTTCAGGTTCTTATTTTACGTCTAATTATTAGGTGAGATAATCTTCACCGTATATAAATTTTATAGTTCATGTTGATTTTTTATTTCTACAAAATTTGTGTTGGTTTATTGGTTTCTTTTACAAGTGAGGTACTCTTCATCGTATATATCAATCTGATAGTGCATGTTGATTTATTATATTACTACACGTTGTATTGGTTTAATGGTTTATTTTGCAGGTAATACTTACTAAAATTGTTGTCCAAATTTATTAACAGTATACTATATGATTCTTTTGATATTTGTATAATATCAAGATGCTTAATTTTTTATATATCAATCTTATAATTCATGATTATTAAATTGATTGCTATAATTATTCACAGTTTATCAATCTTATAGCTCATGTTGATTAAATTTGTGTAGTTTCTTTAGTACGTAATACTTACTAAAATTGCAGTTCTATTTTATTAAAGATATACTATTCGATTTTTTTTATATTTGTATATCATCAAGATACTTAATTTTTTGTATATCAATCTTATAATTCATGTTGATTAAATTGATTGTTATTATTTTACATCAAATGGTCTGATAAGACAATTATGCACGGTATATCAATCTTATAGTTCATGTTGATTAAATTTGTGTTGTTTAATTATTTCTTATTGTAAGTCGTATTACGTGGAAAATATGATGTGGCAGTTGTTGTGATTACTTTACAAATAAAATGATAATGTTTTAAATACTGCGTATATGTGTGATGGACACGTAGGATTTGGTGACCCAGTTCATCGAAAATTGACTACTTCTGGGGGCGTGCCAAGCCAAGATAGTGTTATTTATGATTGGGGGTATGCGTCGATCACAACGTACTTATACCGAGTAGAAGTGATACATGAGATGTTGTATTGGTCATACTAATGTCCTCCTTCTTTTGACTTTTGAGGGTCTATTTATAGAGTTTCCGACAAGCATGTGTTGCCCTGTCAAGTTTAAGCTGTTGATTTCTTGTCATGCAAGTGATTGTATGGGGTTGCCAAGTTTCCTTTGATGCCCCCCTGATTGACATTTGTTTTTGCCTGCTCAAGAAGTTTCCGACTTGTCGTCCAGGTGGTGTTGGCTTAGTAGGTGACCTGGCCCGGGTGTCCGTTGTATTTGTACTTGTTCCCAATCGACTATTCTGCTTGCCTGGGAGACGCGGCCGTAGGCCAAGCATTTTGGCTCGTTCTTTCTGCTCGTCCTCAAGGGCGAGCAGGTTTTGCTCTTTTTTGCTCCTCTGTTTTTCGGGTGAGCAGGATATCCTCATGTGCTAGGAGGACGCCTGGTTGGTGAGCAGGTTATCTGTCAGGCTAAGATGTATCTATCTGATGAGCTGGCGAACGCTTCTGTTTAACTGGTCCACGTGTTCGTTAGGCGAGCATGAGTTGGAAAAGCGGGTAACCGATCACAACAATACCCCCCAGTCGGGCTACCTTTGTGTTTGACACGGGGGTCCGATGGTTTAGATATCTTTGGAGGGTACCGAGGCGTCGCCTCGATTTCCATGATTATCAGATGTATCGTCGCACGGAAGCCAAGGTTCAAGAATCAAGGAGGGTTTTTGAATTTTGAAATTCAAAAAACCCTGATTTCTAGACCTATAAATTCCCTTTCATATCCATTTTTCCTTCTTTCCTTCTCTCGACTCTCTCTCTCTAAAATTTCGGCGAGCCTATTTTTTCCGGTGAAGACTTCTCAGGTAATATTCTATTCTTTCTCTATTTGTTCATTTTAGCCATGTCTTCGTCGTTCCCTGTTGAGGCTCGGCTCGGCTCTACAGGTCCGAGGCTTCTTGTGGGTCATCCTCTTCGTCGCGTCGCCCAATTACCCGTGGTAGGATTGGTCCCTCAAAGAGGGAGTCCTCCAGATTGAGTCCTCGCTGGAAAATACGACAACCATTTGCCATCCTCACCTCAGATTCAGATGATGCTGTAGATGAATTGGATCGGGAATTGGCCCGATCTGACTTTGGTGACTCCGATGAGGAGTTTTAACCAATGGGCGTTGTCGGTACTGCGGGTGACCGTGATGTAAGTGGTTTGAATGCCAAAGGGTTAGGCAAGCATAGTGGTGGTAATATGGGTGAGCAAGGAAGTAAAATTAGGGCCGAGCGGAATGTGAATCTTGAAACCGATCAGAGTACCAGATCTGGGGGTGAGCCGAGCAGAGGAGGTGAGGACGAACAAGTTGTTGTGCTTGATGATGAGCAAAATGTTCGGCCCGATGTGGATCAGTTTCGCGAGATCCCTGTTGGTCGCCCTAATAGATCAATATATTCCGAGTATGATGCTCGTTATGATTTTGAATGGCCTGAACAACCTCATCAGGTCGGAGTTGAGAACGAATATCCTGCGAGCAAGGTTGCTAGTGTGATCTAGGTCGATATGCTCGTGTAATTATACTGAAATTATGAAACCCCAAAAGATGTTTTCTTCTGGGTGTCGGAAGCCGATGAGCGAGCAGATCAACCCCCTAAAGGTTGTGTGGCGGTGAACTTGGATACTATGGAAGCAGGGCTACGATTTCCTCTTCATCCGGTGATTAGTCGCCTACTTGTGGAATGGAACATCACCATCACACAGATAAAACCGAATGGGTGGCACATAATCATGAGTCTCCTAACTTTGTTCGGAAAAACCAAACCCCCATACTTTCCTAATGCTGCGGAGCTTGCTCACTTGGTCCATTTATCCCGTCCCAAGGGTGAACATGGATGGCTATTTATGCAGGTAAATACCAAGTGCAAAGTTGTTGAGGATGTGCCGAACAAAATTAAAGATCGGAAGGAGAAATTTTGGTTTGTTGGGGGGTGACTGGAGAAGTCCTGCTTCGGGAGCGAACCAGATGCTCGTTTAGATATCCCAATAGATTTTGGAGTTTTTTGGAGTGAGTATTCTTATTCTTATCTTTGAATTTGTGGACTGATATTAACTTGGTTCCTTCTTTTCAGGAATCGAGGCGGCTTCGGATAAAGACGCGAAAGACGGGTACTTTAGCAGTATTTGGCAGATTGATCTCGAGCTTCGCAAAGCACATTCTGTAAAAACTTTGAACACGGCGAACGAGCATAAGAAAGGCGGATTGTACGTGCCACCCCATCATTTGGTCGCTCTTGACCCTACTAGTATGTATTTAAACCCATATGTCTTTATGTGCGTCTTTCTTTCGATTTCAACTTGTAAAATAGAAAGTCCTTGTTCATGGATAGTTGTTCCTGCTGTTACCATTGTTGTGAGTACCGCCGAGCATACCGAGATGGCTCAAAAGAGGAAACCCAGTGAGATGGCTAAAATTCAAGCCGAGCGGCAAGCACAGAAAGCCTCTTGTGGGGAATCGAGTAGGCCCACGAAGTCCGCTCGCTCAGTTGACCAGGGGACGAACGAGCAAGTCCTGTCTCCAAAAAGGACTCATCGGTAGGTTCAAGACACAAATCCTATGCTCAAGGCGAGCACGCCTCCTGTTGTGGTAGGGGAAACCCCTGTTAGATCGAGCATAGTTGGCTCCTTACCGGTTGTTTCTAATCCTCAAGCTCCATCAAGCTCCCGGATTCGTACTCTGGATGATAAGTCCTTCCTTGGATGGGATGCTGCACGGGCGAGCATGTAGTTTTGCTCACTCTCTTCTTTTTTCTGTTTTTCTACTGGTTTTTATTGTTATTTCTACTATTTATTTTCTAGGTATGCAGAAAAAAGGCCGCCTTTGATGCTGGACCAGATGAACTACTTCTGTACCCCTACGGTGTGTGACATACCGGGGCTTCCTGAACATGTACAGCGAGCCTGGGAGATCCCCATCAGATCATGGACTACCGATCTCGAAGAGTCTCTTGACGGTCCATCGACGCTTGAGCGACTGCGCTTGGGTTTAGTCCATCAAGGTCGGTCAATGGTGATTCTAGAAAATGCTTTTGGGGCAGTGACCAGCTCCATTGCCAAATTCTCTCTACTCACTGCTAGCTTCAAAGACAAGGTAGAGGAATTGGAAAAAGTCCCGTAAGGAAACCGAGTCGGCTCGTGAGGAGTTGCGCTAGAAAGATGTGGAACTTCAGCAAGTCCGGGACGAGCTGAAGAAATTTTAGGATGAGCAGATCATTAAAGATGCCAAGCTTCAGCGACTTCGATCTATAAATGAGACCTTTGCTCATGAAAAAGTTCTGCTCGCCCAACAACTCTTTACCACCGAGGAAACTAATACCCGACTGGGCCTTTTGAATTCCAAGCCGTTAACAGACGATATGTGGACTCAATGTCCAATTACTCGTACATTTGTGCTTTTGCTGATGCCCTCCGTACGGCGAGGCGAACATTTTTGGCCGATCAATTGAAACCTTTTGTTGAAGATCTTGAGAAATATCTTGCCGACAACCCTCCCGCTGGTGATCGAGAACTGCCACTCGCCGATTTACAGGTTCAGTGTGATTTTTCCAAACTCCCCGAAGGGGTCGAGATTGGGGATCCCTTGTCTGATGAAGAGGATGGCGAACAGCCGAATGCCGTGAAGGCTGTCGAGCAGAAAGGACCTGTTGGTGGCGAGCAAGGAGTACTAACTGGTGATGAGCAAGATGGTCAAGCTATTGGTGAACAGGGCAGACCAACTGATGGTGGGGAGGGCGGCCAGGATAGGATGGGTCCGCTAAGCTCTTCTTTTCCGACGACTCCGGATACTTTGTTCTTTTCTTAGACTTATTGGTTTTGCTCTTTTTTAATGTTCGGCAGGGATGGCCTTGTTAGAACTTAGCCACTTGTGGCATTTCTTTTGATGTTGTTTGGTCTTTGCGCTTTTAAAGCGTACTTATGAATGATTTTGAACTTCCATTTTCCTTAATTTTAAATGTGCTTATGTTTTGTCTGACTTTGTGTTTGATTGTCTTATTTTATTGCAATCAAGATGGTTGTTTTATTTTGTTGCAACCTTTAGTTTGTTGTGATCGTCTTATTTAGCTACAATCACTTTGTTTTTGGTCGTCTTATTTGGGTGCGACCTTGTACCCAATGCCCGCTTTGCTGCGGATATTGTTAGTACAAAATCTTTTTGTCAGGTGAACATAAAGTTCAGTTCATTCAATCATTTAGGGATATGATCACCTTCCTCTGGGGAGATTAGACTTGGGTCGACCAAAATAACAAATAAGTAAAGAAAACACCACATATGGTGTTATAGTCTATTACATTACTTTACACTTGTCAATAATTTTACAGACTATACTCTTATGCTCTACTATCTAACTATCCCGAGAATTCGAAAACGGTTGTCGAGCAGTCAGTCTGAGTTATATTGATGGTGGACGAGCATGGACTTTCGACTTCTCGTCCGGGTTCTTTACTTGGGAAAGCCCGGGCGAAGCCTTTCGCTCTTTCACCCTCCATCAAAGTGCTCAGGAGCAGCAGCAGTAGCAGTGGCCCTTCCTAATGCAAGCTGTGATTATGCGGCCACCCGTCATCCTGAGCATGTGGCGAGTAGTTTTGCTCTCGTTGATGTGGTGCGAGTAGAGGCATCTGTTCGTCATCCTTATGCCCTCTGCTCGCACCAACTTCTCCCCTAGCTCATGCATCCAAGTATCAGTCCGTGCCAACCGCTGATGCCTGAGCATCAGCATCGGCACGCTGTCTAGTGAGAGTGCGTCGGAGCACTGTCCCCTGTAAGGAGATTGTGGGGATACGATGGGAACTTATGATCGATACCTGCATAAGCAGTGGTGAATGTGAGGTTGTAACTCCATTTCTGTCGAGCAGATTGTGCTTGAGGTGAGCACAAATTAGCTTGAGACGAGCATAAGTTATGCTCGAGGCGAGCACCAGCAGTCCGGTTGATAATATTTTGCTCGACTTCGATTGGCTTTTCCAAATCGAGGCAGAAATATCTTGCTTTGTCGTTGAGATGTGGAGTATGGAGTTCGAACAAGAAGCCGATCGATTTATAACCAGTCATAGAACTTTAAGAAAAGAAGAGTAGTATAAGAACATATATCTTTTTTTATTTAGTAGGGAAATTTTTCTGTTTTCTTCCTCTTCTTGTGGCCAACGATGGGTCTATTTATACAGGTCCCTAAAGCCTAAGCTGGTTTCCATTATTCGGATCTTTCGAAAATAACGCACCACGTGTTGTTACTTCGTTGACACCTGTTCCTATTACTTCATGTAGAAGGGGTGATGACACGTATCTTGCCTTTTCTAGACACCTTTCGAATGTGCTGGAGATGGTAACACGCGTCTCTAAGCCTTCGTAAGATTCCTATCCCCAGCACAGTCTTGGCTTTTTCTGTTCGACATTTTTTGTTCGGCCTTTTAAAACCTTTTGCTTGTTTCTTTGGCAAGTGGGCATTCTGATCGCCTGTTCGTGAAGAGTCATTCCGGTCGCCCACTTTTAGATGATCGATCATAATGCCATGTTTGTTCTTCATTCCTTTTGTTCTTTGGGTTCCATCCAATTCCTTTAAGTCGTATGCTCCATTCAACCAGCGCTCCGTCACTCGGAATGGACCCTCCCAAGCTTGATCGAGAATGCCGCCTGGGACCCCCGTTGCTCGCCTTAGGACGAGATCACCAACGTTGAATCTGTGAAGTCGAACTCTAGAGTTGTAGAACTTTTCTGACCTTTGTTTATACATAGCATTTTTAAAATTGGCCGCAGATCGTTTCTCTTCCAACAAATCTGTGCTAAGGGCGAGCGCTTGATCATTTATGTGCTCGCCAAAACACATGGTTCGATGGCTCGGAACTTCGACTTCTGCTGGGATAACTGCTTCCGTACCAAGACCCCATTGCATAGTCGATGTTCTGAAAGTAGTGCGGTATGCCCACAAAATCTCTGGTAACTCTTCTGCCCATCCTCCCCCCTTAGAATTATCAAGTTTAGCCTTCAAGGTATGCTTGATGATTTTATTGACGGCTTCAACCTGTCCATTTGATTGGGGATAATATGGGGTGGAGTAATGTTTTTTGATCCCCCAGCGAGCACAATTTTGTCAGAATTCACTTCCGTCGAATTTTCTGCCATTGTCTGTTACCAAAGATTGTGGGAGTCCAAAGCGACAGATGATGCTTTTCCAAACAAAATTCCACATTCTTTGTTTAGTAGCCTTGACTACGGCTTCTGCTTCTGCTCATTTGGTAAAATAGTCAATGGCGACCACAACATACTTAACCCCCATCGTACCAGTGGGGAAAGGGCCGATTAAGTCGATTCCCCATTTAGCGAAAAGCCAAGGACTGTAAACGGACACAAGTTCCTCTGGTGGACTGTGTATGAGTGGGGCATATACCTGGCAATTATGACACGCTCGAGCATGAGCGATTGAATCTTTTTTTAGCGTGGGCCAGTAGTATCCCTGTCTTATTGCTTTGTACACCAAGGCGTGTCCACCTGTATGGTTTCCACAAATTCCTGAGTGAATCTGTACTAAGATTTGGTGGCCTTCTTCGGGGGTAATGCATCTTAACAGTGGAAGTGATAAACTTCATTTATATAGGTGCTCACCAATAACAGTATATCGAGCAGCCTGTAGTCGTAGGCGAACAACTTGTGCTTTGTTCTCGGGAAGGACACCATTTTGCAAATATCTCCGAATTGGGGTCATCCATGTTTCTTGTTCGATCTCCATTTGGGCAATCACAATCCTCGAAATTGATGGCGAGCAAGTTGTGACGACCACAATATCAGTTGTGTTGGTCACCCCCTCTGCTGTTGCCAATCGCACTAAGGCATTGGCAAATGAGTTGCCTGATCGGGAAAGTTGTTCAAAGTAGTTCCTTGGCGAGCAATTGGTACTGTACCATTTGTTCGCCCCGTGCCTCATATTCGCCTAGCACTTGATACACAATTAGCTGAGAGTCACTGTATATCATTAGTTTCTGAATTCCCATAGAGATTGCCATGTGCGAGCCGCCGATCAGAGCCTCATATTCGGCCTCATTATTTGTGGCCGGAAAATCAAAACGGATGGCCGTTGTGAAAGTTTGCCAGGTTGGGCTAATGAAAACCACGCCTGCTCCGGCCCTTGTGCTCGTTGAAGATCCATCAACATACATGTGTAATGGGAGATCGATTCCTTTTTCTGGCAGTTGTGGGTATGTTAATTCTACCATAAAATCAGCCATTGCTTGGCCTTTGATTGCTATTCGTGGAGCAAAAGTGATTTAGAATTGGCCTAACTCCACCACCCATTTGAGTAGTCTCCCGACAGTGTCTGGTCGATGTAGGACTTGACGTAGTGGGAAAGTGGTGAGAATCTCGATGGAATGGTCAAAGAAATATGGTCGTAGCTTTCGAACACTCATTATGAGGGCGTATGCAAGCTTCTCTAAAGGCGGGTATCGGAGTTCTGCATCTTTTAGTACTTGACTAACATAATATATAGGCAAGTGCACATGACCTTCTGCCCGAACGAGCACAATGCTGATAGCGTGCTCGAAAGCGGCCAGATAAAGATAAAGTTATTCGCCTGGTACTGGCTTGGATAGAATTTGTGTGTCTGCTAAGTACAATTTTAGTGACTCGAACGCACTTTGGCAATGAGCAGTCCATTGAAACTTCCCTTTCTTAAGTGCCTCGAAGAAAGGTTTGCATTTATCTCCGGTTCGCGATATGAAATGGTTTAAAGAAGCTAGGCAACCCATTAATTTTTTGGACCTCCTTAACATTCCTGGGAGCCTGCATGTCGAGCACAACTTGGATTTTCGATGGGTTTGCCTCAATTCCTCGTTGGCTGACCATATGTCCAAGAAATTTTCCTGAATGAACCCCGAAACTGCATTTTTTCGGGTTCAACTTCATGTTGTATGCTCGGAGGATATCAAAGGTTTGAGCAAGATGGCTGAGGTGATCCTCCTTGTGCTTACTTTTGACCACAATATCGTCTATATATACCTCAACTGTTCGCCCAATATGTTCATCAAACATTTTGTTCACTAGCCTCTGGTAAGTTGCTCCGGCATTCTTTAATCCAAATGGCATGCGCTTCCCGCAATACATATTTTTTTCATTGCAGAATGCTGTACTTTCTTGATCGTCAGGATGCATTAGAATTTGATGATACCCGGCGAATGCATCCATGAATATCAAGAGTTCGTGAACCGCCGTATTGTCGACCAAATAGTCGATGTGCGGCATCAGGAAGTTGTCTTTCGGGCAGGCATTGTTCAGATCAGTAAAATCTATACATAACCTCCAGGTACCATTTGGTTTTTGGACTAGCACAGGATTCGCTAGCCATCTTGGGCACTTGACTTCCCGAATGAGCTTGTTGTCGAGTAATTTCTTTATTTCTGCGTCCAGAGCGGCATATTTTTCCGGGCTGAATTTTCTTCGTTTTTGAATTATTGGGATCCGTGTTGGGTCGATATTGAGGTGGTGGCATGCATATTTAGGATTGATGCCGACCATGTCTTCATGTGACCATGCAAACACATCCAGATTGGTCTAAAGATAAGTAATTATGTCTGTTCGGATCGGTTCTGGAAGTTCTGAACCGATGTAAACTTCTAGACCTGGCCTAGCCAGATTGGCCATGACCGTTTCTAATTCTTCAACCGGTGTTGCTTGCCATTTATTCTGTTTCCATCGAGGGTCTATGATCGACCCCTGTTGCTCTTCTTCAACCTCCTTAGGATCAAATCCTATCCGAGGCTCCAGGTCAGATAATTCAAGATTGGTTTGTTCGCAGGGTAAATCCACGTTCATAAGATCTGGGATTTGTTTTGGGTACTTGGGTCGGTGGTTGTTTGGGGTGTTGCGCTCGCCCCAGGTTTTTTGTTCGACCCAACACGAGTAGATTAGGCTATTTGATTTGTTCAATGTAATAAACTAGTCTAGAATTAGGTTTATTTATTTTGTAACTGATCGAAGATGAAGACGGAGACGAGAAATTAAAACGGATCCGGAATCGTACGCGGGCGATGTGCATCGCGCGAAATGTGCTAATGGAGGCACGCGCACGACGTGAACGTCGCCAGGCTTGCACAGGCACGGCGCTCGGCGCCTGGCGGGATCAGCCCTGGACACGCACTAGGGAGCACGACGCACACACGGTGCTGGGCAGGCGCGCACACGATGCTGGGTGAGCGCGCGCATGGCGCAAGCACGGCACTAGGCAGGAGCGTGCACGACACTGGAAGATCGTGCGCACGGTGCGCGCAAATGGGTGACGGGCGCTGGGTGCTGAGCACGGGCGACGACCGATACGGCCGGGCTAGATGCAAGGCGTTCATCCCAGCCCGTGAGCCGGTCGGTACACGAGACGTGACTTTTTGAGACGTTCGAGTGGGAGAAATTGAAGGCGGACGATTTCTCAAGATCGAGATAAGTAAAAAAATTAAACCATGACAGTTGGATAGTTTGTGCCCAATGTATTTTATTTTATTTTTATTTAGCTGGCTGTCGAGTTAGTCTCTACTTTGAATAATGAGGCTAGGGCCACTAGACAGTTAGATTCCTAGTTGTCGACCTCCCAAGTTCCTATAACGGCTTTCTTGGGAGGCCATTTGAACATGAATTCGAGGTTGCGTCCTCAACTTTCTATTTCTGTGTAAAGTTCCCCACCAAGAGTGGGCTAGTCAGCACCGTTAAAGGTGACCAAGTGGATGCAAGAGGTTTTTGTTTGAAATGGTATTTCACTTTAACTCAAACTTGAATGTCGACCAATGCATTCTATTTATAGACATTCGGACCAACTGCATTGTCCTATCCACTTGGTGTGGACATCCTTTAACTTCTCCTCCACTATCTCTATGATCTTGGTGTAACCATCCATGATCTTTCTATTTTTACTCATCAGTGCAACCGCTTGACAATATCCGAAATTGTCTTCAACCTGCAATGTAGGAAACATAGAAAAACACATATAATAAAACGCAGTCAGTGTTAGGAGAAAAGGCAAATTTATGATGTTGTGCAGAATGTTGTCCAACATCTGGAACAACATCCGTACAACATTCCATTGACGACCCAAGTTCTGGAGGGATGGCGGCAACGTCCAATGCACTTGCCCAAGTTCTGGAGAGACGGCGGCAACGTTCCATGTCCTGGAGGGACGGCGACAACGTCCCATATTCTGGTGGGACAACGGAAATGTCCCAAGTTCTGGAGGGACAGTGGCAACGTCCCTTATTCTAGAGGGCAACATCCCATGCACTGTCCAAATTTCTGGAGGGACGACGGAAAAGTCCTAAGTTCTGGAGGGACGTCTATGATGACCTAAGTTCTGGATGGATGGCGGCAACGTTCTAGAGGGACGATGGCAACGTCCCAATTTCTAGAGGGATCGCGGCAACATTCTGGAGGGACGGTGGCAACATCCCAAGTTCTGGAGGGACGACCGGTTACACGGACTCAGATTTCCAATCAGACATAGACTCCAAGAAGTCAACCTAGGGTAGTGTGTTTTGCATGGGAGGAGAAGCCATGACATGGAGAAGTGTTAAGCAGAATTGCATCGCCGATTCTACCATGGAAGTTGAATACGTAGCTGCTTGTGAAGCAGCGAAGGAAGAGGTTTGGCTCAAGAACTTCTTAGTGGACTTGGACGTTGTTCCGGATTTGCCCAGCACAATCGTTGTTTACCATGATAATGCCGGAGCAGTTACAAATTCGAGGGAACCGAGAGCCCACAAAGCCAACAAACACATAGAAAGAAAATACCATCTCATACGAGAAATCGTTAAGAGAGGTGACATAGAGGTGACAAAGATTGCATCAAAAGACGACCTAGCAGATCCATTCACAAAGGGTCTGCCTCAGAACACATTCGAGAGACATGTGGAAGGAAAAAGTGCAGAAAATTTATGCACTTTAGTTCAAATTTGAACTAAAGTGCCACGTACTTTAGTTCAAATTTCTGCACTTTGTATCTGGTTGTAATGGTTTACTCAATCTTGTATCTAGTTGTAATTTTTTCATATATTTTCAAGTCTATGGATAATTGAACCTTGAGTTCATTTTCAGTTCTTTTAAGTATATAAAATTAATTATCGTATATTCCAAATGATCACATACATATATTATACAATTCATGCAAGAGTCGACGATAGCGGTTTCATAGCCCGCGGAATCACATTCTGCAACACAGCCGGCCCCGAAAACGGGCAGGTCATCGCCCTCCGGTCCACCTCCGATCTCTCTGTATTCTACGCGTGCAGCTTCGAAGGGTACTAGGACGCCCTCTTCACCCACGCCCAGTGCCAGCTCTACAAATCATATTACATCTACGGCAAAGTCGACATTATCTTTGGAAACGCCGCCGTCGTCCTCCAAAACTGCATCATCTGTGTCCGGATGCCCCTGCCCGGGCAGGCCTCCAAAACTGCATCATCTACGTCCGAAAGCCCCTGCCCGGGCAGGACAACATGGGAAACCTATTCAAATGTCATAAACACCCTTAAATTGAATTGAAAGAACACACTTTATTCTTATGAATTTATTCAAACAATAGAAGGACAAATTGTAATATTGCATTGGGATATGTTCTATCCCACCTTTCACATGGGATTGGCATATCCCTCCATGGAGGGATTTGATACATTTTCTACCCGGGCTTGAAGTATATCATGGGCCCTCATCACGCATACCAAAGGGTAGATTAGTTGGGATTAAAATCATAATCCTAGTCTATCCCAATTAATCCCGTGAACCAAACGGTGCCTATATATATGTGTTAGTACATAGGTTTATGAATACTAGCTAGGTAAAGAAGGAATGATATCACCTATTTCATAATTGGTGTTCCACTTTGTATTCCATAACATAGATGGATGACACTTGGAATAATAAAAAATATCCAGCGAACCATCATGCATTGGATCCATGTGTTAAAAATCTAGAAGGGTGAAACACCAATGGAATACGAAAAGTGGAATAGGGGAATCGAACCGGGTAAAGAAATTGTTTTGAGTTGATTTGTTTAAGAGGTACTTTAAACTGAAATAAGTGTAGGACTAGATCCCGTCCCTGTGAAACTTGTTTACCGTGAAATGAATTTCATATACATACACCCACACACTGTTTTGTGATTTTTTTTATTTTTGTGATTAACTTTTCGTTCTTCCCCAATTTAATTATATCTCCGAGTTAATATTAATTTATGTGCATGAGAAATCCCGCATAACCCGTTCATTATTTATTGGTTCCCGCTAATTCGTTCGTTACCGAAAGGGTCAATTTTATATTAATTTACGATCTTTAATCTCCATGTCAATTTAATCATGATTTTTAATATAATGGTATAAATTCACCACATCTTTAATTATTTCAATTTGATACACGATTTGTAATTTTCTACACAAATTTTTCGATGCATGAACATGTGTAGTGCTTTAATTAGAGATTTATATATACATGGATGAAATCGTCACTACAACACTCCAAACTTAAGAGAGTAGCATCCGAGACATAACCGTGAGTGTAGTGTGAGGGTCGATGCTATGTCTATTTGTACTGGTCAAGTCTATTCCAACATTTTCTATCAGTATTGATTTTATCTTATTAGAAGATCACTAGTTACTTGATTGAATACATTGATTTTTGGAGTGTGGTTTTTCACTACACCTTTTAGGATCTTGTAAGAGATTCGTGTGTACCTCACTACTTCTTATAGTGATGTTTTTAACCATGAGGTTCGTATAGTATGATTATAGACTATACACAATTTTGGAAATCCTTTGCACTGCATTTTTATACTTCCGCTGTCATATGTTGTTTTACATATTGCACAACATTTTCAACAACATTCTGAAAATACACGCGCACACACTTTCAGTTGGCGCCAGAGCCATAAACTTGATACACTAAGTTAAAGGTCCTGTGTGTAAAGTGTATTTTTGCAATGGATTATCCACTGACCCCTTCTTTAAAACCTCCAATTTTGGATGGATCAAATTACCCATACTGGAAACCTAAAATGCGCATGTACATTAAGTCTATAGATGAGAGAGCATGGCATAGTGTGTTGTCTGGTTGGAATCCACCAAAGACGGTTGGTGATAATGATGGTGAATCGCAAGTCAAAAAGGAGATTGATTGGTCCAATTATGAATGCACATCGGCCAATTTCAATTCTAAAGCCCTTAACGCGATTTTTACTGCTACTGATGTTTCTATGTTTAAACTGATATCTAACTGTGTTTCTTCTAAGGATATATGAGAAATATTACATGAACATTGTGAAGGATCAGAAAGTGTACGAAGAACTAGACTCAGAATGTTGGGAACCAAGTTTGAAAACTTGAAGATGAAAGATGATGAGAACATTTCATCGTACAATGAAAGGATAAGTGAGATTGCTAATGAGTCACACTCACTTGGTGATCCAATTTCCAACACTCAGTTAGTTAATAAGATACTTAGAACTGTTCCTAAACGATTTGATGCTAAAATATGTGCAATAGAAGAGGCTAAGAACATTGATTTATTGAGTCAAAATGAGTTGATTAGTATTTTGAAAACTATGTGATTAACTCAAATATGTTAGATGATGATAAATATGAGAAAGATAAAGACAAGAAATTACTTGCTTTTAGAGGTGAATCTTCTGATAATGTTGGTAAACATCCTTATGTGACTGAAGTTGATTCTGATGATGATGTCTCAGATTTATGTGATGAAAATATTTCTGAGCAATTTGCTCTTATCACTAAGCAATTCAAATCTTTTTTAAAAGGAAAGTTCAGAAGACCAAATGGTCAATTTCAATCAAAGGATAAGTTTAACCAAAACTCTTCTCCCTCTGATAAAAAGCTTGTTCCAAGTCAGTCTTCCAGTTTCAATCAACCTAGACAATTCAATAAGGATAGCAAGTTCAAATATGATACTGAGTAAAGAAAAAAGGTTAAATGTTGTTGGTCCCGAAAAAATAATTTAATTTTATGGAAAAAGGGGAGGGGGAAAATGTGGCTTTTAAAATTTTTCTTTTTCTCAAAGAATTGCTTTGCTTGTTAATAAACATTTGCATATGACAAGAACATAAAGCAATAAAGAACACAACAAAGTATAGTGGTTCGCAGACTCAAGCTCCTACATCCACTCTCCCATATCCGTAGGGAAATTCCTTTAACTCACTTGACTAGTTTATTGTGTTAGTCAACACAGTACAATCAGATATTTATAGAGCTCTCACTCAATGGGACTTATCTCCCTCTACGGGGATTGCCTACCAACTGGACTTATCACCCTCGCGGGTTCACCTCTGGACTTATCACCCTAACGGGTTCGCCTCTAAACTAGACTTATCACCCTCACGGGTTCGCCTCTGGACTTATCACCCTCACGGGTTCGCCTCTTCAACTACCTCACTTAACCACAACTTCTCTCTCAAGAATGGGGTTTGGGTTTTTGGTGTTGTCTCCAACTAGGTTGAGATTTTCCCTTGCAATTGTTTAGCCTTTATGTTAAGGTTGGAAAAATCTCTCTAAGCTTAGGATATATCATGTGTGGCTTAGATTGGGTTTAGAACACTCTTGAATATATTTTGGATATCTACAGATTTGTGTTCTATGGTGGGAATGCTTGAAGATATGACTCTTGGCTTGATAGCATTTTTCCACACTTAATATGATGGAAGAGCTTGTATTTATAGTGTGGATTTGAATGTTACCGTTGGAGAAAGTCACATTCAAATCCATACTATTTTGTATTTTCTGCAGCTTTTTGGCAGGCGTTTTGACCTCCTCTGATTGGTCCGCGTTAGCATTCAGCCTTCAAATCAAGATTCGTGAATCAAAGATTCAAAGACTCAACACTCGAGATTCAAAGATTCAGATTCCAAAGACTCAGATTCGTGATTACGTAACTCAGATTTCAAAGATTCGTGATTTCAAGATTTCAAAGACTCGTGATTCCAAAGATTCGTGATTTCAAAGATCAGAGACGGCCTTTCCAAAGATTCAAAGATTCAGATTTAGGATTCCAAAGACTCGGCACTCGAGATTCCAACATTCAAAGACTCAGATTCTAACATTCAGATTCGTGATTCCAAAGACTCAAAGACTCGAGTTCTAGCATTCAAAGACTGGATTCTAGCATTCAAAGACTCGTGATTCCAAAGACTCAAAGATTCAGACTCGTAACTTCTCGCTCGTGCCATTCGACATTCAAATGCAGGTATTGGACTTCAGCTTTCTTCCATTCAGGCCACTTTTCATCAGGCCTATTTTCCATTCAGGCCACTTGTCTTCAGGCCTATTTTCACTTAGGCCATTTTGACCTCCGACATTTTCTTCAGGAGACTTCAGATCTGTTCCCCCTCACTTGTTCACTTTGCCCTCAACTTGTTACCTGTAGAAATGAACTTAAACAATACAAGTTGACAAATGTATAATGTTCTGGCATAAATAATCAAAACTAAAATATCCCAACCATTTCCCCCTTTTTGATAATGATGCCAAAACCTTTAAAACAACTTCCACAAAAAAATATCTTCCCCCTTTTTAAAAAAGAATCTGTTCTGATGACCACAAATATTTTTTTCTTAAAAGAAAACAATAATCACCAAAATCAGTAGTCTTTTGAACACCTGCTCTGATACCAGTTGTTGGTCCCAAAAAAATAAGTTAATTTTATGGAAAAGGGGAGGGGAAAAATGTGGTTTTTAAATTTTTTTTTCTTTTTCTCAAAGAATTGCTTTCCTTGTTAATAAACATTTGCATATGACAAGAACATAATGCAATAAAGAACACAACAAAGTATAATGGTTCGGAGACTCAAGCTCCTACGTCCACTCTCCCATATCCGTAGGGAAATTTCTTTAACTCACTCGACTAGTTTATTGTGTTAGTCAACACAGTACAATCAGATATTTATAGAGCTCTCACTCAACGGGACTTATCTCCCTCCACGGATTGGCTACCAACTGGACTTATCACCCTAAAAGGTTCACCTCTGAACTTATCACCCTAACGGGTTCGCCTCTAAACTGAACTTATCATCCTCAAGGGTTTCGCCTCTTCAACTACCTCACTTAATCACAACTTCTCTCTCAAGAATGGGGTTTGGGTTTTTGGTGTTGTCTCCAACTAGGTTGAGATTTTCCCTTACAATTGTTTAGCCTTTATGTTAAGGTTGGAAAAATCTCTCTAACCTTAGGATATATCATGTGTGGCTTAGATTGGGTTTAGAACATTCTTGAATATATTTTGGATATCTACAGATTTGTGTTCTATGGTGGGAATGCTTGAAGATATGACCCTTGGCTTGATAGTATTTTTTCACACTTAATATGATGGAAGAGCTTTTATTTATAGTGTGGATTTGAATGTTACCGTTGGAGAAAGTCACATTCAAATTCATACTATCTCAGATTTTCTAGCTTTTTTAAGCGTGCTTTTTTGACCTCCTCCTCGATTGGTCCACGTCGGCGATTCAGCCTTCAAATCAAAGATTCAGAATTAGCATTCAAAGACTCAAAGACTCGGCTTTTCAAAGATTCAAGATTCCAAAGACTTTCGATTCGTGATTCCAAAGACTCAGATTCCAAAGATTCAGATTCAGATTCGGATTCCAAAGACTCAAAGACCTGATTCCAAAGATTCAAAGACTTAGGATTCTAGCATTCAGATTCAGATTCCAAAGACTCAAGACTCGGATTCCAAAGATTCAAGACTCGGGGGTTCTAGCATTCAAGACTCGTGATTCCAAAGACTCGGCATTCGTGACTCAAAGACTTCTCGTTTAGGCCATTCTGATATTCAGCAGTATTGGACTTCAGTTTTCTTCCATTCAGGCCACTTTTCCTCAGGCCTATTTTCCATTCAGGCCACTTGTCTTCAGGCCTATTTTCAATTAGGCCATTTTGACCTCCGGCATTTTCTTCAGGAGACTTCAGATCAGTTTCCCCTCAACTTGTTCACTTCCCCCTCAACTTGTTACCTGTAGAAATGAACTTAAACAATACAAGTTGATAAATGTATAATGTTTTGGCATAAATAATCAAAACTAAAATATCCCAATAGTGATGCATGTTCTGGATATTGTCATTATACTAATGAATGTGCTAATACTATACTTAGGAAGAAGATGAACTTTAATGCTACCTTAAGTGATGATTCTGATGATGAAACTGATGCTGATAAATGTGAACTAAGTGTTACGTCTGCTATAATAGTTTATGATGATACATTTGATGATGATCTCGATGATTATTGGTCTGAAGCAGATTCAGATGTTCATACAACATCTGAAACAACATTCAGTAAATATAATTCTGAGATTAACTGTTTTACTATAACTATTCTGAATGCTGAAACATCAAGTTCTGCTGATTGTAACTCTAAATATCTGAAGTTTAAATCTGATTTAGAAACTCAAAAACAGGTGTTGAGTTCCTTATCTTTAGAAAATTCAGATTTGAAAGAGAATCTTGTAAAGCTTGAAGTTCTTTTAACTAGAAAAGATGTGGAAATTTCCGCTTTGAAAGATGAACTTAAAAGCACTACTCTAAGTTTTAAAAAGTTTTCTGCTAACACTACTGAATTGAATAATGCCTTAATGATTGGTAGATATGATAATGTTGGACTTGGTTTTGTGAAAACTTTTGAGAATACTCTTATATCCTATGAACCTATTTCTTTTGTAAACGCTGAAACTTCTTTGCCAAAATCTTTGAAAAAGGTAAACAAAAGAAATCTGATGGTTTGTTTAAAGAGTATGTCTGTTTTTATTGTGCTGGAGTAGGTCATATTCGTCCATACTGTTCTAAGTTAAGAAGAGACTTAAAAGTTGGAATTATTTTACCTGTTAAAATTGAACACCCTATAAAACAGATTAACAACACTAAGAAGTTGATTCATAAGAACATGTCATGTAATGTTGTGTATACATCTTTGAAAGAATGTGTTCATGGATCTTGGTACTTTGATAGTGGTTGTTCTAGACACATGACTGGTCAAATTAACTATCTGTCTAATTATACATCTTGGGATGGTGGTCATGTTATATATGGTGATGGTTCAAAAGGTAAAGTTATTGATAAAGGAACTTTGAATGTTCCTGGTTTTCTAAAATTGACAAATGTGTTACATGTAAAAGGTTTACTTGCTAATCTGATTAGTATTAGTCAGTTATGTGATGATGATTTACATGTAAAGTTTGATAAGAATTCATGCTATGTATTTGACAAAAATAATGATTGCTTAATGACTGGCAAAAGATCTGCTGTTAATTGCTATTTGACTGGTTCAAATCATACTTGTAAAAGTGCTAAAGCAGATGATATTATTTTGTGGAATCAAAAACTTGGTCATGCTAATTACAGAAGTATTCAGAAATTGCATAGACTAGGTGTTACTGTTGTTTACCTGATCTTAACTTTGAAAAGGAAAAAATCTGTGGACCATGCTAGAAAGGTAAGCAAGTAAGGACAACACATAAAATGTTGTCAGCATGTACAACAAACAGGTGTTGTGAATTGATTCATATGGATCTAATGGGTCCTATGGAAACTGAAAGTTTTTAGGTGGAAAGAGGTATTCATATGTTCTTGTAGATAATTTTTCTAGATATACTTGGGTTATTTTTCTAAAAGAAAAACAAGATACCTTTTCTGAGTTCAAAGTTCTTTACAAAAGGTTTAAAACTGTTTTATGTTCAAAGATCAGTAGGATAAGGTTTGATCATGGAAGAGAATTTGAAAACAGTCTGTTTACTAATTTTTGTGAAAAGAAAGGTATTTTGCAAGAGTTTTCTTCACCTAAAACTCCTCAACAAAATGGAATTGCTGAAAGAAAGAATAGAACTTTGCAAGAAATGGCAAGAGTTATGCCAACCTCATAAAGTCTTTCTAAGAAATTCTGGGCAGAAGCTTTGAATACTGCTTGTCACATTGTGAATAGAGTCTATATTCGTTGTGGTAGTAATTGTACTCCCTATGAGATTCTGAATAACAAGAAACCAAATTTGGAATACTTTCATGTGTTTGGTTGTGTTTGTTACATTTTGAATGATAGAGATCAGTTGCACAATTTTGATTCTAAGAGAGATAAAAGATTTTTCTTAGGATATTCTAAGAATAGCAAGGCATATAGAATCTATAACTTGAGAACTGATACAATGCAAGAATCTGTTAATGTGGTATTTGATGAACTTGCAAGCCTTGCAAGTAAAAGTGCTGAAGATAATGTATCAGATTTGATAGAAGTATCCAGAAATACTAATGACACTGAAGATAGTAAAAATGTTGATCAGAATCAGAATGTTCCTTCAACATCTGATGAAACAATACCCAAAATTTCAAATACTGAGAATCTGTCACAAGATTCACAGTATCCAAAATATTTGGTTCCCTCAACAAAGATAATGAAAAGTCATCCATCAGATCAGATCATTGGAGAAGCTACCACTGGTGTACAAACTACAAGAAGAATGGGTATTCATATCAATAACCTTGTAAGATCAGTTTGCATGTCATCCATATGTAATCAGGTAACTTTTGAGTGTTATCATTCTGAAATTGAGCCTAAAAATGTGAAAGAAGCTCTTGATGATGAAAACTGGATAAATGTTATGCATGAAGAGCTTAATCAGTTTGAAAGAAATTATGTTTGGACACTTGTACCTAGACCTAATTATGATATTAATGTCATAGGAACAAAGTAGATTTTCAAGAATAAAACTGATGAATATGGTAATATTGTGAGAAATAAGGCTAGATTGGTTGCTTAAGGTTATACTCAGATTGTAGGAATTGACTTTGATGAAACATTTGCTCCTCTGTTGCTAGAATTGAATCTATTAGATTAATTCTTGTTATTGCATGTTTCATTAACATTAACTTGCATCAAATGGATGTTAAAGGTGCTTTCTTGAATGGTATTCTGGATGATGAAGCTTATGTTGAACAACCTAAAGGTTTTGAAAATCTGGAATTTCCTGATCATGTTTACAAGTTAAAGAAAGCCTTGTATGGTCTAAAACAAGCACCTAGAGCTTGGTATGGTAGACTTACTGATTTCTTACTTGAGTTTGGATTTTTGAGAGGTGAAGCTGATAGAACCTTGTTCTTTAAAAATTCTAAGAATGATATCATGGTTGCTCAAATATATGTTGATTATATTGTATTAGGTTCAACTTGTAATGATATGCTTGAGAGTTTTGTTAAAGAAATGATATGTACTTTTGAAATGTCCATTGTTGGAGAACTGAATTTCTTTTTAGGACTTCAAATCAAACAAATGAAACATGGTATTTTCTTTTATCAAAACAAATATGCTAAGAATTTGGTGAAAAGGTTTGGTCTTGAAACTGCTAAAACTATGAAAACCCCTATGGGTTCAACTCAAAAGTTGAGTAAAGACTTGATTTGGAAAGATGTTGATCCTACTTTGCATAGATCAATGATTGGAAGTCTTTTGTACTTAACTTCTAGTAGGCCTGATATTATGTATAATGCGTGTCTTTGTGCTAGATATCAAGCTAATCCTAAGGAATCACATCTCAATTTTGTGAAAAGAATTATAAGATATGTAGCTGGAACATGTGATCTAGGTATTTGGTACTCAAAGGATACTAATTGCTCTTTAGTTGGCTATAGTGATGCAGATTGGGCAGGTGATTGTGATGACAGAAAAAGTACTAGTGGAGGATGTTTCTACATGGGAAACAACATTATATCCTGGCATAGTAAGAAATAGAATTGCGTTTCACAATCAACAGTTGAGTTTGAATATGTTGCTGCTGGAAGTTGCTGCACTCAACTACTTTGGCTTAAAAAGATGTTTGATGATTATGGGTTAGAAAGTGGTATTTTGACTGTTTATTTTGATAATACTGGTGCTATCAATATTTCCAAGAATCCTGTGCAACATTCTTTGACTAAGCATATAAGTATAAGACATCACTTTATAAGAGATTTTGTAGAGAAAGAAGTTGTGAAGTTAGAGTACATTTCTACTGAAAAATAACTTGCTGATATTTTCACAAAAGTCCTTGATAATGAGAGGTTTTCTTCACTTAGAAAATCTCTTGATCTTTGCTATATCTGAAATTAAACACTAGATGTCCTGACAAATGTTTCCAACATTTGAAGCAACATTGTGGTTCTGATAATGAGTTTGTCTGTTGATTTGCTTATTTTTGAAACTTTAAATGATAGTGTTATGATCTTATTGTTGAATCATGGTTTAGATATAGAGCCCTGGACATATATCTCTTAAATGCATTAAAAAATAAAGCACAACTTAGATGTGTAATCACTGAGTAACTATGAGACACGGAGCTCGCTACTATGATGTTCTCTTTTCAAAAGGTGATTAAATATACATCCATGTTTGTTCACAATCCGTTGAGTAACTATGGGACACGGAGTTCACTACTACGATGTTCTCACTTGAAAAGGTGGATCAATGTGAACATGTGATTAAAAGAAAATTTCAAAATATACAACACTTTGATGATGAATTTCATGCAAAATTAAGTGTTGA
This sequence comes from Stenogyne calaminthoides, assembly GCA_037126765.1. Lineage (NCBI taxonomy): Eukaryota > Viridiplantae > Streptophyta > Magnoliopsida > Lamiales > Lamiaceae > Stenogyne > Stenogyne calaminthoides. Next base: position 22,855,784 of record JBBCBC010000024.1, on the reverse strand, counting down.
GATATATGTGTGCCGACATTTTGTGAAACCTTAAATGATTCAAACTTTATCTATCATACATGATTTGTTTAATGTATTGGATAAGTTGAATTCGCGGTTTAAGCAAGTTATTTGAACTGATTTATGTTTATTTAATTTTGGATATGGTCTCTGGTTTTCGAAAATATTTTTGGCGGTCTCTTACACATCACACGATCATTGAACTTGCAACATAGTGGGTGGTTATCTTGTTCCACTCACTGTCGATTTCTTGATGGTTTTGTGTAATAACCTCCACTTTCTTCTCTACTTAAGTTCGATTTGTTTGTGATTTTTATTACTGAAAACTAAAAACTTTTTGTGTTGCACATAGGAATCGAGGTTTGTTGATTTTACTTATGTTATTACTTTATTTTCGGTCATTTTCTATCTTTTCCCTCCTATTTTTCTCATTGCATTATTTTTAATTGCCCATGCTTTAATTTGATTGGACAGAAAAAAGGTGGGATGGCTGATAACTCAAACTCTTCGGGCTTCTCTGATCACTTACAATCACATGCAAACCCTTCTAGTTCAAACCCTCATTCTAACCCTTCTTCTTCGATGATTTCGAACCCTCTGAACTTACTTGCAGAAATGGCCGCTCAAAACCCAGATTATGATACCACTAAAGTTTGTGGATCATCATCTTCGTCTGTATCAAAACATCTTCCATACGAATTTCCTGAAGATACCTCTCAATCTCTGATTCGACTGATCATCGAACAGATGCTCGAGAAAAACCTTCCTATTCTTCCTGATGTTTTTGTTGGCAAAAGACAAGTCAACATTAATGATTTTGTTGATCTCTCAGCCCGACCTTTGGCTGAAGAACCTGCTCCTGAAATACCTTCAGAAACCCCTATTTCTGAACCTGCTTCTGAAACTCCTAACCCTCCAGAAAACCCTACTTAAACCACAGATGTTGATATGGATAAAGTTAACTCCTCTGATTCAGAAGGAATGGGGGAGAAACTCAAGAACATTCGGTTGAGAAAGAAACAGTTGGCTCCCAAGAGAGGTGCTGGAAAATGGAGAAAGAGGAGGATGTCTCAAAGGAATCTTGGTAAGAGAGTAAATTACACTGGAAAACGTCCCAAAAGAACTGATGGTGTAGAGATGAAATTCCAAAAGTTCCTGTTGCTGAGCCAAAAGACTCAGATGATGACTTAACCATGGAGGAATTGATGGCAAAGAAAGAGAAATGAACTAAAAGGAGAAATGAACCATCGGTGAATGCTGCTCCTGATGCTGCAGAACCATCTGAGAATGTTGAAAGAGATGATTCTGAGAGAGAGGAATCTGAGAAAGATGAAGCTGAGAGGGATGATTCTGAGGAAAAAATGGATCTTGAGGAAGATGACCCTGAAGAAGATGATGAAGCTGATGAGAATGTACAGGAAGATGAGCCTGTAGAAGATCAAGTTGCTGATGAGTTTGATCATCTCTTTGATTCTGATGAGGTAACAATGCTTGACTCAGACCCTGATGATAGAAATAAATTTGATAGGAGGTCTAGAATTGTGAAAACCATGCTGAAGAGACATATTGTTGATGAAAGAATCATTAAATTTTCTGAATTTGAAGCCAATAATATGATATGTTTTCTAGAAGAAAGATCCTTACTTCATGCTCTACAATATGCTAAACCATACTATATGCCTTGGGTTGCTGAATTCTATGCTAATTTGAAGAAGAGTTGTGGTAATAGACAATCTTCAAATTATGGGAAAGTAAGGTTTAGGTATAATGTTGTTACCATCACTCCTAGACTCACTCAACATTTTTCTAAAAACTAGGAATGTAGAAGAAGAACCTATTGATCTAGAAATTGGTGAGGTGTTATCTGTGATAACTGGTGGGAGATATTCTGAATGGACATTGTAATTTTCTGCTGCAAAATTAATTTCTCTCTATTCTGTGATGCATAAACGGTTGGTCTCAAACTGGTATCCTTCTAGAAATTCCACTGTGCTTACTAAAGAACGGACTGCTATACAAGATTGTTCATCTGAACAAGTTTAATATGGGACAAATCATATTTGATAATATGATGTCTTTTGCTGGAAAACATGGTGATGGTGGAATGTTCTCATATCCAAGCTTGATCTGTCAGTGATTTTATCCCTAATTTTGGGATTTCCCCAGTTCTGAAATGTGGTAACCGTGTAGTTGATCTACCTCTGGAAGATCCTGAATAGCAGACAGAAAATGTTGCCCATCCTATTGGCAACATTCCTTACACAGTCACCAGAAGTAATGGTATCCCTTCTGTCACTTTTACTAATTCTTTCATTACTGATCAAATTCAATCCATCCAACAAAGTATAGATGCTCTACTTAAACAACAAACCTTCTGGAGAAACCTTCTTTCTACTCCAACAGGGAGAGGATCACCTGATGATGGTCCTGGTGATGGTGGTAATGATGGGGCTGGTCCATCTGGCCATGCAGATGAGAAGGATGATGCACCAGATGCTGCTGAGGATGATGGTGGTGCTGATGCACAAGATGACCAGAATGATGCTGAAGACAGAGAGGTTGAGGATGTTGTACAAGATGTTGTTAATGAGGCTATTTATTGAGGATGTTGTGGAAGATGTACTCAATACTGATGATGCTGGTGATGAGTAGATTGTACCTGATGAAGCTGAACCAGTTGATGATAGCCCTGATAACACTGATGATGAGCTGAAGAAGACTCCTAACAGAGAGAGTATGTCCTCAGAAAGTGTTGCTATCATTGATCAGCTATATGGAGCTGATAACTGGTGAACAGATTCAAGACTGGGGGAGTTTTTGATGTATGGGGGAGCATTTGCAGATTATGGAGATGCAGTCATTCCAATAGCCCAGTCCTTTCATATACTTCACTTTAAAAATTCCTTTATGTATTGCAATCTTTTATTTACTGCCCTTTACTTTATGAACTCTGTTAATGGACAATTAGTTGATAGGTTTATGTTCTGTCATTTACTTTATGTTGGATACTTTGGCCTAAGTACACTGCTGATATACTTAGTTCTTGTGCTTGTTGTTTATTTTTAAATTATGATTTGGTTGAATAGTAGTTGTTCTCTGAATGGCTATTATTTATTTCTTTCCTGACACAAGTTCGGATGTTGTTTTTAACATCAGGTGTGTTGTAGTAGAAAAACCAAATTGGGGGAGTTTGTTGATGTTGCACGGATATTGTTCCAGATGTTGGACAACATTCTGCACAACATCATAAATTTGCCCTTTCTCCTAACACCGACTCCGTTTTATTAGATGTGTTTTTCTATGTTTCCTACATTGCAGGTTGAAGATAATTTCAGATATTGTCAGGCGGTTGCACTGATGGAGTAAGAATAGAAAGATCATGGGTGGTTACACCATGATCATGGAGATAGTGGAGGAGAAGTTAAAGGCCGTCCACACCAAGTGGATAGGACAATGCAGTTGGTCCGAATGTCTATAAATAGACTGCATTGGTCGACATTCAAGTTTGAGTTAAAGTGAAATACCATTTGCTCTACTCCAAACTTAAGAGAGTAGCATCCGAGACACAACCGTGAGTGGAGTGTGAGGGTCGATGCTATGTCTATTTGTATTGGTTGAGTGTATTCCAACATTTCCTATCAGTATTGATTTTATCTTATTAGATCAAGTTTTAGGTTGAATAAGATCACTAGTTACTTGATTGAATAGATTGATTTTTGGTGTGTGGTTTTTCACTACACCTTTTAGGATCTTATAAGAGATTCGTGCGTATCTCACTACTTGTTATAGTGATGTTTTTAACCATGAAGTTCGTATAGTCTGATTATAGACTATACACAATTTTGGAAATCATTTGCACTGCATTTTTATACTTCCGCTGTTATATGTTGTTTTACATGTTGCATAACATTTTCAACAACACTCTGAAAATACACGCGCACACACTTTCAACTTGGATGAATGAGATCTATGTAATACATGCTTAGAGGTCAAATTAATCTATTTACATGATTCATTTTATAGAATTTAGGGATGTTTTGATGATATTTTAAGTTTAGTTTGACATAAATTGTGTTACTTACCCATTTGGTGTGAAAGTTAAGTGAAGTTGTAGAAAATTGATTTTTTTTTTATACAAAACAAGAAAATAAGATGACCAAGAGTTGAAGAATCAAGTTGTTTCAACGGATTCCATGAAGAACAAGATTATTTTGGGGGTGGGTATTCAATAACGAGTGAGGAGAATGGGTTTGAAGAAAAGGTTGCAATGAAAAAAAATCGAGTCAATTGGAGTTCTAGAGCGTAAGATATGAAGAAAATAAGAAAGAGTGGAAAACCGAAGATGACTCGGCTTGCCATGACACTCCACTCGACCGGCCGTGTCTAGTCGAGATCGCCTTCATAGAAATTTTTATTTAGAGAGGAGTATAACTCGATCAACCATGTCAACCCACTTGACCAGTCCTGTCGGTTGCGGGACTGTGTTACTTTTGTAATTTTCGTGCAAGGACTTCCTTTCAAGGGACGACTTAAACACTCAACCTAAGTTATAAACAGGGATTTTCAGCACTTTTGGAGCAATGCACTTTAGCGCCTCCACCCATTTAATACCTACCAGTGCTAATTCGGTTTCACAAGTTACACTTTAGCTCCTTTTAGATTTTTCCTTCATTTTTCCACTTTAGAATCCTTAAAAATTTATAGTTTAGCATAAATTTCAGTTGTATTTACATTTTGAAGTAAGGATTTAAACTTCAAGAAGTGAGACCTTTCATTTATTTAATGGTTTTGCTATTTTTTGCTTATGGGTTTTGTGGAGTTTGTTGAACCTGTTAATCTGAAGGCTCCTTCTCCTCCACCTGTAAGATCTTCAGCTCCAGTTGTTGTATCTCCTCAGTTGTCTTGTTCACTTTGTGCAAAATTTGGTATTTTTAAGCCTAAATATCTCACTTATTATGCTCAAACTTCTCTATTCAATTCTCTTGTTATAGTTCATGAGCTTAAAGGGTTCAAGTTAGCAGTCAAACATTCTGAATGGCTTGCTGCTATATATGGATGAGGAACTTTCTGCTCTTCGAACGAATGATACATGGGATCTTGTGTCGCGACCCAAAAGTTATAATGACATCTCTCTCTCTTTCCGGGTTTTCTCTCCCAGATCCCCTCTTTCTGGAAAAAGGCTCAAAAAACAGGGGAAGCTAATGTTGCCCAGGTAAAAATTAGTTCAATATTTATCTTATCGTGTTTTACTTCGAGACAAACTTTATAGACCTTATGAAACACTTTGTTTTCCACTATTACTAGTTTAAACTATTTATGGATTTTGGTAATGATCATTTTAATTGTCTTGTTTGATATGATTTTTAAAAGATTAGGGCAAGTATTTTAAAAGTAGTAATGTCTCCTTACTTCATTATAAAATTATTTTATTAAGTTTATATTTCTTAAAATTTGGGGTCATTATAATATATATTAAAAATATTTTAGAAAGTTGGAAGATATTATCATAAAATAATTGCAAGATTGAGTTTGATTGTGCAAAAACGAGATAAATGTAAGAAAAATGCAAATTGAAAAACCGAGGGAACAGTTGTTGAAGCCACTTGATTTCAACACCTAAAGATCTAGAAAACAATCATAATTAATTAACGTTTATTAACGAATTAATATGAAGAGAGATGCTAAATGACAGATTCTGTAAAGGACATAATCATTAAAAAAAATTTGTCATCAATCAAGTCCACTCAAAAATCTGTTAAACCCACCAAATTTAAAATAACATTTTCTGTTCAGTCAAAATATGCCCACCAATAATTACCCTAATATGAATGAGAACTCAACTTTAACTTTATACCTTTGATTGTTAAAATTTAATAACACGTTTCATAAATATTTTAAATAGTGTTAAAAATCCATTTTAGTTATTAACAAAATTATTTCATGACGTTTTGCTCGTGTACCGCTTAATGAGGAAATAAAAATATAATTATTTACTGTAGTTAACAAATTTTTGAGTTATTTGTATTGGAAGGAAGAAATGAGAAATTGTGGAACACAAGTTGTACAGTAAAACCTCGTTAAATTAATACTCGATAAATTAATAATCTCGCTAAAACTAATAATTTGTCCGGTCCCAAGTTGGGATCAGTACAAATTTGGGACCCAATCAATAAAATTATAAGATAATAATTTTTTTGAGATCCCAGTGTATATATATTGGTCCCGACGAAACTATAAATTAATAATTATTAAAAATAATCCATATACATATATATGATACATAGATGAGTGACCATTTTTGTGTGTGATTTACCAAGATTCCAATGGATAAATATATAGTGCTGATCTCTATCCATGATTCAATGCACAAATGTTAGTCCAATGAACCATATTTTGTATTTTCCAAAACCAATTAATTTAAACAAGTCATTTCAACTTCCACGTGAGTTTGTATTCATGGAATTCTACTAGTACATTTGTATTTTAACTTAATTTTCATCAATAACTATGCATGTATACTTAAAGTTATTCAAAGAATTTGGAACTTTGAAGGTCAACTGTGCATATACGTTAAAACCTCTTTAAATTAATAAATTATTAATTTATCGATATAATAATATCTCTATAAATTAATAAAATTCTCCGGTCCCAAAGTTATTAATTTATAGAGGTTTTACTGTAATAGTAAAGTTGGTTGTGGAGCCCACATGGACGTAGCTTAGTTGGTTTCTGGGTGGTAGATTGCTACAAGAACGCAGGATCGAGCCCTGACAGTTGCAATGTAGGAGTTTTATCCATCCAATGTGGGGGATAGCTCCTTGTGGGCACCAGACACTGATCCTCCCACCTAATGGGCCGCTGAGTCACCATAATTTACCACCTCCACTATTCATGTCGGGCCTGAAGGTGGGGGCGAGGGCTTCGCCTTTTTGCTACAACGTTGGTTGTGGATGATATTTTGTCGTCAATCATTATAGAGTCAACTTTAGTGATTACATTGAAGCTAACAGGTCTATGTTAGCTTCTTGTCTGAATTTTATGAGAGTAGGTCTACTGTACAAATTTGTATATGTACAAATCAATCAATTTAGGAAGGATCAGCGGGTCAGGTAGTCAAAAATGGGTCAAAGCGGGTCAAAGATGAATTGAATAAAGTAAAATTGGGTCTCAATTGGAATTTGTAGGTATACAAATTTGTATCTAGACTTTGTCATTTTAATTTTGTTAAGAGGGCATTGTGGTACACGTGTTTGCTCTGCCTTTTTATTTTTTATGAGTCCTATATTTAGGTTAATCCTCTAGATTCTGTGGTCGAACTTTCCGCCAATAACTACCCCTTTGAGCTAATAATATAAGTTTTCCCCCTTTCGGTAAAAAAAAAACACGTTTCAGAAATTTTTAAAATAGTATAACCTCTATAAATTAATACTATTGGGACCGAAAAAATATTAATTTTAAATAGATATTAATTAATCGATAAATTAATAATTTATTAATTTAAAGAGTTATTCTATACTAATTTAATTTAAATTAATTACATCAGAATTCATGAATTTAAATTCAATTGTATAGAGATATTAATGAGTATTAAATGTAGGAACTTGAATCATCTTATTTAATGTCAATCATCTATTGGATTATCCGGGTGAAAATGAAGAATGTTCACAGATCCAAAGCTTAGGAGAAATTGTTGATACTATTATTGAAAATTCAATTGAGGATGAAGCTCAAGATGATACGGTACCATTAAAGCCGGTTACACGAAAAGAAGCAATAGCAGCGACAAAAATCCTTCATAATTTCTTTCTGCAGTCAACGAATGCCACACCAGAGCTTTTAAGTGCCGTGTGAGAGATGAGATTCATTTTGATTTGAATTTCAATAGAAAACAATCAACACTAGAGTCACATTTTACTAAGTTGTCTTAGTTATCTTTATATTTATGAGATTATTAATTTATGATGCTGATGGGACTCTTGTATTATATAGGGGTCTTAAAAAAATTATCTTATTAATTTATCGAAATTATTAATTTACGCTTGGGGCCCAAGTTGGGACCAGAGAAAAATATTATTTTAGAGAGGTCATTAATTTATCGAGTATTAATTTATAGAGGTTATACTGTAATATTAAAAATCCATTTTAGATATTGACAAAATTGTTTCATTTTTTTCTCGTGTACCGCTTAATGAGCAAATAAAATATAGTTATTTATTATAGTTAATAAATTTTGAGCTATTTATATTAGACAATCCAATTCTTTATCATATTTAATATAAATACTTGATACAATTTTATGTGAGTCGGTCTCATACATTAGACGGTGCTTCATTCAAGTATTTAGATCATATCCTCCTTTAAGATATTGTTGGATTAAAGCCCAAAAAATTTATGGATTATATTATATGAGTAAACAAGATCCATTTAATGTATGAGTTCGTCTCATACAAGTTTTGTCTAAATATTCTATTAATATTTTATTCCACAAATGATATATAAGTAATAAATTGCATTTTAACAAGATATATAAACATTAATTATCATTAGGTAAAAGCTAGTACTCATAAATGTTTTGATTGATTCTTAATTACTCCATCGTTCCACAAAGATAATCTCATTTTCCTTTTTTATATATTTGTCCCAAATTATAGGCATTTCTTTATTACAAGTGTGTAAAATGTTTCTATTACTGATTATTTAATGTTATTGGAATTAATCATTAATATTTATCATTTTAAACGGAATCATTATTGTAATGTGTGATTTTTTTTTTTTTTCAGTTTCAAAATCATTGAGAGTAATCACGTTTACCGGTTGAATTTTTAGACTCAACAAATAAGTGTATACCAAAAAAATGATAGGTTAAATTAAAAAATTTAAACATAATTAATGATATTTTTTCGGTCTATGTAAAAGTCAAAATGTGACTATATTTTGTGAGACGCGTGAGTAAGTTACTTAGATTTTTCACCTAGTTCCATCCCTTATAATTTTCCATCATTGAGAATTTCACTGAGAAAAAGTTGGATTTTTAATTATTTAATGTTGTGAATGAGTGTAGTAATGATACATCGATTTCAATAATAGATTTGATTAGAAACTTACTCTTTGTTTTACTAAGTTCTCTTGTGAAACTTGTTCATAGCATGAAACTGATGCTATTATATTTATCGATTGATGTCACTACTCTTATAAACTAGCATTTAACGCCATGATCTTGGTTTATAAATGTAGTGGTATCAGATGATAAATGTTATTGTATTACTTTATAAGTGTAATGACATAATTTTATACTATGAACAAGTTTCACTGAAGATTTACTCTCCTGCGAAATTTGTTCATTGTATGAAACCGATATCATTACACTTATAAACTGACACCACTACTCTTATAAACTAATACCAATAATATTTAGTACTATAATCTTAGTTTATAAGTGTAATGGTATAAATTTCATATTATAAACAAGTTTCACTTAAGACTTACTCTTATTTATACTGGTTAATAAATTGAGATATTAGGGTTGTCAATCCACCTCTTTATCATATTAAGCAGATATTTTAATTAATTTATAATTAATAATCACATAAAGAGATAAGCATTAATTATTATGGCAAGTTCCTCATGCTCCTTTTATTATTTTTGAGTTATTAAACATTATTTTAATCGACTTGAATTATTATTTTTAAAGAAATTTTCTCATTTTTAAGTTGTTACAACAATGTAATTGTATAATAGCCCACACAATATGAACTTAAAATATTGCAACAATAGTTTGACCATGCAAACTGATTTTATTAGTAATTCCAACAATTATGATTCAATATATTGAGGTTTGTACGATCTCAAAAAATATCAACCATAAATAATTATTTTTTACAAATTATGTTGCTAATTTCGTTGAGAACGCGGGATGTAGTTTTTTAGCCAAAGTGGCTTTCCCATTATCCATACACTTACTATTTCTATATCCAACATTATCATTCGGGGAATACGTTGTGACGAGAATGTTATTTTGCCAAATTCTGGACTTGTATTATCTCGCTCGTGCACATACACCCGCTGCACGTTCTTTAGTCCATACACTCTGTTACACACAAAAAAATTGAAATAATTAACATCGATTATGTCTTTGATTTTGTAAGAATTGATATAAAGCGTGATGTTGAGTTTCTATGGCTTTCTGCATAAATAACTTGACTCGATTAAAAAGTTTTTTGCTTAATATATATCCATAGAATACCAACTTTTGTGCTTAAGACATCTCCATCAAATATAAATAATTGAGTTGCTCGCGTGAGTGTATGTGTGTGTACTTTTTATCTCATAATTTTACCACAAATAGATTTAGTCCCATAAATTTTTTTATCATCGATTTAGTCTCAATAACTTTGAAAATGTCCAATTTTAGTCTCAGATCGGTCGAAACAAGGTCGTTTTGCCATTTTTTATTTGGGACATTCCGACGTATGCTATGATTGGGCTGTCACGTGTATATATATATATTTTTTTAACAACTGAAATTTTGGGCATATAATTAAAATTTTAAACTTAAAATTAAAACAGAATTGACAGCAAAAACTAGTCAAACACACTTAAAAATACACATGTTAGTAAATGTGGCAGTCCAGTCAAAGCATCCGATGGAAAGTCCCAAATAAAAATGGCAAAACGACGTTGTTTCTGTCGATTTGGGACTAAAATTGGACACTATCAAAATTATTGGGAGTAAATCGACTACAAAAAAATTTATGGGACTAAATCTATTTGAAGTCAAAGTTATGGGAACATTTGTGATTCAAACTCTACTTTTATACATATCAATTAACTTACTTAGCAAAATAGTCGCGTATTTCTTCTCTTCTGAGTGGAAAACCACTCGTGAAGGTGAAAAATAGGGTCCTCTCATTTTCATCTGCTGCATCATTTCGTTGGTGTACATCAATTCTTGGCACAAATGGTTCGGCGTTTGGATTAAGCCTTGTCATATTGATGGAAGGGATTGTTAGACTCTTTCTATGAAGAAAACGTTATTCTCTATAAGTGTCGATGAGAAGATTATGTGTATGATGAGAAAATAAGGGATGTTTACAATTATATATATAGAGGTTTGTGAGGAGAAACTAGTATAGTGTTTTCTATTCTTTATAGTTGTCAAACACTATATAAAATTTTTCGCTACACAATGGTGTTACATCTTCTTTTATTTTATTTGGATGAATGACACTTGTGCAGTATGCTTAATTACATTTATCATCTTTCCACTTTAATTACACTGTCTGTGTGCAATTCATTTTGGTGGTGTAACAGAAGATGCTACATTATTGTGCTATATGAGTTCCCTTGTGATCTTGATAGGGATGGATCGTCCCCCATCCTATCCAACTTTTGATGGACACATCTCATTCTCTATCCAAATATTCATTCATCCCTATAATATAACCTCACACCTATTTTTACACAACCCCGTACAATCACATTTCACTCTCATTATCTCTCATACTTTTCTTTCACACACTCATTTTTTTCCTCATACTTTTGTTGTAGCCACTTATTCTCTCTCATAGTTTTCTTACATTCTACTAACTATTATTAAGGAGATAATACAATATCACTTTTGATTTGACATAAAGTCTATTCATCTACATCTTTATCTCTAATTAAACACATAATTATCTTAAACTATGCTCTGTGTAAAATGGGTCAGGTTTACAAACCTTGGCGAGTACTCGTTTGACGTACATATTACTATTCTTAATGCAACTCATGTACTTTCTATATCATCTCACTGGGCTTCCCCCAGGAGTATGACTCATGATGTTGCTTTAATTCATTCAGGTCTATGGCGAGGCAGATTTGCGACTGATTGGGTTGACTCCATTAGGCTTTGTGACTCCATCAGCCAAACATCTTGATATGTCTTTATGAATGTTTCATTTTTTTTATATATGTACAAGTTACTTAGTTAAGAAATTGAATCTTATATAAACTATTAGGGTGATATGTCGATCTTTTGCTATACTAGTTCGCATGCATGAACAATTTTATTTTGAGTGCCATCTTCCGTTATATTTTATGAGTTATATCATTTCATTACTTGCAAAATAATCTACTCTTTAATATTTTACTTAAGTGTTTGACTTAGAATTGTGCGTAAAACATAAGTTAGGTACAATCTTAATTAGACATTTATAGTAAAAAAAAATTAAACTCGTGTTTTCATGATATAGTCTTCCACTTGAATCTGTGTAAGCCAAAAATTATTTCAATCACATATAATTTTTCCTTAGGTGGCACTTTTCAGGGCGCCAAAAGATTGGGTTTTTCCTTTTCGAACTCTAGGTCAAACACTTTAAAATTAAAAGGATATTACATGGTAAAGATACATGAAATTTATCATTTGATGAATTAGAATGAATATTAATAGAAGAAAGTCTGTGGTCAGCGCACATCCAAATCGCCTCTAGATAACCACGTGAACTTTGTTTTTAAAAGACTCTCTGAAGAGTTTTATTGGAAAGGTATTTTCATTTATAAAAGAAAGAGATTTATGGTCATGTTAAATGATGACGGGAAAGATTATGATATGAGAAATTAATGTCAATGATTTGTGGTAAGAAAAAGGTATGAAAATGAGGTTATTGCAAATATTTTGATTACTATTTTTTTTTACTTTTTTTGGTTTACATATATTGTTTCGTTGACATCTCTTGCATTGTATTAAATGTAACCCCTAAAATTGTGCGCTTAAAGCCTGACTGGCAGATAATAAGAGAGTTTGAGCTCGGATATGTGAGGCACACAGGCGAGCTCTAATACCTTTGTGAGAGAACTAAAGCTATATTACATAAATAATGCAAATTTAGAAAGTATCATAGGGAAAAAAATATTCGAATTAAGAGCTTAGATAGAAGTCTTAAGTTACATATAGGTTGGAATGATCTACCTACCATTTGCATGTGATCGGAGTGAAGAGCTTTAAAATCATTTTGCAATGGACTGGTTGAGCAAACACAAAGCTGTGATTTGATGTGTAGATGGGAAGTAGCCATTATTATTTGGACGACGAGCGTCTTACTTTTACGCAACAAAAATGCGATGGAACTTACCTGTTATATCCTTAATGAAGGTAGTTAAACTATTGAAGAAAGAAAGGAGTCAAACTTACCTAGTGAAATTGTGAATGTGAGGAAAGAGGAATTGCCACCAACATATAAATATATCGATAAGGAAAAGATTACCCTATCTTTCTAGAAGATATTTATGGAATTTTACCCTCTCGATCCATAGAGTTTCACTTTCGACCTGGTCCCTGAAGCTACACCAGTGTCAAACGCACCATACAATTAGAGGAGTTGTTGAATAAAAAATTTATCAAACCAAGGGATTCTCCGTGGAGAGCAGCCCATTTTTTTTAGATCACATTGGATGAGTGGTTGGATAATTGTCGTAGATATTGTTGAAGAAATAATTAGGGTCCGTTTTGTATGGGTGGGGAATGACAATGGTAATGGGTATCATTGAGGGGTCAATCACCATGGAGATATTGATTGCATTGTTGGTGTTTGGTTGATTGCATTGAAGGGTCTAAAATAAAATTGACAAATAGGATTAATGGAATTAATTACCATTACCCACTTCCATTCCCCGAACCAAGTAGCCCTTAATTGTCAATAAAAAATCTTACGACTTTGACTTGTTACCTGTTTAGTAGATAAAACTATCTTATAAGTGCCCCAGTTGCTCTCTAGAACCACCCTGTAATTAGTGTGCATGATTATTACTCTCGTCTAAAATTGTGCATGGGCGTCAAAGGGACAATCCCACCATTTTATTTTTAGCTTGTACGATTACATACTCCTTTTTCGATCTTTGTATATATTCTAGTAATAATTTTCCTATAATTTGGTTTCTTTTTTTGCTCTGCGTTTTTATTTTCACCCAAAAATATAAAAAATAAAAGAAAGCTCGATGAACAATTTTTTTTTAATTTTATAAAAAAGGGCGTGGCAACAAACAAAATGGTATAAAACCATGCTCACAATAAAAATACAAAATGATATAAGATAATAAAAACAAGAAGGCTAAATTGCAAGTAAAATCAAAATTTCTCACAAATTGTAATCTAATATAAACTTTTGAATATGGGTAAATAAAAACCTTAATTATTATTTTTTTTTTGCCATTCGAACCAGTGAGCATATTCGTTTACCGAACATAATAATTAGTAATTCATTATCACCCAAAAAAATGTAAACATGTTAATATGATCAATTATTCATTGTTACGTAAATGACATATTATTTTTCGGACAGACGCGAATTTCTCTATTGGTTCGAATTGCAAAAAGATCTTGAGTTAAAGTTTGTTTATAAAGATTCAAAAATTTAGATTGCATTACAATTCTTGTGAGAATAATGTAGTTTTATGTGGAATTAACCAAAACAAGAAAAAGCACATACACCCAAACGTGGAGAATAAAGTGACTAAAGATTTTTAAAATAAAATAAAATTAGACCTAATTTACATATACTTTACTTATTAACTTATTAACCTTTTTTAATAATATATTTGAGTAGGTATCTTGTGGATAGCGAATTTTCTTCATCAAAATAATATTTTTCTAACGTATGAAATATCATTAGTATATACGAAACATCACATTTTAAAGAATATTTACTTTTATGTGTTGTGCATTGATACTTTTGTGTGCTTAACATTATTACTGTGAGACAATCAGTGAAATGAAGTCGAAGTGAACTCCTTTTCATTGAAGTATCATTACTATATATATTATCACTGTTATTTACACAAATTGTCATAGTTTAATAAAAACTTGAGATACTACAATTTAAAAATCAAACATCTTTTAACAGTGGAGTTGACATGTTATGAAATTTGTTCACTGTGATGATACATTTTTACACTTCAGTTATCACAACTACACCATTTAGTAATATAAATCACACTCTTCAATTATTACGATTATACCCTCTAATGTAATATAAGTCACACCCTTCATTTTTATGAGTGGAATCACTTATTCACAAACTTCGTGTGGGGCTAATACTTTGCATTTCCCATCTCATGGAAAACCCTTTTCGCTCCGCTTAGCCTTATCCCCCTCTAGGGGGATTTTAGTGATAGGTTCTATAGGAACCGGATTTATCCTATTTGGTCAAATACCTAGCAACAAACTCCTATGTTCCTTTCATTACGGTATTTCTGAACAAGTTCCTGGATAACAAGCCTAAAGGTTTTCTTTTTGATGATATCGATATTGATGCTAGTGACGATATTGATCGTGGCCTTGATACGGAGCTGGAACTGCTAACTATGATGAATGTGCTAACTATGGATATGATGCCGGAAATAGACCGATTTTATATCACCCTTCAATTCGAATTGGCAAAAGCAATATCTCCTTGCATAATATGGATTCCAAACATTCATGATCCGAATGTGAATGAGTCAATTACTTATCCATCGGTCTATTAGTGAACCATCTCTCCGAAGATGTTCCACTAGAAATATTCTTGTTATTGCTTCGACTCATATTCCCCAAAAAATGGATCCCGCTCTAATAGCTCGAATAAATTAAATCGTGCATTAAGATCTGAAGGCTTCTTATTCCACAACAACGAAAAGCACTTTTTTCACTCTTTCATATACTAAGGGATTTCACTTGGAAAATAAAATGTTCCAATACTAACGGATTCGGTCCATAACCATGGGTTCCAATGCAAGAGATCTTGTAGCACTTACCAATGAGGCCCTATCGATTAGTATTACACGTAAGAAATCAATTATAGACACTAATACAATTAGATCCGCTCTTCATAGATAAACTTGGGATTTGCGATCCTGGTAAGATCGATTCGGGATCATGGGATCCTTTTCTATCGATAGGAAGGGTTGTAGCACAAAATGTACTTCTAAGTAATTGCCCCATGGATCCTATATCTATATATATGAAGAAGAAATCATGTAACGAAGGGGATTCTTATTTGTACAAATGGTACTTCAAACTTGGAACGAGCATGAAGAAATTAACGATACTTCTTTATCTTTTGAGTTGTTACATCGGATCGGTCGCTCAAGATCTTTGGTCTCTACCCTACCCGATGAAAAAAAATGGGATCACTTCTTATGGACTCGTTGAGAATGATTCAATCTAGTTCATGGTCTATTAGAAGTAGAAGGCGCTCTGGTGGGATCTTCACGGACGTAAAAAGATTGCGATCCGTTTGATAATGATCGAGTTACATTGCTTCTTCGGCCCGAACCGAGGAATCCCTTAGATATGATGCAAAATAGATCTTGTTCTATCTTTGATCGAGATTTTCTCTATGAAAAATACTGAATCGAGTTTGAAGAAGGGAAGGGGAAGGAGCCCTCGACCCATTGATAGATAGAGGAGGATTTATTCAATCACATAGTTTGGGCTCCTAGAATATGGCGCCCTTGGGCCTTTCTATTTGATTGTATCGAAAGGCCCAATGAATTGGGATTTCCCTATTGGTCCAGGTCATTTCGGGGAAAGCGGATCATTTATGATGAAGAGGATGAGCTTCAAGAGAATGATTCGGAGTTCTTGCAGAGTGGAACCGTGCAGTACTATTTATAATAAAAAGTCACTCTCTTCAGTTATATAACTAATATCCTTTAATAATATAAATTACAATCTTGTTGTGCTCGATTAACCCATCTACTCAACACCACGTAGCAACCATGTGTCCTAATTAAACCAAGACGCTCGCCAGCTCATCGGACACATGTACACATATACTGGGTAAACATTCTGCTCGATCACCCGTTCTCTTCAAGCTTGACAAAACACCCTAGTCGGGTAGCTGTGCTCGACAATGTTCGACACACAAACCAACCTCAATGCACCTAGAAAGATTTGCTCGCCCGGTGAGCAGATAGCACGAACTAAGACACTTGGCCTACGGCCGCACAGGCGAGCAGAATAGTCACTCAGGAACGGACACTTTACAACAAGCACCAAAGCCAGGTCACCTTCTAAGCCATAACCACCTGGAGTACAAGTCGGAGACCTCAGAGGCAGGATAACATAGATGTCGACCAAAGAAGCAAGGCGAAAAACATGGCAGCCCCGCATATTCACTTGCATGACAAGAAATCGACAGCTTGTACTAGACAAGGCAACACATGCTTGTCAAAACTCTATAAATAGGCCCTCAAAGGTCAAGAATAAGATTCAGAAATTTACCCAATACAACTCTTATATAAGCTCACCATCTCATAGTACACTTGTACTCGTCACAACTACATTGTGTTTGACACATTCTCAAGTCATAAATAATATAACCCTGGCTTGGTGCGCCCCCCGACGTAGTCAGCTTTGATGAACTAGGTCATCAAACTCTTGTTTTAAACCTCATATCAGTAACGTGCTCGTCACACGTACGACGTGCTCGCCGCGCTCGTCAGGTGTCTGACACGTAATCTACTTTGTTTGTTAAGTTGTCATACGTAACGCCACATCATATTTTCCACGCAACACGACTAACAACAATTGGTGCTAGAGGAATGGGCGTTGTGCCCAACAAAAACAAATCAAAACGTCATACTAAAGAAGGTGGGGCAGAAAAAATAAATAAAATGCCTCAATCAAGAAATACTCAGAATCAGAGGTCAGGACAGAGTTGACCTCATGCTCAGGAAGAGGTTCAATTCCAGCCTAAGGAAAATCCGACTGTGGAGACCATTAATCTGGAAGATATTGCCAACGATCATGCAGCCACAACAAAGGCCATCACCTTTCTGCTAAGAGTCCAAAAAGAAAGAACTGAAAAAGAGCTGACCAAGCAAAGAATACATGATGACGACTGATGCTCGTATATCCTTGATAGCGAGCAAGTTAAAGAAAGAGCCGCACGAAAGCGGGCCGAAAAGGCAAAAGACGTATCAGACGATGAGCCGCAAGGATCTAGGCGTTCAGCGTTTGAACGATTGAGGGTATTGGCCAGGGAACGTAATGGAAAAAGTAGATGTCAGGACCCTGGAAAGGAGCATCGGGCGAACACAACAGCTCGATCTGCTCCTCGAGATCACCCTCATCAACAACAGCAACATGAGCCTGAGAAATCTGTCGGCACGAGATTATCAGTCTGACACCATAGGGATAGCCCTGAGCGATCACGAAAGGGGGGATTGCCTCATCGTGAGGGGTCCTCGCGATAGGACACCACCTCGTTCCGGATCGGTCAGCACCGCAAAATTCATAGAAATGCAAAAGGTAATTGAAGGCTTACAAGCTGATCTAGCTGCCACTAAAGGACTTCCACGAGTAGGCACAATCTCGTGCTCTCCGCTCACCCCGGCGATTATGGCGGCTGAAATACAGGAAAAGGTGGCAAAAAACCAACCACTTATCCCTATGTTCGACGTAGAGTCAGATCCGCATGTTCAACTCAGCAAGTATACGGATTATATGATCGCTATGGGAGCAACTTATGCAACACAGTGTCGATCTTTCCCCATGACCTTGGGGGATCGGGTACACAGATGGTTCTCGACTTTACCTGCAGCGTCCATCGCATCTTTCACTCAGCTGGGATAAAGTTTCTTATCCCATTTTCATCCGTGTGTGCTCGTCAAGCCCCGAAGCAGTGACTCGTACATTTCTTTCAATTAAAGGGTGAGTCAGATCGAGCGTACGTAGAAAGATTCGATAGATGCCTGTACAAGGGTGCAGAAGTCGGAAATCGCTAGTCAGGCGAATTATGGCCGCCTAGTGCCTAGACCGCCTAGTCGGCCGCCTAGGCGGTCCAACTTTTTTTTTTAAATTACAAAAATTAACATAAATCCACCTAAACGGCTGCCTAGATCCGCCTAGACCCTCCTAAATCCGCCTAAATCTGCCTAGGCGGCCGCCTTGATCCGCCTAGGCGCCGCCTAGCAACGAGAACGATTTTTCTCACCGATTTTCACAAAATCGGGGCGGCCGGCGGCCGCCTAGGCCAATTTCTACAACCATGTGCCTGTATGACAGAGCCCCCATAGAAGAGGACGCCAAGATCCTCATGGTAGTCAGGGGGTTGACCCTAAATTCAGACATGTGGAAGGCAATGCATCAGGACTGGCCGAACACATATGCTGATTTCCGCGAGAGAGCATCTAAAATTATAACCATGCAAGATCTGCTCGCTCAGTCGCGAGCAGGTCAAGAGGGAGCAACCATAAGGATGATCGTTACCAAGAAGCCTATAGGTGAAGGGGGTATAAACCCCCAGGTTCCTTTAAACCTTTTGAGGAATGGACTGAGGCACATGCACTTCAGAGTCTGCTCGGCATTTCAGCAGAGACGGTGTTCAACCAAATCAAAATATGTTGGAGAAACCTCGGAGAATTAGAAGGGACCAAAACCATCTCAATGCTTCTAAATTTTGCTCATATCACGAATTTATCGGTCACAACACCGATGAATGTCGCGACATTCTTAGGCAACTTTGGAAGTTATACGAGAACAATCATCTCACTCAGTACCTCAAAAAGCCGGCAAATAGGGAAGCACGATCAGAAA
Organism: Stenogyne calaminthoides; assembly: GCA_037126765.1. Classification (NCBI taxonomy): domain Eukaryota; kingdom Viridiplantae; phylum Streptophyta; class Magnoliopsida; order Lamiales; family Lamiaceae; genus Stenogyne; species Stenogyne calaminthoides. The sequence continues at coordinate 22,836,232 of JBBCBC010000024.1, read as the reverse complement.
AGTTGAGCGAATCGAGGAAAAAGCGCAAGGCAGAGAATATGTCTGATAGCGATCAAGAAGAATTCCGCCGACAACTGGAGCTTCCCATGAAAGGAGCTCCAACCACAGACAAAGGACGTGAGGGGCAGGAAATCAATATGATCTTCCCAGACTACGGACCCATGGGGGGGTGCTATCAGGCACCAACTCTATCAAATAGACGCAAGAAAATGGAGATGCGCATCATGCAAAGCATCCAGCAGGTGAATGTGGCGAGCACATCAGCCGACATGCCACTTTCTCACCAAATCATGTTCTCAGAGGATGACCTCGACGACATTATCACCCCCCACAATGACTCTTTAACTATCAGTGCCCGACTTCTTGGTCTAAAGGTACACCGCCTCCTGGTCGATACCGGGGCGTATGAGAACATTATGTTCGTTAATACTCTGCACCAAATGGAAAAGCAAGTTGGGGACTTAAGTATGTACATCTAACCATGTGATCATACCATAATGGGTTTCGGGGAATCTGTAACTCGGCCCTATGGTTTGATCAGACTAGGAGTTGAGTTAGAGTCAACTATAAATCCGGAGATCCGACGAACTAGAATGCTAGACTTTGTAATCATCGATGCTTCATCTACGTATAACGAGTTTTTAGGCCGCCCGTTCATCCAGGAATTTAAAGTAGCCTGTCCAACTTACAACTATTGTGTAAAGTTTCCAACTCTCGAAGGAATGGGCAGCGTAAAGGGCGGCCAGAAAAAAGCCCGAGACTGTTTACTATCATGTGCACCCGGGAAATAAGATACCGTGAGCTTGATAGAACGAGTTTGGGAAATCGGAGAATCAAGTCAACCTGAAGTCGGAGCGAACACAACGCCCTAGATGAACACAACGTCAAGGGCAAACTCGGTGCCCGAGACGATCGAGCAAGTACTCGGTCCCATGAATATAGATCAACCTGACGGAAAAGTTGATCACGAATTACCAGACTTGGAACCTCATCTAGGTTTCAACCCTATGGAAGTTGAACACGACCAACCGAGGTCGACCATTGATCCCCGATGGAAGCAAAAGAAGAGAAGAGCAACGCCTGTAGAAAAATTGGAATCCGTCATGGCCGATTCGACCAGACCGAATATAGAAATTTTCATCGGTTCAGAACTTCCAGAACCTCTCCGAATGGAAATGATCGCACACTTACGAGCTAACCTAGATGTGTTCGCTTGGACTCATGAGGACATGGTCGGCATCGATTCTAAACATGCATGTCATCACCACAATATCGACCCAACTTGAACCCCAATAATCCAGAAACGCAGGAAATTCGGCCCGGAGAAATATGCCGCTTTAGATATCAAAGTTAAAAAATTGCTCGACAATAAATCCATCCGAGAAGTCAAGTGCCCTAAATGGCTCTCAAACCCTGTGCTCGTCCGGAAACCAAATGGAACCTGGAGGTGATGCATCGATTTCACGGATCTGAATAAAGCATGCCCCAAAGACAACTTCCCAGTACCACACATCGACTTTTTGGTTCATAATACGGCGGGACATGAACTCATGACATTTATGGATGCATTTGTTGGCTATCATTAAATTCCTATGCATCCAGACAATCAAGAGAGCACATCGTTCTGCAACGGAAAAAACATGTATTGCTGGAAACGTATGCCATTTGGATTAAAAAATGCCGGAGCAACATATCAAAGATTGGTGAACAAAATGTTCGACGAGCACATCGGGCAGACCATCGAAGTATACATTGACGACATCATGGTCAAAATCAAGCACAAAGAAGATCATCTTGACCATTTAATACAGACCTTTGAGATTCTCCGAACATTCAATATGAAATTGAACCCGAAAAAATGCAGTTTCGGGGTTCATTCGGGAAAGTTTCTAGGGCACATGGTCAGTCAGAGAGGAATCGAAGCAAATCCTTCAAAGATTCAAGCCATGCTCGACATACAAGCCCCCAGAAATGTGAAGGAAGTCCAGAAACTAACAGGGTGTCTGGCGTCCGTAAATCGTTTCATATCTCGAACCGGGGACAAATGTAAGACTTTCTTTGATGCATTAAAGAAAGCAAAGTTTCAGTGGATAGAACACTGCCAGAGTGCATTTGAATCCTTAAAACTCTACTTGGCGGACACACAAATCCTCTCCAAACTAGTTCCAGGCGAGCAACTTTTTCTATACCTAGCCGCATCTGAACACGCAATCAGAGTTGTACTCGTCCGGGCAGAAGGTACCACACATCTGCTCATCTACTACGTAAGTCAAGTACTCAAGGACGTAGAACTTCGCTACCCTCCACTAGAAAAACTAGCATATGCTTTCATCATGAGCGTGCGCAAGCTGAGACCATATTTCTTCGATCACTCGGTCGAGGTACTCACCACTTTTACACTACGACAAGTCCTCCACAGACCGGACACAGTGGGAAGGTTGCTCAAATGGGCGGTAGAATTAGGCCAGTTCAGCATTACATATGCTCCACGGACAGCAATCAAAGGCCAAGCAATGGACGATTTCATGGTCGAATTGACATACCACAACCGATCGAACATGGAATAAATCAACCATGGAACATGTATGTCGATGGCTCATCTACGAGCGCAAGGGTCAGAGCGGGTGTGGTTCTCATCAGCCCAACCCGATAAACCTTCACTACGGTCATCCGTTTTGATTTCCCAGCTACAAATAATGAAGCAGAATATGAAGCCCTCATCGGCGGTCTTCATATGGCCATGATGATGGGAATTCGACGGTTATTGATTTATAGCGACTCGCAACTAATCGTATACCAGGTTAGAGGTGAATACGAAGCCCGAGGCGAGCAAATAATTCAATACCAACAGTTGGCCAAGGTACTACTCGAACAATTCGACCAATTATACATTGAGCCGCTCCCCCAGCTTGGAAATTCATTTGCGGATGCATTAGCCTGATTGGCGACCGCAGAAGGTGTGTCGAACACAACTGATGTTGTAGTCGCACAACCTGCTCGCCAGCAGGCGACACGCGAACAGAAAACTTGGATGACTCCAATTCTAGGCTATTTACAAAATGGTTCCCTTCCAGATAATAAAGCGCAAGCTGCTCGCCTCCGATTACAAGTTACCCGCTATATTTTACTGAACGGGCACCTGTACAAGAGAAGTTTCTCTCTTCCCCTGTTGAAGTGTGTTACTCGATAAGAAGGGCATACAATCCTTGATCAAATTCACTTAGGGGTGTGCGGAATACTATTGGCCCACTCTTAGAAAAGACTCGCTCATGTCACAATTGCCAAGTATATGCTCCACTTATTCATAATCCACCTGAAGAACTCGTCTCAGTTTACTGTCCATAGCCATTTGCTAAATGGGGGATCGACTTGATCGGCCCCTTTCCCACTAGAACGTCGGGGGTTAAATATGTTGTGGTCGCCTTTGACTACTACACCAAATGGGCAGAATTCGAAGCTATCGTGAAGGCCACCGAGCAGAGAATGTGGAATTTCGTTTGGAAAAATATCATTTGCCGTTTTGGAATCCCCCAATCGTTAGTAATGGACAATGACAAACAATTCGATGGAAGTGAATTCTGATAGAAATGTGCTCACTGGGGATCAAAAAACATTACTCTAAGGGGGGAGATGGGCTGAAGAGCTCCCAGAAATCCTATGGGCTAAACTTGATAATTCTAAGGGGGGAGATGGGCTGAAGAGCTCCCAATCTAATGGACAAGTTGAAGTCATCAATAAAATCATCAAGCATACCCTCAAGGCTAAACTGGATAATTCTAAGGGGGAGGATGGGCTGAAGAGCTCCCAGAAATCCTATGGGCATACCGAACTACTTTCAGGACGTCAACTGCGGAAACCCCTTTCACCTTGGCGTTTGGTACGGAGGCAGTTATCCCAGCAGAAGTTGAAATTCTGAGCCACCAGACCATGTGTTTTGGAGAGCACACCAACAATCAAGCACTCGCCCTTAGCATAGACCTGTTGGAAGAAAAACGACCACGGTCGATTTCAAAAATGCTACGTACAAACAAAGGTTGGAAAAAATTTATAATTCCAGAGTCTGAGTCCGTAGATTTAACATTGGCGAGCTCGTCCTGAGACGAGCAACAGGGGTATCAAGTGGTGTGTTTGGCCGTGCTTGGGAGGGTCCTTTTCGAGTGTCGGAGCTCTTACTAAACAGGGCATATGAGTTGGAAGAATTGAATGGAGTTCCACTCTCCTATTCATGGAACGCCTCAAATTTGAAAAATAGTATCAGTGAAGTCTCCAAACTTTGGGGACGAACAGAAGCTTGGGATCACCCCGCAAGCGTGCACATAATCATAAATAAATTATTTACTCGGGATGAACAAGACGAGCAAGAAGACCGAGTCGCCCAGGTTAAACATAGCGACCAGGCAAGACCGAGCAGAGGGTGTAGAACACAATGTCCCTAGATCCATTAATACCTAAATACACCATCAAGACGCCTCTAAACCTATGAGACGCATGTCAACATCCCCCATACTACAGAGAAGATACACTTGCGAGAGGACATGTGGTTTCCAGCAGAGATACATGTATTTTCCCCCTCCACTTGTACAGGGAATGGAAATAGATATTAGCAAAACAATAACGCGTGACACTCAACCAATACACAATATGTGGATAAGAGGCACCAACTCTTGCTTGGGGAACTAGTATAAATAGGTCTGGAAATGGCCGAAGGAAGAGAGAGAGAGGATTTCCCTACCAAAGAAGGAAAGTCATATACCCCTAAATCTGTATTCACCAGATCCAACAGCAGACGATAAAGCGGCCGGGCTGGCATACCTCCAGACGTAACTAACATCACTAGGTTCAGCATTTTTTTCACTGACTCAGTCATGTCCCTCACTTTCGACTCTCGTACGAGCTCCATATCTCGCATCCCAACGACGAAGCAAAATATTTTAGCTTCGATTTGGAAAAGCAAGTCCAAATCAAGCAAAATATCTTCTTTCAGACTACAGGTGCTCACCCTGAGCACAACTTCTGCTGCCTTGAGCACCGTCTGCTCGACAGAGTCACGATTTCAACCTCACACCCACGACTTCTTACGCCGGAATCGATCACAAGTTTCCCTCGCATCCCCATAATCTCCTCACAGGAGATGGTGCTCCGATGCACTCTCACTAGGCAGCGTGCCGACGCTGATGCTCAGGTGTTGGAAAATTTATAGTTTTGATGAAAGTTCCAAAAACACATGTAATAGGACCAGTCAGACCTGTTAGCTGACTGATGTTTATATTACCTGCAATAGGAGACCAGTTGATAATGATTGTATAGAACAACTGATGTAATAGATAGGTCACATATTGAGGGTGAAACTCAATATGTATAGGTCAGATCTGAAGACTCAAAAGACAGCTGATATCCGACACGCCAGAATGCAAGACAAAAATAGAAGATCAGATCGATCTGATCTAGTCAGATATCTCAGCTGAAGTCATGAAGCTCAAACTCAGGATACTTGAAGATCAGATGACTTCCAGAAGATCAGACCAGAAGATCTACATCAGCCGAAGTCTGCCAGTTGAAGCTAAGTCAACCGGCGCCAGAAGACTCTATCAGGTAGACTGATCAGTTCAGACTGATCAGATCAGCCCACCAAGTGAAATCTGATGTTTCACCTAATCATACGTCTATGATCTGAACAAGAAGAATGTCAAGCTTAGTTGGAAGAACAACACTGAAAAGTGAGTTTGCTATCCAATAAGAACAAGACACGTATGATCGGAGCCGGCGATTGCGGGATTTCGATGTGACCTCTCTGTAACGGCTACAAAGTACAAATTCATACTTTCGGCCATGCCGTTCCTGAAGCTAGTCACATCAAGCCTGCAAGTCTACCAAATATAGCCTGAAATTCAAATTGCTCTCCAACGGCTCTTTGATTTCAAGGTCTATATATATGGGATTACACTTTAGAGTGAAATAACGGAAACGCTGAACAATCAAGAAGCTCAAGCTAATATCAGATTTCCGCACGAAGAACACGATCAAGAAGATTATTTTTTTTTTGTGTTCATCCCATAAGTTCTTAGCATAGAAATCTTTTCATCTAGCTGTTAGGCTGCTTATACGCAAGAAAAGATTTCATAGTTGGAACCAAAAAACAATCTTACCCAAACCCCCAAGTTAGGTTAAGTTGTTTAGCAAGATTTCAGACTAGGGTTTCTAGCTCTGATTTCTGGGATCGGTTGAGTGTGAACTCTTTAAACATCTAGTCGGTGTACTGTGTTGGACTAACACATAAAACTAAGTCCAGTTGGTTAAGTCGGTGCCCCTTGTGATAGGGAAGAGTGGACGTAGGACTGGTTTGTCCGAACCACTATAAATCTTGTGTGCCTTTACTGCTTTGATTAACTGTTTACACAATTGCACACAACCTTTAAAGCGCATACATATTCCAAGTTGAGATCAGCTAGCACCAAGCTGCTGATCTGATCAAACCTGACACTTCAGTCAACTGATTAAAAGATTAACCTTGGAATCTGATTTATCAAAACTGGTTTTTCACACGGGTAAAACTTAAGCTTCCGCACACATCAGTTAAACTGATAGTTACCGAACTGATCTGCCTTCAGGCGATCAGTAAGTTGGTTATCAGCCCAAACTGATTCACTCGCACTCTGATCAGGCTAACTGCCCTCACACCTGATCTGCACAAAAAAGTTTTCAGAAGTCTATTCACCCCTCCCCTCTAGACTTCTGCCCTCACTAAACCCGTTCGGGACCTACATCAGGCATCATAGATTGGCACGGACAGATACTTGGATGCACTGGCTAGGGTAGAAGCACCATTTGGTGCGAGCAGATGGCGAAAGGATGACGAACAAATGCCTCTGCTCGCACCACATCAAAGAGAGTAAGATTGCTCGCCGCATGCTCAGGGCGGCACGGCTTGCGCTAGAAGCACCCACTGCTGCTGCTGCTGCTCCTGTGCATGGTGGTAAGAGTTGAAGAGCGAGACAAAGAGATTAAGGCTTCATCCTAGAGTTTCCACACAATGAACCCGGATGAGAAGTCGGAAGCTCATGCTCGCTCTACTTCAGGCGAAAAATTGGAAACTAGCCCAGATACTCGTCAGTTATCTATCGACAAAAAGCAATAGCTATTCTGTAAACTGTACCAATCTCATCTGTAAAAATTCCTGACAAAGTGTAATCATATGTAATAGATTAACACATCCTATGAGATGTGGATTTATTTTTCTTGAAATTTTCTTTGGCTATGCTTAGTTTGGTTGCATCGCAATAAGATGACCAGAACCTCAAAGAATTGAACCAGCCGAGCCCTATGTTCACCTGGCGAAAAGAATATGTACTTACAATATCCGCAACAAAGTGGGAATTGGGTACATGGTCGCACCTAAATAAGACGACCTAAGATGAATAGTGATTGCAACAAAATAAGACAATCACGACGAATAAAGGTTGCAGCTAAATAAGACAACCACCCTCATTGCAACTAAATAAGACAATAAAAAACGAAATCAGACTGAACACAAGCACATAAAAAAGAGAAGTTTGATTTGGTTCATAAAACCAACCATAGGCACAACGGCCAAATTCTCAGAAAGAAACCACAAGTATCTAAAGTACGGACAAGGCCATCCCGACCGAACATAAAAAAGCAAAACCAAGCTAACCACAAAAAGATTACACAAGTTTAAGAAAAAGGCAGATTATCCAGCGTTGGGGGGACAGAAGAGCTAAGCGGACCCATCTTGCCCGAGAAGCCTTGCTCGTTTCTCTCCCGAGCGTCTTGCTCACCATAACCCATACCCTCTTGTCCGCCATCAGTCCTAGCATCCTGCCCCCCAATGTCCTGAGTCCCCTGCTCGCCACACATCTGAATCATCTTCTCACCACCAACCTGACCTCCCTGCTCGCCAACCTTCTGACCACTCAACGGATCATCGTCTTCTTCATCATAAAGGGGGTCCCCGATCTCAACCCCATCGGAGAGCATAGAGAAATCACACAGGTCCTACAGATCGGCCAGAGGTAACTCTCGATCACTGGCTGGTGGGTTGCCGGCCAAGTACGTCTCCAGATCTTCGATGAATGGCTTCAATTGATCGGCCGAAAGTGTTCGCCTCGTCGTATGAAGAGCATCAGCAAAGGCACAAATGTAGGAGTAATTAGACATCGAATCCACATACTCATATGTACGCAACTTTGCATTCTGCAGGCCTAGCCGGGTGTTGGTCTCTTCAGCGGTAAAAAGCTATTGGACGAGCAGAACCTTATCGTGAGCCAAGATCTCATTTTTAGATCTAAGTCACTAAAGCTCGTTGGACTGGGCAGTGTGATCCTCCTGAATCTTTTTCATCTCGTCCCAGATCCACTACAACTCTTCTCGACCCCGATGTAACTCTCCTTGAGCCGAGGCAGACTCCTCACGGGCTTTCTTGAGCTCCTCCACCTTATCTTTGAAGCTTGAGGTGAGTAGAGAGAATTTGGCGTTGAAGCTAGTCACTGTTTCAAATGCATTTTCCAGAATCACCATTGACCGACCTTGATGGACTAAGCCCAAGCGCAGCCGCTCAAGCATCGACGGACCGTCAAGGACTCCTCGAGATCAGTAGTCCATGATCTGATGGGGGTCTCACAGGCACGCTGGACATGTTCAGGCAGCTCCGGTATGTTACACACCGTAGGAGTGCAAAAATAGTTCATCAGGTCCGGCATTAAAGGCGGCCTCTTCTCCGCATACCTAGGGAAAGAATAGTTGAAACAACAGTAAAAACCAACAGAAAAACAAAAAGAGAAGAAAAGAAAAACGAACAAAACTACCTGCTCGCCCTTGCAGCATCCCATCCTAGGAAGGACTTGTCATCCGGAGTACGGATCCAGGAGCTTGACGAAGCTTGAGGATTAGAAACAACCGGTGGAGAGCCAATTATGTTCGATCTGACAGGGGGTTCCCCCAGCACAACAGGAGGCATACTCGCCTCGAGCGCAGGACCTGTTATGTCTTGAGTCTGCCGATGGGTCCTTTTTTGGAGAAGGGACCTGCTCGCTCGTCCCCTGGTCGGCCGAGCGAGTTGATCTTTTAGGTTTGCTCGACTCTCCACGGGAGGCTCTGTGTGCTTGCCGCTCGGCCTGAATCTGCGCTATCTTACTAGGTTTCTTTCTCTGGGCCATCTCTGTATGCTCGGCAGTACTAACCACGAGGGTTACAACAGGAACAGCTGCAACAAAGACAATCTTACTACATAAAGAAAATAGCTCTGCTCGCAAAGAGGGTGTACAATAAGATACAAAACTTGTACTAACTAGTGGGATCGAGGGCCACCAGATGATGTGGAGACACGTACAGTCCTCATTTCTTCCGCTCGTCTGCCTTGTTCAAAGTTTTCACTGAGCGGCTGAACGAGGCTCGAGATCAATTTGCCAAATGCTGCTAAAATACCCGTCCTTGGCCTCTTTATCAGTGGCCGCCTCAACTTCTGAAAGAGGAAAAATAAGTTAATATCAGTCCACATAACAAAATACGGAATAAAAGATACTCACTCCGAAAAACTCCAACATCGGTCGGAATATCAAGACGAGTGTTGGGATATTTTAATTTTGATGAATTATGCCAAAATATTATCAACTTGTGTTATTCAAGCTAATTTACAGATAACAAGTTGAGGGGGAACGAGAGAACAAGTTGAGGGGGAACTCACGAAATCAGAAGTAGATGATCGAGATCAGACGAGGCTGCAGACGAGACTGATCGAGATCAGATGAGTAAGATGAGTTCCGAGTTAACTGATGAGCTGAGCAAAATTAGAATTGAAGAAAAAGCTAAGCCAGCAAATCAGAAGGAGAGAGTCAGCTGATCAGATGACCAGAACAGACATGTTCAGATGACCAGAAGAACAAACGAGCTAATCTGGTGATCAGAAGAGCAGACAAGCTGATCATAACGAAACTGACCAGAAGATCAGAAGAGGAGATAGCTGATCAGAAGAGGAGCAGATGAGACTGATCGAGATCAGAAGTGATTGAGATCAGATGTGCTAACCTGATGCAGCTGACCTGATGTTATCCTGATATGTTGACCTGAAGATGTTCTGATATGATCAGTCGAGCTGATCAGATCAGGCAAGAAGAAATCAGATAGCCTGAGTCAAGTGACCTCAGGGCCAGTGAGTAAAAGTGACATGAGGGTCACGATGTCTGAAGTCAGAAGAGCTGAACTCAGTAAGCCTGAGTGCCAGTATGCCTGATCAGACAAGGTTCGCTGAAGAGAAGTCTGCTGAATCAAGAATCCTGAGACTCGGAAAAACCTGAAGACTCAGAGAAACCTAAAGACTCAGAGAATCCTATAGACTCATAGAAACCTGAAGACTCAGAAGATCCTGAAGAATATAGCCGTTAGATTCAGCTGGCGTGGACCAATTAAAGGAAGACAACCAGCCTGAAAAAGCTGCAGAACTTATAGAATCGTATGGATTTGAATGTGATTCTCTCCAACGGTAACATTCAAATCCACACTATAAATACAAGATCTTCCATCAAATTAAGTGTGGAGAATGTGGAAAAAGATGCTACAGAGCCAAGAGTCATATACTCAAGCATTCCCACCATAGAACACAAGTCTGTAGATATACAAATATATTCAAGAGTGTTCTTAAACTCAATCTAAGCAACCCGAGATATATCATTAGTTTAGAGAGATTTTCCCAACCTTAGCATTGAGGCTAAACAAATGTAAGGGAAAATCTCAACCTAGTTGGAGACACCAACCAAACCCAAACCCACTTGTTAGGTAGTTTGTGTGTGATTATTGGAGTTGTAAAGAGTTAGTAAGTTGTAGTTGAGTCAGCCAGAAAGCTCTAGAGAAGAAGTGAGTAAACTGTTTTAGACAGTCAGAAAGCTTGTAGGCAATCCCGTAGAGGGTGATAAGTCCCGAGGCGAGCCCGAGAGGGTGATAAGTCCAGTTTGAGTGAGAGCTCGTTAAATATCTGTAGGCAATCCCGTGGAGGGAGATAAGTCCAGTTTGAAGGAATTTCCCTAGGAACAGGGAGAGTGGATGTAAGAGCTTAAGTCTCCGAACCACTATACTTTGTTGTGTTCTTTATTGCTTTATGTTCTTACTTGTCATATGCATTCAACTATAAGCAAAACACGTCACATGGAGTTTAAAGCAAAATTTTGGAATCGCCATTCCTTCTCCCCTGTTTTATATGCATTACATGTTTTTTTCCGCATTTCATGGGTTTTTTCACCGGGACCAACAAGTGGTATCAGAGCAGGAGTTCAAAAGATCACTTTTAATGTGATCACCTGAACTGATCTTTTTAAACAAAAACCAGTTTCTTTAAAGATGCATATATTTTAATGTTTTGGCTTCATTATCAAAAAGGGGGAAATTGTTGGGATATTTTAGTTTTGATGAATTATGCCAAAACATTATCAACTTGTGTTATTCAAGCTAATTTACAGATAACAAGTTGAGGGGGAACGAGAGAACAAGTTGAGGGGGAACTCACGAAATCAGAAGTAGATGATCGAGATCAGACGAGGCTGCAGACGAGACTGATCGAGATCAGATGAGTAAGATGAGTTCTGAGTTAACTGATGAGCTGAGCAAAATTAGAATTGAAGAAAAAGCTAAGCCAGCAAATCAGAAGGAGAGAGTCAGCTGATCAGATGACCAGAACAGACATGTTCAGATGACCAGAAGAACAAACGAGCTAATCTGGTGATCAGAAGAGCAGACAAGCTGATCAGAACGAAACTGACCAGAAGATCAGAAGAGGAGATAGCTGATCAGAAGAGGAGCAGATGAGACTGATCGAGATCAGACGTGATTGAGATCAGATGTGCTAACCTGATGCAGCTGACCTGATGTTATCCTGATATGTTGACCTGAAGATGTGCTGATCTGATCAGTCAAGCTGATCAGATCAGGCAAGAAGAAATCAGATAGCCTGAGTCAAGTGACCTGAGGGCCAGTGAGTAAAAGTGACATGAGGGTCACGATGTCTGAAGTCAGAAGAGCTGAACTCAGTAAGCCTGAGTGCCAGTATGCCTGATCAGACAAGGTTCGCTGAAGAGAAGTCTGCTGAATCAAGAATCCTGAGACTCAGAAAAACCTGAAGACTCAGAGAAACCTAAAGACTCAGAGAATCCTATAGACTCATAGAAACCTGAAGACTCAGAAGATCCTGAAGAATATAGCCGTTAGATTCAGCTGGCGTGGACCAATTAAAGGAAGACAACCAGCCTGAAAAAGCTGCAGAACTTATAGAATCGTATGGATTTGAATGTGATTCTCTCCAACGGTAACATTCAAATCCACACTATAAATACAAGATCTTCCATCAAATTAAGTGTGGAGAATGTGGAAAAAGATGCTACAGAGCCAAGAGTCATGTACTCAAGCATTCCCACCATAGAACACAAGTCTGTAGATATACAAATATATTCAAGAGTGTTCTTAAACTCAATCTAAGCAACCCGAGATATATCATTAGTTTAGAGAGATTTTCCCAACCTTAGCATTGAGGCTAAACAAATGTAAGGGAAAATCTCAACCTAGTTGGAGACACCAACCAAACCCAAACCCTCTTGTTAGGTAGTTTGTGTGTGATTGTTGGAGTTGTAAAGAGTTAGTAAGCTGTAGTTGATTCAGCCAGAAAGCTCTAGAGAAGAAGTGAGTAAACTGTTTTAGACAGTCAGAAAGCTTGTAGGCAATCCCGTAGAGGGTGATAAGTCCCGAGGTGAGCCCGAGAGGGTGATAAGTCCAGTTTGAGTGAGAGCTCGTTAAATGTCTGTAGGCAATCCCGTGGAGGGAGATAAGTCCAGTTTGAAGGAATTTACCTAGGAACGGGGAGAGTGGATGTAGGAGCTTAAGTCTTCGAACCACTATACTTTGTTGTGTTCTTTATTGCTTTATGTTCTTACTTGTCATATGCATTCAACTATAAGCAAAACACCTCACATGGATTTAAAAGCAAAAATTTGGAATCGCCATTCCTTCTCCCCTGTTTTATATGCATTACATGTTTTTTCCGCATTTCATGGGTTTTTTCACCGGGACCAACAACGAGCATTCGGCTCACTTCCCGAAGCGGGACTTCTCCAATCACCCCCGACGAACCAAAATTTATCTTTCCAATCCTTGATTTTGTTTGGCACGTCTTCAACAACCTTGCACTTCGTGTTCGCCTGCATATACAACCACCCGTGCTCACCTTTAGGCCGGGTTAGATGGACCAAACGAGTGAGCTCTGCTCCAATAGGGTAATAGAAAGGTTTTGTTTTCCCAAACAAGGTCAAAAAACTCATAATCATGTGCCACCCATTCGGCATGAGTTGCGTAATGGTGATGTTTAATTCTATGAGTAAACCAGCAATCGCCGGGTGGAGTGGGAATCGCAAGCCTGCCTCCATAGTATCCACATTTACAACCACACAACCCTTAGGAGGCTGATATGCCCGTTCATCAGCTTCAGGAGCCCAGAAGAAAACATCTTTTGAAGTTTCATAGGCCCGATACAATTGTCCGAGCATATCGGCATCGATTACACTTGCGATTTTGCTCGCCGGATACTCATTCTCAACACATACCCGATGGGGTTGTTCAAGCCAGTCGAAATCATAACGAGCGATATACTCGGCGTACGTTGGACTATGCGGTTGACCAACAGGAATTTCGGGAGTCTGATTAGCACCAAACTCGACATTCTGCTCGTTAGCGAGCACCCATCCTGTTCACCCCCTCTTTCTCTATTTTGCTAACCCTCATCCTGTTGGGGTTATACTGGAAAGTATGCTTTTACTTTGTATAACCAGGCTGAATTTCTGTCTTATTTACTGAAATAAATTATTTATCACTGATGCTTTAAATATCATTGAATGTTACATATATTTACTGCATGACTGTTCAATAAATAGTACGTGTTACATTGTAGTTAATTTAATGATACAAGATCACAGAAGATTAAATTAACAGTCCCTTGTAACTAAAAGTACAGAATTTTAATGTGATATTTTCGAAAAACCCTTAATATAAGGAGGTGAGATTTTTGTGGAATATTTTAAATATGGAGAAAAGAATATATTGGATATATTCAAGATTTCTTGGAGATCAAGAAAAAGATTTTCCCATCTTATTCCTAGGTCAAAAATTCGACCACCCCTAGTATTATAAATAGGGGATGAATTTTTCATCCCCAATGCAATTCCATGTGTTGGAAAAATTAGAAATCCACAAAGGTGGTGCAACATAATTTTATTTTTTCCTTTTGTTAAATTGTTCGCGAGCATCCTACCACCGAATTGTTGGACAAGGACGAGGGAATACTTGAGAAGGTCTTTTGGTGTGTTCTTGTGAACGGGATCCATCTTCTCAACGGTTGTCACTCCGAGAGGTTAGTTCACGTAAACTCCTAGCAATTCCGCATGCATAGGATTTATGTGACGAATTTGTATGCATGATTTGTTGTTGAATTATTATTTGAATTAATATAGGATTAATTCATGCTAGTAATAATTGTTAGAATTAAATTTGAATTTAAATATTCATCCCGAATAGATCCGGGCAATCCATTCCCCAACACAGCCACCCCTTTCAATTCACCCCCAACCTCGGCAGCAAACTCATCCTCAGTGATGTGCCCACCGGGCGCCTCGGCATTTAAACCACCAATATCACGATCACCTATTGTTTCAACATTACACCCTAGCCGCCCCTCTCGTCGGAATCATCTAGAAAGTCAGATCGGGCCAATTCCTGATCTAATTCATTAATAGCCTCCTCTGAATCCGACGAGAGAACGGTAAACGACCGCCGTATTCTCCAATGTCTCGATCCAAAGGCCACCGTTTTCAACGAACTGGCCCTACCACGAGTTATTAGGACGCGAGATGATGAAACTGACCCTCGAGAGGCCTCGGATCCTTCGGAACCGGGCAAAGCACCTCTAGAAACCGAGCACAAAGACATAATCACAATAAGCAGAAGAGGGAAGGACAAAATTACCTGAGGATTGAACTACCGGAGACAACCAACTTGACAAAATCATAGAGAAAGGAAAAACCGAAAAGAAAGAAGAAGAAGAAGAAGAAGAAGAAGAAGAAGAAGAAGAAGAAGAAGAAGAAGAAGAAGAAGAAGAAGAAGAAGAAGAAGAAGAAGAAGAAGAAGAAGAAAGGAAAGAAAGGGAAAAAATGAAGGAAAAAAGGGTTTTTATACCTTTTGAAACCAGGATTTAAATTTTTGAAAATTCAAAAACACCTCCTCGTTTCCCGAGCCTTGGCATACGTGTGTTAGATCTTCTGAAATCGCAGGAATCAAAGTGGCATTTTCGGTATCCTCCCAAGACTTGAACAGTCGGGTCCCCGTGTCAAAACACGGGGCGACCCGGCTGGGGGGTATTGTTGTGCTCGATTAACCCACCTACTCAACATATGTCCACGTAGCAACCATGTGTCCTAATTAAACCAAGACGCTCGCCAGCTCATCGGACACATGTACACATATACTGGGTAAGCATTCTGCTCGATCACCCGTGCTCGTCAAGCTTGGCAAATCACCCTAGTCGGGTAGCTGTGCTCGATAATGTTCGACACACAAACCAACCTCAACCGCACCTAGAAATATTTGCTGCCCGGCGAGTAGAGAAGAGGAACCTGCTCGCCTTTGAGGGCGAGCAGATAGCACGAACTAAGACACTTGGCCTACGGACGCGTCTATCAGGCGAGAAGAATAGTCACTCAAGAACGGACACTTTACAACGAGCACCAAGGTCAGGTCACCTGCTAAGCCATAACCACCTGGAGTACAAGTCGGAGACCTCAGAGGCAGGATAACATAGATGTCGACCAAAGAAGCAAGGCGAAAAACGTGGCAGCCCCGCATAATCACTTGCATGACAAGAATGTTGGGGTTATATTGAAAAGTATGCTTTTACTTTGTATAACCAAAATGAATTTTCTTATTTATTTACTGAAATAAATTATTAATCACTGTTGCATTTAAATATGAATGAATGTTATATATATTTATTACAAACCCGTTCAATAAGTCAGTACGTATTACGTTGTAGTTAATTTGGTGATACCAGATCACAGAAGATCAAATTAACAGCTCCTCATAATTAAGTACAAATTCACAACCTAGATGGAAATGAACAAACCATCATAAAATGTTGATGTATAAGACTCAGATTGGCTTGTCTTGATCAAGAGATTATACTAGTACATTTGGATGCGCTGAATAGGACCTACAGGAGGATAAATTCTTTGGTACTGAATATACAAGAATTAGACATCAGTGGTGTGTTATTTCTTAATCTCCGTCCCCTAAATAGGACCGTGTGAAATTAATAACTATTGCTTTGACTTATGATAGGAAGAGAGTCATTGCGATTCGATACCTTATATCTTGGGCAATATTATTAATTACATGACGATTGCTGACATTTAATATGGAGAATCGTGTGCAAGTACGTCTTGCTTGATTTGTCCCCTTGGTGGGTTCAGAATCTTTATCATACCAAATCTTGCAAGTGGAAATTTATTTCCAGTATGGATAATAATGTTGAGTCGTCTTTACTCCAAGGATAAAGATATTAATTAATATAAAGGTTGTTCAGTGGCTTAATTAATTAATGGACTAAAATAATCTTAAACACGGGAAATAATGACCGGGATCCATATTATAGTAAAGTCGTAATATGGGTTAAGATGGATAGTTCAATATTAATTTTATAGTGGAATAAATTAATATTAATGGACTTTGAATAATATTTGGCCCAATATTATAGCTTCATAGTCCATTGGAGGTACAATCTTAATTCTCCCAAAGGCCCCTCAAATAGCAAAAAATAAAGTCCAATTAATAAAAGAGAGAAGAAAATATTCTTGCCAAATATTTTTGATTTTTTTTTTCAAAAATTGTAGGATTAAGGAGAAGAAAGATTTTCTTGATTTTATGGAAAGAGATAAGTATTCTTGGAATACATAATTATCCCATAAATTCAAGAAGTCAAATCTTGATTCCTTCCTCCTTATATTTTTCAAAAATATGGGTAAAAAAGGGGAACAAGATTTTTATGGAAAATTTTAATTAAGGAGAAAAGAATATAGGAGATATATTCAAGATTTCTTAAAGATCAAGAAAAAGATTTTCTTCCCTTATTTTTTTCTCAAAAAATCGGCCACCCCCTCCCAATATATAGGGGATGAATTTTTCATTCCCAACTACAATTCCATGTGTTGGAAATATTAGAAATCCACAAAGGTGTTGGCAAAATATTTTTGGTTTTCTCTCTTATTAAAATCGTTCGTGAGAATCCTCCCACCGGATTGCGTTCGTGGACTTGGGACATATTTGGGAAGGCTCTTTGGGTTGATCCATCGTCTCATCAGTTGTCTCTACAAGAGGTTAGTAATCTAGTAACTCCTAGATTCCGCATGCTTAGGATTTACGTGGATTATGTGTATGCATGTTATTTATTCGCTTATTAATTATTATGTTGAATTGATTTAGGATTAATTCATGCTAGTAATTAATTGATTAATTTAAATATGTATTTAAAATATGATTTATTTTTCTCGTGAGAAAATCCACGAGTAGATTGGGCTATTTGATTTGATCAATGTAATAGACTAGTCTAGATTTAAGATGTATTTATTTTTTGTTAAATAAATTGTAACCTGATCGAAGACGAAGACGGAGACGAGGAGTTAAGACGGATCCGGAACAATACGTGTGCGAAGTGCGTCGCGCTAAACGTGACAAGGGAGGCACGCGGGAGACGCGAGCATCGCTGGTTGAACGGGCTTGGCGCACGGCGTCAGGTGGGATCCACCCACGACGCGTGCGGACGATGAATTAAAGACGGACGGATCCGGAACCGGGCACAGGCGGCGTGCGTCGCGCAAAACGTGCCAAGGGAGGCACTCGCGCGACGTGGACGCACGCTGGAGCACACGGGCGTGGGGCAAGGCCGCTGGGCCAAGCGCGCGCATGGGCGTGCTGGTACGCGCAGCTCCTGCCGGGATCTGCCGAGCTGCGTCGAGCGCTGCCGGACGATGTGCGCAATGCGCTTATGCACACGACCACGGGCGAAAATTGACACGGCCGGGGGAAGTGTAAGGCGTACACTTTGACCCGTGAGCTGGTCGATGACTTGGCTTGACATGGCAAAATTATTTTTCCGAGACAGTCGAGTGGGAGCTTTTCTAGGCGAACGATGAAGGCTATGAAGACGATTTCTCAAGATCAAGACATAACAAAATTAACCGTGATAATTGGATATATGTGCCCAATGTGTTTAATTTTTGTTTTGATGTTTTGCATTATTTTGTGCTTATTTAAATTGTGTTTAAATATGCGATGCATGAGAAAATATTTTGAAAAATCTCACCTTCGAAAATTACTAAGTATGTTTAAGTAATTAATTGACAATTTTATTCCGGATAATAAAATTGAATTAATTTTGACCTCCATGATTTATTTATTTGTAGATTCTTTTGGAGAAATTCCCCCTACGGGACGGCCAAAAGATAGATTTCACATGAATAAATTCCGAAAGAATTAGTGGGTTATTATTAGTGGCGACGATGACCCTCCCCACGAGGCTCGTTCAAAGCAAAATAATAATTATGTATTTAATCATGGTTATTACTTAGGTATAAAATTGATATGCATATATACTTCCCTCAGTCCCCTGTCAATTTTATATTGGTCAAGTGGGAGCCAACTATTAATCTGGATATTAAAGGTTTGTAAATTTTTTTTTGTTTGTAACACCTTGAATGTGTTTAAATAATGACCCACCCCACGTGGGCTTATTTAAACCTGTTTTTGAGATGTTGGGCGATGCATGTTCATATTTTTTTGAGATTTTAATATGATACATTTGATCGAACCTTGTGATATGTTTGTGCTTATACAAATTATTATTTATTTCAGTTCAGCATGTCGCAACCTTTTAATCCACTGCTATATAAACTCAAAGATCTTATGCTTACTGGTGAAAATTATATCGATTGGATTTACAAAATAAAACTTGTCCTAGCCGCATCACCATCCAAATGGGTACTTGATACACCAAAACCCAAAAAACCAGCTAAGGGTGCCGGAGTATGGGACGAGATGCAATATGGTGAATGGGAGCTGGCAAATGAATTGATGAAGGATACAATTCTGGCACATCTATCAGATTTGTTGAAACGCCTTCACCAAGGATATGAGTCAGCTGCAGACATCTTGCATAATCTCGAGGCAATGTTTGCACATCCGGCCCGTATGGCAGTCTAAAGCGTGAAGCAAGAGATGGCTGAATTAAAAATAGAAATAGGAACGACTGCAAGGGAGCACGTTCTTAGGGTTATGGTGCTCTTTGAGGAACTTGAGATCCTCGGCGAAAAAAGTGATTTCAAGACTAAGATTGATTTCATTCTCCAATCCTTACCAAAGAGCTATAATCACAACTATCTTGAGTATCTATTGGAAGATCTAGATTTTACAGTGGATGATCTTGTAAATGCTCTCACTTTGGTTGAAAGGGAAATGGAGCGCGAGGAAAAGAACTTGGGAAAACAGGAATCTTCTCTTCATTCTAGGTCAAATGGTGGTAAGAATGATGAAAAGAGAAGAAAGTTAAACCAAGCAGACTCAACATCCAATAAGAGCATGGAATCAAGCATGAGGAAAGTTTTGGAAAGCGGCAGAGTAGGACACTGGAGGTCAGCCTGTTCCAAACCCAAAAGGAATGGAAAGAAAGGTAATTCTCACGCACTAGTTGTGGAAACTTGTTTAGCGGCGTATGCCTCCCATTTATGGGTTGCGGATACGGGATCCACTGATCATGTTTGTTTCACTTTACAGGGGTTCAAGCAGACCCGCCAACTTAGTAGGAGTGAGATCCTCATCACACTGGGCGATCTTCTGACGAGAGGCGGCAAATTTGGCGATGGGAGAAGTGCACCCGCTTTTTGAAGACAGAGTTTTAATTTTAAGAGATGTTCTTTACGTTCCTAGTTTTAGAAAGAATTTAATTTCGGTTTCTAAACTTTACCTTGATGGATATTCGGTTACTTTTGGCAAAGTTGTTACCATTTCTCTTTACTTGAGAAGGTCTTTTGGTGTGTTCGTGTGAACGGGATCCATCTTCTCAATGGTTGTCACTCCGAGAGGTTAGTTCACGTAAACTCGTAGCAATTCCGCATGCGTAGGATTTATGTGAACTGTTTATATGCATGATTTGTTATTGAATTATTATTTGAATTAATATAGGATTAATTCATGCTAGTAATAATTGTTAGAATTAAATTTATATTTAAATATTCATCCCAAATAGATCCGGGCAATTAATTCCCCAACAGTTGTCGCACGACGCCTGCCGACGCTACCGAGGGCTGTCGAGAGCAACCATGGGCGACGCCTACTGCGCTTAGCGCGTGGATGATCGCCCGCCCAAATGGGCCCGGCGGATCTTGGGCGTGCATCCCGGTCATGAGTAAGCTTTTGGCGTGGCCTTCCAAGATGGAATTCTTTTCGAGACGAACTAGTGGGAGAAATTCAAGACGGTATTTCTTCAAGATCAAGCCAAGGAAAATCAAACCATGATAGTTGGATAATATGTGCCCAATGTATTTATGTTCTACTTTGCTTGATTTATTGTTGTATTTTCTTATGCTTTATTTAATTTGTTTAAATGTGTTTGCATGAGAATTGCTCAACGAAAAATCTCAAATTCAAAAATTACTAAGTATGTTTTAATAATTAATTTGATTTTGAATCGAATTAATTTTGACCTCCATGATTTATTTATTTGTGAAATCTTTTGGAGAAATTCCCCTACGGGACTGTCAAAAGATAGATTTCACATGAATAAATTCTCAAAAGGATGATTGTGAATTATTATTAGTGGAGACGATGACCCTCACAAGAGGCTCGATCAAAACGAAGTAGTAATTCTGTATTTAATCATGGTTATTACTTAGGTATAAAATTGATATGCATATACTTCACCGAAGTCCCTGTCAATTTTATATTGGTCAAGTGGGAGCCGACTATTAATTTTTAAAATTAAAGGTTTGTAACTGTTCCTGTTAGTAACCTGCTTGAATGTGATTTAAATGATGACCCTCCCAAGAGGCTCATTTAAATCTGTTTTGAGATGTTGGCTGATGCATGTTCATATTTTTTTGATATTTTAATATGAATCATGTGATCGAATTATATGATTTTCTTTGTGTTGATCCGGATATTGACACAAGATGTATGTTTATTTTTAGTTTCATCATGTCGCAACCTTTTAATCCACTGTTCAATATACTGAAAGACAATCTGCTTACTGGGGAAAACTTTATTGTTTGGAAACGAAAACTTATTAACATCCTTGCTTCGCATGAATTCAAATGGGTGCTTAACGTACCAAAATCCGAAAAACCAACCAAGGGTGCCGGTATATGGGACGATATGGAATATAGTGAATTGGAGCTAGAAAATGAATTGATAAGGGACATTATCTTGACACACATATCAGATTCGTTAAAGGACCTTCCTCAAGGATTTTCACGGCTGCAGACATTATGGGAAATCTTGAAGCGATGTTCGCATATCCGACCCATATGGAAATCCAAAGCATTAAGCGTGACATGGTCAAGCTAAAGTTGGAAGAAGGAATGACTGCTAAAGAACACATTCATAGGGTTATGGTCATCTGTGAAGAATTGGCATTTCTTGGCGAAAAATGTGACTTCAAAAGCAAAATTGATTTCATTCTCAATTCTCTGCCAAAGAGCTATGATCATCCTTATGTAAAATACTAATGGAAGATATGGATTTTACTGTGGACGATCTCATAAAGGTTGTTACTTTGGTCGAAGAGGACAATGAGCGCAAGAAAGTGAAATTGGTTACAAAAGGGTCTGCTTCTCGTTCTAGGCCAATTGGTGGTAAGAACAATGAAGAGACAAACAGGATAAACCATTTCTATTCAAACTTCAAAGATTAGAGCTTGAGCAAGAGGATCTGTTTGGAATGCGGAGAAAGGGGACACTGGAGGTGGGCTTGTTCCAATCCCAAAAGGAATGGAAAGAAAGGTAATTCTCACTCACTAGTTGTTGAAACTTATTTGGCGGAGTGTGCTGCCCATTCGTGGGTAGTGGATACGGGATCCACTGATCATGTTTGTTTCACATTACAGGGTTTCAAGCTAACCCGGCAACTTAGTGAAAGTGAGATCCTCATCACGCTAGGCGATGCTACGAGAGTGGCAGCTGAAGCAGTGGGAGACATGCACCTGACTTTCGAAGAGCAATTTTTAATTTTAAGAGATGTTCTTTATGTTCCTGTTTTTTGAAAAAACCTTGTTTCAGTTTCTAAACTATTTGTCGATGGATATTCTGTTCGTTTTGATAAGCATATTACTGTTTTTCGTAACGATGTGATTATCTGACATGGAATTTTACGGAACAATCTCTATATTATTAACTGTGCACACCACTCACAAAATGCATCGTATAACACATCTACTATTTCATGTAAAAGAAAGCATTCGGCTAACGTGAACGAAACACTTCTTTGGCACCTAAGATTAGGTCATATTAACCCAAAAAGGATTCAAAGGTTGGTTCAAATTGGTTCATTGGGGTCTCTCCAGATTGAACCATTTCCAACTTGCGAATCGTGCTTGGAGGGTAAAATGACCAAGAGGGCATTTGGAGCCAAGGGGCTTAGATCTAAGGAAGTGTTAGAAATCGTTCACACCGACGTGTGTGGTGTTGGAATATATAGGCACATAAACACGTTATACATGAGCAACGGAAATAAATAGTTCACCAACAACGAACAGTTAATTGCTTTAAATGAGTGCGATTAAACATAACAAGAAATCTTACAGTATTTCAATAGCAGATTTCTCAACTACGGTATCCACGTAATCCCCGTAGACAGAATTGCACATATCTGCCAGTGTGAATCTGAGACGGAATTTGCTAGGAAAATTCCAATCTTGAATTTTATGGAGAAACTAGGTTTTCTTGTTGTAGTATATAATGAATCCCGGGACCTCGTATATATAGGGAGAGATTAGCTTATATCTTAAGCAAATCTTTATTAGGAAGATAAATCTAATCTTGAAAACCATATCTCAAAGATATGTTTTTCCCTACAGATATTTTTCCTACAATAATATTCCATAATATTATTTTGGGATTCTTATTTAATTAAATCTAATCTAATTAAATAATAATAATAATTAATTCCAAATTAATATATTATTAATTCTCCATAAATTAAATATTAAATCCAATTTAATACTTAATCAACCAACTCTAATTCGTACACGGGAGTTACTTGTTGTGTGACCCATAGGCCCTCATATATCGAGCGATTAGTCAAACTAATGGTCTTAATTGAACCCTAGACAATAAATCAGACATTCTCAATATATGAGGTACGTTGCGAGAAAGGTGCAACTACCTTTAACTGTAACATGGGCTATTGCGATTTCCTCCTTCCATTCACGAATACTCTGATTAGCCTTGAACATGATGAAGTATCTCTTCAAATAGCTTAATCGATTTGTCTCGAATCACTAATTGATCATTCGTGTCACCTTTGGTCACAAAGTCCAAGGTGACGTGCATTGGCCAATGACTTTGATCCAATTATGACGAGAAGATGAGTATTCTCTCTAAATCCACTTTGAGGAATGAATCCTTATCTTGGCTCAACTACCACGCACATGCATTTCGTGTTGAACCCAATCCAAGCCATAGCTACCCATGGAAGGGTGTAAGTGTCGGTCATGGTCAAAGTTCATCACTCCACACATGTCGTGCATATTGACCTCAAGTCAAAAGGAGTATCGCATCGATCCCACTAACCGAGACACCCGAAGACACATATAGTGGAACTACATCAAACGGTTGCTCGGATGGATATACCAATACCCTCTAAGGTATTTGTGTATCCATCATGAGATACCTAGTATCTCGTAGTAAGTGAGATCTTACTACACTCTCTAAGAGTATGATGCAGATCGCACACCGATCTCCATTGCATCATCGATATCCCATTCTCGATGATCCTTGATCGGGGCTGTTTGAGAATCATGCTTAAGTCATATGAGTTCTCACGTACTCAATGACAGCAGTGATTCAAGGGAACACAGATAAGAACAAATGCAAACAATCAAACATAATATTCTAATAAGTGTAATGCCATACATTTAATATTAAATAAATAATAATATTAAACCAACACTGAATATTATCTTAGTATTATTTCCATACAAAGGATTGTCTCTAGGACACTAACACTAATATGAGGTCCAATGCAAATCAAAGCTAGAGGTGACTACAAGTATTTTATTACGTTTATCGATGATTACTCACGCTACGGATACATTTTCCTAATGAAGCATAAATCTGAGACCTTTGATAAATTCAAAGAATTTAAGGCTCAAGCAGAGAATCATAAGGAAAAGACTATCAAGCTTCTACGATCTGATCGTGGAGGCGAATACCTCAGTGATGAATTCTTGAACTACCTGTCGGAAGAGGGGATTGCATCCCAGTTGACTGCACCCGGTACCCCTCAACAAAACGGGGTTGCAGAACGAAGAAATAGAACGCTTCTAGAAATGGTAAGATCAATGATGAGTTATGCAGATTTACCAAAATTGTTCTGGGGTTACGCTTTGGAAACAGCGGCTTATATTCTAAACTTAGTGCCATCCAAATCAGTTCCTAAAACCCCCGAGAGAATTGTGGACAGGGCGCAAGCCCAGCTATGGACACATCAGGATCTGGGGGTGTCCGGCATACATGTTGGACAAGGAAGTTAGTAAGTTGGATGCACTTTCATAATTAAGGTTGTTCATTGGGTATCCCGACGGGACTAAAGGATGCATGTTCTATGGTCCCAAATATTAAAAGGTCGTAATCAGTACGCACTTTAGATTTTTGGAAGAAGACTATATGAACGATAAAAAGCCTAGAAGTGAAATTACCTTGGAAGAACTTAAGGGGTCAAATCCATTGCCAACTGTAGAAAATGATATACCAAACGTCACGCCTTCACAACCGGAACCTCATCGTAGTGGGAGGGTTGTCCGACAACCCGAGCGATTATTAGGGATTGGAGAGTTTTCAGACTTGATCTCAGGCGAAGAATCAGATTCCTGGTCCTACAATGAGGCGATCCAAGACAAAGATGGAACCTCTTGGCAAATAGCAATGGAAGCCGAAATGGGTTCAATAGATCACAATAAAGTGTGGGAGCTAGTCGAACCACTTAATGGGGTAAAACTCATTGGATGCAAGTAGGTATACAAGAGAAAAAGGGGACCGGACGGAAATGTTGAAACCTTTAAAGCAAGACTAGTGGCGAAAGGGTACACTCAGAAAGAAGGGATCGACTATGAGGAAACCTTTTCGCCAGTAGCCATGCTCAAGTCCATCCGCATTCTCTGTCGATTGTTGTGCATTTAGACTTTGAGATCTGGCAAATGGATGTCAAGACAGCTTTCCTCATTGGAAGTCTTGACGAAGAAATCTAAATGCAATAACCCGAAGGCTTCATTGAAAAGGGTCAAGAGCATCTGGTTTGCAAGCTTAAGAAGTCCATTTATAAATTTGAATCAAGCATCCAGTGCTTGGAATCAGTGTTTTGATCAAGTTATAAAATCCTACGGTTTTGATCAAAACAACTTTGAAAGTTGTGTTTACAAAAAGCGTGACAGAACTGCATTGGTATTTTTGGTACTATACGTAGATGACATATTGCTCACCGGGAATGATGTAAAGGTGTTATCAAACGTAAGGGCATGGCTATCAAAATATTTTGATATGAAAGATTTAGGGGAAGCCGGTCACATCCTAGGGATCAAGATCACTCGAGATCGCAGGAAAAGAATGATCGGGCTTTCGCAAGCCTCATACATAGACACTGTTTTGAAACGCTTCAGCATGAAAGATTCCAAGAAAGACTTTGTGCCCTACAGACATGGAATCCATCTATCCCAAGAAATGTGTGCCAAAACACAGAATGAGATAGATGACATGAAAGACATCCCTTATGCTTCGGCTGTGGAAAGCCTCATGTATTCAATACTGTGCACGAGACCGGATATCTGCTTTGTCGTAGGCATGGTAGTTAGATATCAAAGTAACCCTGAGAAAGCGCATTGGACTGCGGTAAAGAACATTCTGAAGTATCTGAAGCAGACACGTGATGTTGGGAAATTTATAGTTTTGATAAAAGTTCCAGAAACACATGTAATAGGACCAGTCAGACCTGTTAGTTGACTGATGTTTATATTACTGATTATAGAATACCAGTTGATAATTACTGTATAGAACAACTGATGTAATAGATAGGTCACATATTGAGGGGGAACCTCAATATGTATGAGTCAGATCTGAAGATCCAAGGAACGGTGATATCCGAGCGGGCGGAATCTTTAGAAGAACGAAGAAGATCAGATCAATCTGATCTAGTCAGATATCTCAGCTGAAGTCATGAAGCTCAAACTCAAAATATTTGAAGATCGGATGACTTTTCGGAAGATCGGACGGAAGACCTACATCACCGAAGTCCGCTAGTTGAAGCTAAGTCAACCGCACCGAAGACTCCATCGGTAGATCGATCGGGCTTCGATCGACGGTCACCACCAGTGAAAACTGATGCTTCACCTAATCATACGCCTATGATCTGAACAAGAAGAATGTCAACATTAGTTAGAAGAACAACATCGAAAAAGTGCGTCCTGCTCAACCAATAAGAACAAGACACGATGATCGGAGCCGACAAGTAAGGGATTCGATGTTGCTCTCTAACGGCTATAAAATACAAGTTCACGCTTTTCGCCATGCCGTTCTCAAGACGCCACATCAATCCTCGCAAACCTACCTAATATAGCCTCGAAATTCAAATTGCTCTCCAACG
Organism: Stenogyne calaminthoides; assembly: GCA_037126765.1. Taxonomy (NCBI): domain Eukaryota; kingdom Viridiplantae; phylum Streptophyta; class Magnoliopsida; order Lamiales; family Lamiaceae; genus Stenogyne; species Stenogyne calaminthoides. The sequence continues at coordinate 22,809,295 of JBBCBC010000024.1, read as the reverse complement.
GCTCTTTTGATTTCAAGGTCTATAAATATGGGATCACACTTCGAAAAAAAAAAAAGAGACCTGAAAACACGGAAACACCGAACAATCAAGAAGCTAAAAGCAATTATCGATTTTCGCATACGAAGAACACGATCAAGAAGATTATTTTATTAAGTGTTCATCCCATAAGTTCTTAGCACATAAATCTTTTCATCTAGGTGATAGGCTACCTTAAACACTAGAAAAAGATTTCATAGTTGGAACCAAAACAATCTTATCCAAACCCAAAGTTAGGTTAAGTTGTTTAGCAAGATTTCGGACTAGGGTTTCTAGTTAGATTTACGGGATCGGTTGAGTGAGAACTCCTTAAATATCTGTCGATTATCTTGTGTTGGACTAACACATAAAACTAAGTCCAGTTGGTTAAGTTGGTGCCCTTGTGATAGGGAAAGAGTGGGCGTAGGACCGGTTTGTCCGAACCACTATAAATCTTGTGTGCCTTTTATGCTTTTGATTAACTGCTCACACTATTGCACACAACCTTTAAAAGCGCATACATATTCTAAGTTGAGATCGCTAGCACCAAGCTTCGATTCGATCAAGCTTGACATTTCATCAACCGTTAAAACACTAACTTTGGAATCGATTTACAAAAACCGGTTTTTCACGGGTAAAACTTAAGCTTCCGCACACATCGCTTAAACCGATAGTTACCGAATCGACCGCCTTGAGCGATTAGTAAGTTGGTTATCGATCCAAATCGATTCACTTTCGCACTCGATCAAAGCTAATCGCCCTCACACCGACTGCGCAAAAAAAGTTTTTCGTAAGTCTATTCACCCTCCCCTCTAGACTTCGCCCCTCACAAAACCCGTTCGGACCTACAAGTGGTATCGAGCGGTTGGTTCTACTGCACCCTTCGACTCAGGTATCATCGATTCTTGAGGAAGAATCTTTGTGGTCGATCGAATCGTTCTTGAAAAACCTTCTTAAAACTCATTCATTTTCCAAAAACACTCGGCATGGATAACACCTCAGGTATGTATCATGATCTGTCGAAGTTCTCAATCGATGAGTATGCAGATTGGGCCATATATATGTCCAACCATCTAGGCTCGATTAGTGGCGAAATGATGGAAGTCATCGAAGAGGACCCATCATTATATATTACGACAACCCCGCGGTTGGAGGAGATCCGCACTTTGCCCCGGAAGTCTTGTATGAAAAAAAGCCGGCCTTGATGGATGCGAGAGAAAGGAAATCGCATACTCTAGATACTATCGCAAGGCATATCATCATGAAAACAATGGATAAGGTCACCAAGGAAAAGATTAAGTATCTCAAAATCGCGAAAGCAATGTGGGATACTCTAAATGAAATATCGAGGAAATGACCAGGATAAAAGACAAACCGCTCAAAGCGACCGGTGAAGTTCAAAAATTGAAGATGCTGCCCAACGAAACCATCAACGAACTCGATGGAAGAATTACAATGTCAATAAACAAGCTTCGAGAACTTGGTAGAGAGATGTCTGATAAAGATATCAACTACAAAATATTAAGGTCTCTCACCAAGAAATGGGATATGAAGGTCATGGTAATCAAGGATTGCCAAGACATTTCAAAAATGAAGCCAAGTAGCTTGTTCTTGAGCCTTAAAGCTCACGAGTTCGATTTGATTGAGAGAGGACAAGCAGATGAAGATGAGGTGCCCGCCGAAGCCTCAACTTCCAAATCAGTTGCCTTTAAAGGCAACCAAAGAAGAGAGAAAAAGACCAATGAACCCATTGGAAACATCATGAGTCAGGCAGAACAGATCGCTCTGCTTACCAGGAAGACTAGAGAAATCAAATACTCAACTGGGTAAGTATCGAAGATTCTATAAAGATTATCAACATAGCCGAGGAAAAGATAGGAGATCGGATAAATGATCTCCGAAGAACCGTGATCGATGATCGAAGAGATCCGCGAGATGAAAGGAAAAGAGATAATCTAAATGATGAAAGAAGAGATAACCAATCGATGTAAGAAGCTCAAACTACTATCGAAAAAAAAGTCACCGATAGATCATACGACGAGTGATTCACCCGGAAAAAAAGGTTCCGTGGATCAAAGGGCGGTTTCAATTGTGAGAAGCCAGTCACTTCTGGTAATGTACGCCTGCACTGACGCCAAGAGAAAGGGAAGAAAAGAGGAATGTAAGAGAGAGCAACGGACAGGACGGACGTAGTGCCATGGTTCTTGACATCGTCGAGAATCGACGATTCAGATCTGCCCTCCGAGGACTCTGGATACTCCTCTGAGAAGATTTACCCGATCAGCAGAAGGTTTGTTGACTTCTATGGAAATGAAGATCCGATATTCTCTTCGCAACGATGATGAGATCTGCCGATGGCCAAGGAGGACCAATCTGAGGTAACCTCCAAACTCGCTTTGTTCGCTTCTACACCGCTATCATTAGCACACTTTGGGAGATTGACCAGACTCTATTCTGAGCAATTGCTTGAGGATCTCTCCAATGCAGTAGACACTTATGCTATAGTGGAAGCTGAAAATGACAAGCTGAGGACCAGAAATAATCAGCTTGCTAAAGAAAATGATCTCAGTAAAGCCTCTCCGAACTTAGATCGGCTTTGAAATCGCCGAAGGTAATCGAGGAATTTAAAATTCTCGGTTAAAGCTTCGATCGGAGAATCGAGATCAAAGATCACCAAGGCGATAACAAACAACAAGTTCGATGACTTCAAAATCCTCGCAAGCAAAATTCGATGAGCTATTCCAAAGGCATGAAAGTCTAAAATCATCTGAGGATAATCTGCGCAAGAAAATAGAGGTTTTTACAAAATCATCTAAAACCGTTCAAACATGAACACCTATTTTCGAACAACGATTAACAAGAAGGGACTTGGGTATGAGAACCCTTCCACATCCTTAAAAGCCCCTGATTCATCTCAAAAAGGTAAATCGAGACAAGTTTAAACAAAGATACATCAAAAAGCCAAACATGTATCTAATAAGGAAAAGGACCAATTGAAAGCGTAAGGTAAAAGGCGGTGCCTAACCGTAACGAAGGGAAATGGAAATGGACCCCAATCGGTAAAGCATCACCGAGGAATCAACAAAGAACCCGATTCTTAGAAACCTCAACCTAATCAACAGATCGTGAATCGAAAAAGACAACCCGTAAAAGGGAAGTCTAATCTGAGACCCAATCAAGGTCACCGAAATAAGCATGCTTCGTAAACCGCAAAAACCACCTATGCCAAAAAGATATGAATCTTTTGATGGTAGCGATCGTTCCTACCCCTATAATCGAAAATCTAGGGTCACGCACTGCAACCACATGGATGAAAAGAAGACAAACGAAAAAGATAAATCCCAAGTCTTCTAAGTCACCCAAGGTTCACACTAATAATCATACTAATCGAAAAGCATATAAAGAGACGATGATTATGTTGATAAGTATGGGAGACAAATCGGGCCTTCGATCTAACCGATCTCTCAATAGAAGTGCTTTCGCTTTGTATGGATCCCCAAAACTAAACCTAACCCCTCGGGACCCAATCCAAAAAGGGTACCTAAAGCCCGATTTGGGTGCAGGATCGCGTGGTCCGCCAACAAAGGAGGTGTGCAAGCAACTATCCGGTACATCGATAGTGGATGCTCAAGGCACATGACCGAAGCAAACATCTCCTCGGCTCTTACATAGAAACGTAAAGGCCAGCGTGTACTCTTTTTGATGATAACTTTGGTTACACCAAAGGATTCTTAACCTTAGAGAATGATGATGTACAAATAACTCGAGTCTCAGATGTCGAAGGTCCGAAGCACAACCTATTATCGGTTTCACAATCTCATGATAACGGATTCAAGTGTTGAGTTCTCGACCACCAATGCACTATCAAGAATCGAGCCACTCAACAGATTTTGCTAATCGGTTCAAGGAAAGGGACGATTTACACGGTGATTGGAACAAATTTTGCCCAAGAAATGCATGCTCGATTGTCAAGAGCTCCAAAAGTAGCAGCTGGCTCTAGCACAAAAGAATGAGCCATCTGAACTTTAAAACTCTTAATAAGATAGCAAGGATGTCTCTAGTGGAAGGACTCCCGAATGAAGTATTTTCAAAGGATCAGACATGTACTGCATGTCAGAAGGGAAAACAGGTCAAAGCTTCATTCAAAGAAATTTCCGGACCGGCATCCAAAGATCTTCTTCGCAAACTTCATATGGATCTATTCGGACCAGTTACACCAGTCAGTCTCAACGGACGCAAATATACTCTGGTAATCGTGGATGACTACTCCAAGTTTACCTGGGTTATATTCCTACATAAGAAGAATGAGATGACAACGAAGATACTCGAGCTGCTAAAGAGATTACAAAATGAGAAGGGTGTCAGTGTAGTAAAAATCAGATCAGATAAAGGTACGAAATTTACAACTCTTTTATTCTTGATTTTTGCTCTAAGTTTGGTATCTGACATGAAACATCACCGCAAGGACACCACAACGAATGGAGTAGCGAGCGAGAGAACAGAACTCTCAAAGAAGCCTCGCCGCACAATGTTAGGCGAACATGCAATACCAAGCCGTTTATGTATAATCAACACTTTGCATGTCATACTCGTAATGATGTCTTCCGACTAAGGCTCACCGCAAAACACCCTATGAACTGTGGAAGGGCGTAAAACCTCGTGTTTCTTACTTCCATGTTTTTTGGGTGTAAGTGCTTCATACACAACAATGGGAAGAGTCGGGTTGAAGACTTTTGAGGCCAAGTCGATGAGGGTATATTCTTAGGATATTCCTCATCTAGCAAGGCTTTCGGGGTTTACAATGCATTTAACCCTACTTGTGGAAGAAACACCCCATGTAGTCTTTGATGAAGCATCTTACGAACAAGAGAAATCGCCTCGAACAAGATGTACACGATCAACCAAAGACGATGCTCGAAAAAATGGATCACCTAACGATCAAGGAAAAAAGAATCGAAAACGATAATAAAGATACATTCCAGATCTAGTCGATTCACCGATCATTCAGATCCTAAGGTACGAAAAACTATCGATGAAGAAGTTCGATCTGGTGAGATAAAGATCAACCCGAACCATCCTGGTTCGGGGAACACCGAAGTTCCCACGAACGTACATCGACACATGATGAGTCCAACATCGGTTGAGACATGTTCTTATCAAGTGGATCATAATTCGCACCACTCCCGATCGCTAGTAATAAACCTTTATCGAAAATGGATGATGTTCTCCAAACCGACGCCGTCGAGCAGAAGGACTGGATAACCGGATATCCAACCGATCCGATCATCGGAGACCCATCCGATAAAGTTAAAACTAGACATCGATTGGTGAAAGTGCCATGTATTGCTTTATTATTTGTCTATGAAGGAACCAACAACAATAGAGGAAGCTCTACAAGACGCAAGTTGGATTCTAGCCATGCGGGGAGGAGGAGGAAACAAAGTTCGAGAGAAATCAAGTTTGGGAACCGGTAGATGCACCAAATCATCAAGACGTAATTGGCACGGGTGGGGTTTCAAGAACAAGAGATGAAAAAAAATGTCATCACCGAAAATAAGGCAAGACTAGTTGCTAAGGGGTATTCACAATCGGAAGAATTGATTATGATGAGACCTTTGCACCGATCGCTTCGTCTAGAAGCCATTCGGTTGCTTTACGGCATATCTTTCCCACGAGAGGGTTCACTTTGTATCGAGATGGACGTAAAGAGTGCATTTTTAAACGGGTACTAGCGAGGAAGTTTATGTCGAACAACCTCCGTGCTTCAAAAGAACAACCAAGTGTACCATTTAAGAAAAGCTCTTTATGGCACAAACAAGCTCCTCGAGCTTGGTATGATACACTCTCTCGGTTCTTGATCGACGAAAGGGTTCACTAAAGGAACGATGGGACGTAACCTTATTCGAGAATAGAAGATGGAGAAGATATTACGATGGTTCAGATCACGTGGGCGACATCATCTTCGGATCTCCTAACAAGAGTCTATGTGAAAGATTCAAAGAACCGATGCAAGGGAAGTTCGAGATGTCCATGATGGGTCGGTTGAATTACTTTACGGGTCTCCGGTGAAGCAAAGTCTTGAAGGGATATTCATCCGCCAAGCAAAGTACACTAGGAATTTATTGGCTAAGTTTGGAGTTCAAAATTGCAAGGAAGCCAAAATTCCTATGATGATTGGATTCAAGATGGATCCGAGATGAGGATGGTCGAAAACAAATCGAGAAAAGAATATAGGGCTCTCATTGGATCTCTACTATACCGATTTGCAAAGGCACCGGACATCACCTTTGGCAAGAGGGGTGTATGTGCGGTTTCGAGCAAATCCAATGCAAAGCCACCTAAAGCGACTAAGCGGATTCTTAAGTATCTGAAGGGGACGATAAATCTTGGTTTATTTTACCCATCGATGATAATCTAGAACTTAGTGGGTATTACGATTACGATTATGGAGGTTGTAAGATTGACCGGAAGTCAACATCGAAACATGTCGGTTCTTAGGAAGTAAAAAAGCGATCTCGTGGTTTTCAAAAAGCGTACATCGATTCAAGACATCTACTACTTGAAGCGAATATATGGTCAGCAGGAAGTCGTTGCTCCCAACCGCTCCGCTTAGTCGGCCCGAGGGATTATAACATTGTAGCTAAGAATGTACCTATATTCGTGATGATAATAGTCTTTATTGCAATCACTCGTAATCTGTTCTACATACAAGATGCAAGCATGTGGATGTCGGACACCATTTTATAAGAGATCATGTTGAAAAGAAGAATATCGAAATGGAAAAAGATTCACACCGATTCTGAAAAAGCGATATTCTAACCAAGCCACTAGCTGAGATCAGATTTAGAGAATTGTGCAATGAGTTAGGACTTCTGGATCTTGGAGAAAAAGCACCTAAAATGCTTGATGGATTGTTCTCCAGAACCAGCTGGTTAAGAGACTAACCAGGTTGAAAGGAATCAGTTGAGTTTGGTATTTCAACTGATCAGAAGATCAGTCAAGGAACTGATATGAGAAGTCGATCAGATTTACAAGATTATCAGATTAAAGGAAACGCTCAATTTAAAAGGGATATCTGATTAAATCAGTTGGGTTATTTTACATCTTTGTAAGTCGATTTAGTTGATATTCAACAAGCAAGATTCACAGATTAAAGCCTACAAATCGCATAAGAAAGCAGAGAATTTACACAACAATGGAGTAATAGAACTTTTCATTGATAAAGACCTAAAGGTCAGATTACATTACAAGTTACAAGTACAAAGGACCCGGAGGTCAGTACATAAGTCATAACCGAAAACCCTAAACCTATAGCCCTAAACCCTCATCCAAACCCAAGAAGAGCAGGGGAGAGAGAGATTTTAAATCTGATGCTCTCATTTTCCCCCACTTAACAAGGGTTAGAGAGGCTTTGAAATAATCCTAAAGGCGCTAGCTGAAGCTAAAACCAGTGGAGCGAGAGCGGCCTTGATAGGATTTCTAAGCCAGGAGCCCTTAGACCTGAAGTCAATGGACTCTCCAGCTGTTAAATGGAGCACAAGTGCCAAGAAGTTGGTTCAAAGACCTTATGGGCACATGTGCTGCATGTAAAAATTGAGCTTAACATACGAAGATCAGCTATTGTCTGATCAAGACAGTATATCAAACTCATGTTTTATATCAGACTGAGTCTGTTGATGCTGGTTACGTCATAACGATAGACACACAAGGTGCATACGGTTAGGAGAAGTGTCTTCTCAGTTGCGACAGCAGATCCGCCGCCGTGGTGGTAGAGAAGCTCTGCAACAATCGTATGTGAAATCTTTGATGACGACGAAAACAGTGATAAGGGACGCACAGGGTTGATTTGAGAAGCTGAATTCATTAAAAAAGGGGTAAAGGTGTTTGCCGGAAGTTTCACCGGAAATAAGGGTTCACCAGAATGCATGATTTTACAAAGAAGATAAGTATGGTGAATGGGTTATGTTGTGTAAAACATTGGTCCAATTTATAGAGGCCAAGCAAGGGTGCAAATGCAAATTTGATTTCAAAAGGCCTTTTAGAGAAATTTGCATCACAAGGACAGCGTGTAGAAATCACGCGACTGATAATTGGAGAAATTTACGGCGGATTGACATATCAAGATTTACAGACAATAATTACGCATGTCAAATCACGCCAACTTAGGGAATAGAGACTACTATTCTAGACTAAGTTTTGGCGGTAACACTTATCCCAAGAATTGGATTGACTTGAGAAGAATCAGATTAGGTCAACCAAAATCTGATACATACGAAACTGATCAGATAAGGAAGATCAGTTGAACTTGAAACCTCAACAAATCAGATATATCAGTCTATGAGAAAACAGGAATATCAGTTGAAGGGGGAACTTCAACTGATCGAGGAGGATCAGATGGGAAATCAGACGCAAAATGAAACAGATCAGTTGAAAAGAATAGTTGGGAAATTATAAGGTTTAGGCAGAAAACTAAGATCAACAAGTGAGATCAACCTACAAGTGGTATTGACTGATTACTATATCAGTCAACCAGATACGCCTTTCTTTTCCTTTGTTATTTGCATATTTATCGGATCTTATCTGTTTTTATTTACCTTACTGTACGCATTACATGTGTGACGTATTCCCTGCAAATCATTTAATGCGGACGTGGGGTACATGTATTAATTGCTACAAAATGATCTTTTAAATCCAAAAGGTTTTCGTACGCATCTTTTCCATCCGTTCGATCAAAACCGCTAAATCTGGATCGTTTAATTTCAAACGGTTGATCTCCCAACTTTTGTCTTTTTCCCTCTTCATCTTTATAAGGTTCATCAAAAAAACCTTACCAGAGTTTTCCAATTCACAAACTTGCGATTTATTTTTTCTGAAAACTCTACAGATCACTTCTCTGCGATTCAAAGTGCTTTTACTTAAGTTTCAAATTCACAGAATCTGGTAATTACTGATTATTTGATGAATTTGTTTTTAAAAAACCATTGATCTTAAAGATCTTGTCAATCGATGATATCCTGTATTATGCTATATTGTTTCTTGGTTTCCGCTTATGTGATATTCTTTGTATTAATGCACAATTTTTAACCGAATCTATCTTATCTGTAGATGATCACTCACGGTATGGGTAAAATAATGTGCAATTATGCGGAACTGACAATAAGGATTGTCGAGGACAAGTTCGTACAATTTGGGGTTACAAAGGATCCTGAATCAATGGAAGTAGAGGAAATCTCAAGAAGGCGGGACTTGAGAAATATTGTCTTTGCTTTCGCGCAATCCAAAGGATGCGAGATGAAGCCCTCAAATTCGTAAGGAATTTAAGGGTGGATACAGATGCTCCAGGAGAAGAACTACTTTCGACAGTCACCGGAGAAGAGATCAGACTGACGAATGAAGATATAACACGTTTGTTCGGCCTACCAAAAGGACGAATCTCGCCTGCTCACTACAGGGAGAATCAAGATGAGTTGATCAGAAACGAGCTCATGAGAGAGGCTGACAAACATCATACTTCAGGCTTTGTCAGGCCAATGCTCAAGAGGAAATATCGATTGTTGTTTGACATTTTGTCAAAAACAATTATGGGTATTTCATTCAGCCCAGATGCTCTTACATCCGGCTAAACCGCATAAAGATGGTCATTTTGAATAATTGATGAAGCCAAGAACATCAATCGGCATGGGTTTCTAAAGGCCATTCTACTCCAAGAACATGATAAATTTGGAGTTGATGAGTGGAGGCAGGTATATCTCGAAGAAGAGGATCGAAGATCTCAACAAGGTTGCGCTTATCCTACAGGATAAAATGCCAAAGGCCAAATGGGAATGAATGGATTTGAAGTCCTACAAGGCATTCCTCTCCACCACTCTAAATGCATACTTGGGCCACCAGACGATGATATGCGGCCAACCCCTCCAAAGACGAAGAAAGGAAAAAACAAGAAAGCAACTTCATCTACACCAGATGCCCCCGAGAAGAAGAAAAGAAAACTGGTGAAGGCCTAGGAGAAGAGGGCCAAGAAGGCGAAAAAGCCTCCATGACTCGATCTTTAGAAGATGAGTCGATGAAGAAGGAGAGCCCGAAGCAATCTGTTGCACCACAAATATCGCGTGAAGCATCGACAGGAAGGCTTCTCAAGCTGAGAGCTCGTCAGTTCATTCTGAGGAAGAAGCTCGAGACGAACGATCTCCTTCTCCTCCAAATTTCCTCGGTGATTCACCACTCGGACTAATGGTCTCTTTGAAAGCATGTTTCTCCTTCTTCTCACACCTGCCAAACTCGAAACTACATCGGTTCATGAACCGGAAAAACTTACCTATTGGGAACCGCAAGACCTGCCTCCACAACAGAACCCTCTGCAGTCGAGCCAATCGCACAACTTCCGCCCTCTCAAGCACCACGGAACCCTCCACATCTCATCAACTCGAGATCGAAAGCGGACAATTCCCCGAGTCTAGATCATCAAAGACCATCACAGGAAAAATGGTCGACCGAAATCGAACGAGAAATTGATGAGAAATATCCGTAACCGGTCGCCCATCCCCGCTATTAGAGAAGAAGTTATGGAGATCCTCACCGAGAGATCTCGATTAAAAGCTTCACAGATTTTATAATGATTATTGAATGATGGGCGGTCTTGATGAGTTTGCGATTTTGATTTCGATATGAGGAAATCGCTAAAGTATGATCACCACCGAAGTGATAACTCTTGAATCTGTCAAAGCTCGATCCATAGGAAGTCGGGTTGATCAACCGAGATCGCCAAGAAGCTCTGGCGAATCTTCTGATGAAGGATACTGAGGAGGCTGCCGATGATAGTGGAACTGTGCTTTGCAGTTCATGACCAACAACTGGAGGCACAAACAACTGAAACTGATCAAGTGACGAATACCATTCCTACATCTCACATCACCGCTGATCAACTTCAGGAGATCAGATCATGTTTCAAAGATCTTCTGAAAGAAGAAATTGAGGGAATTATAGCCGATCGTAAGCGACCGCCTCAAAGAAATATCGATCAAAGGGAAATGGCTATTTCCCGGTTGCGGCGATCAAAGATCGGTTCTCCCAAACTGTGACCACCGTATCTGCCAATCTTATAAAATCCGTGGATGACAAGCTGATTCAGGTGGATCAACAACAAGTTTCTTTTCTGATGCTCACTGAAAAGCTCGATTTGACAGAAGAAAAACTTGACAAACTGATCTTTACATTTTCTTCTGCCATCGAATCTGTCAAGACTGAGCTGATCTCGAAGGTTCAACTTCTAACTGCTCCAGTTCCAGGCTTATCTGTTGCAGATCTCAACAGAGCAATATCAGTCGGTTTTGGATCCCTAACTTCCCACCACGGCAGCTTTTTGATCAAACCAAAAAAGGGGAGGACGGATCGAAAACCAACTGACATGATCGTAACAACAAAGATCTAATTCAGATTAGCCGAAGCCTGGACAAAGACTAGACCATCTGGATCTCTTTGCTAACGAAGTCTCTGAAAAGATTGAAAAATCAAAGGCAAGAAAGGTAGCTGCTGCGAAAAGCTTTGGGACATCACAAAAGGTAGCCATTCTGGGTCTTTGGGACATCACAACTGTACCAAATACTCGGACTAAAAATAGTCACAAGAAGACAACTAGCCGAGATCTGGCCGATAAAGAATCGCCGAGAAATCTCGCCCAAAGAGCGGTCTTGTCAAGAGACCGTAAAAAGCGAAGAAGAAAGAAGGGCGAGAAATTGGCAGAGATGTAAGGTCTCAAGAAAAGATTCGGATCGAAAAGAAAGAAAGGAAATCTTTGGAAAATCTGTGCGTAACCTCACCGCCAAAGAAGAGTTGATGAGATTATTCCAAAAAATCGCCGCACGTCTTAAGAGGTTTGAGGAATGGAACAAGATCAGAAGTGAATGGCTTCTGGATGCTTTTGTCCTCAATCTTGTTCCACAAGAAGAATCTCCAGATGATGAATTCCTCAACTGGTTAGAAAATAAATATCCAGATTTTCTGAAGTATCTGGAAAATGAGGCCAAACTTATCAATGTAAAAATATCTCGCCAAGAGTATGATCTGTTGGATTACTCGAAGAAGGCAGATGGCTCATTTGACAGACTGGCATTTCAGAGGTTCTATTTTGACATCCTGAGCAAAACGCACATAACCGATTCTCCGCCAGGACCAATGATGTCAAATGGAAACTATATCAGATTTTCAACGTACCTCAAGATCAAAGAGAGATGCCAGAAGGATACAAGCCTAAAGAGTGAAGAATCAGAAGACTTCTCAGGATCAGCTGTTTTTAAATTCAAACTTTTCTGATGTAACATGTAATCGACATATCTAATGAGAAAAGTTTATTTTTTGATCCTAAGACAAAATCTCATTGTCTTCTGATTATGTGCTCTTTATTGTTCTATATTTATCAATTGTGTTTGGTTTCTCAGGTGTTTTGGTTTTATCAAAAAGGGGGAAATTGTTGGGAAATTTATAGTTTTGATAAAAGTTCCAGAAACACATGTAATAGGACCAGTCAGACCTGTTACTTGACTGATGTTTATATTACTGATTATAGAATACCAGTTGATAATTACTGTATAGAACAACTGATGTAATAGATAGGTCACATATTGAGGGGGAACCTCAATATGTATGAGTCAGATCTGAAGATCCAAGGAACAGCTGATATCCGACAGGCCAGAATGCTAGAGAAGAACAGAAGATCAGATCGATATGATCTAGTCAGATATCTCAGCTGAAGTCATGAAGCTCAAACTCAAAATATTTGAAGATCAGATGACTTTCAGAAGATCAGACCAGAAGACCTACATCAGCCGAGTCTGCTAGTTGAAGCTAAGTCAACCGCACTTAAGACTCCATCGTAGATCGATCGGGCTTCGCTTTGATCAAGTCAGCTCACCAGGTGAAAACTGATGCTTCACCTAATCATACGTCTATGATCTGAACAAGAAGAATGTCAACATTAGTTGGAAGAACAACACTGAAAAGTGCGTCTGTTCAACCAATAAGAACAAGACACGTATGATCGGAGCCGACAAGTAAGGGATTCGATGTTGCTCTCTCTAACGGCTATAAAATACAAGTTCACTCTTTCGGCCATGCCGTTCCTGAAGCACGTCACATCAATCCTGCAAACCTACCTAATATAGCCTGAAATTCAAATTGCTCTCCAACGGCTCTTTGATTTCAAGGTCTATAAATATGGGATCACACTTCAGAGTGAAAAAAAAAGAGACACGAAACACGGAAACACTGACCAATCAAGAAGCTAAAGCAATTATCAGATTTCCGCACGAAGAACACGATCAAGAAGATTATTTTATTAAGTGTTCATCCCATAAGTTCTTAGCACATAAATCTTTTCATCTAGCTGATAGGCTACCTTAAACACTAGAAAAGATTTCATAGTTGGAACCAAAACAATCTTATCCAAACCCAAAGTTAGGTTAAGTTGTTTAGCAAGATTCGACTAGGGTTTCTAGTTAGGATTTACGGGATCGGTTGAGTGAGAACTCCTTAAATATCTGTCGATTGTCTTGTGTTGGACTAACACATAAAACTAAGTCCGCTTGGTTAAGTTGGTGCCCTTGTGATAGGGAAGAGTGGGCGTGGGGACGGTTTTGTCCGAACCACTATAAATCTTGTGTGCCTTTACTGCTTTGATTAACTGTTCACACTATTGCACACAACCTTTAAAGCGCATACATATTCGAAGTTGAGATCAGCTAGCACCAAGCTTCTGATCTGATCAAGCTTGACATTTCTGTCAACTGGTTAAAACACTAACTTTGGAATCTGATTTACAAAAACTGGTTTTTCACGGGTAAAACTTAAGCTTCCGCACACATCGCTTAAACCGATAGTTACCGAATCGACCGCCTTTCAGCGATTAGTAAGTTGGTTATCGATCCAAACCGATTCACTCTCGACTGATCAAAGTTAATCGCCCTCACACCTGATCTGCACAAAAAGTTTTTCAGAAGTCTATTCACCCCTCCCCTCTAGACTTTTGCCCTCACAAAACCCGTTCGGGACTTACACGTGACAGAATGTTGGTTTACCAGTCAGACAGTCTAATCCCCCATTGGTTACACGGACTCGGATTTCCAATCAGACGTTGACTCCAGAAAGTCTACCTCGGGTAGTGTGTTTTGCATGGGGGAGGAGCCATGACATGGAGAAGCTTAAAGCAGAAATGCATCGCCGATTCTACCATGGAAGCCGACACGTGGCTAACAGAAGAAAAAGGGGGAAGCAGTTTGGCTCAAGAATTTCCTAGTGGACTTGGACGTTGTCCCGAATTTGCCCAGCACAATCACGGTCTATTGTGATAATGCCGGAGCAATTGTAAATTTGAGGGAACCGAGAGCACACAAGGTCAGCAAACACATTGAAAGAAAATACCTTCTTATACGAGAAATCATTAAGAGATGAGACATTGAGGTGGCAAAGATTGCATCGGAAGATAACCTAGCAGATCCATTCACAAAGGGTCTGCCTCAGAGTACATTCGAGAGACATGTGGAAGGAATGAGTGTCAAGAACGTTGTCAATCTGCTTTGAGTATAAGTGGGAGAAATTATTAGGTTCGTGTAGGGTGACATTAGATGTCACATAGAACACGAGACATACTGTAGTATACTTAAAAGCAGACCTTGAGTATAAGTGGGAGATTGTTGGTGTTATACTGAAAAGTATGTTTTTACTTTGTATAACCAAACTGAATTTTCTTATTTATTTACTGAAATAAATTATTAATCACTATTGCATTTAAATATGAATGAATGTTATATATATTTATTGCAAACCCGTTCAATAAGTCAGTACGTATTACGTTGTAGTTAATTTGGTGATACCAGATCATAGAAGATCAAATTAACAGCTCCTCGTAATTAAGTACAAATTCACAACCTAGATGAAAATGAACAAACCATCATGAAAGGTTGATGTATAAGACTCAGATTGGCTTGTCTTGACCAAGAGATTATACTAGTGCATTTGGATGCGCTGAATAGGACCTACAGGAGGATAAATTCTTCGGTACTGAATATACAAGAATTAGACCTCAGTGGTGTGTTATTTCTTAATCTCCGTCCCTTAAATAGGATCATGTGAAAGGAAGAATGTACAAGAATTAATAACTATTGCTTTGACTTATGATAGGAAGAAAGTCATTGTGATTCGATACCTTATATCTTGGGCAATATTATTAATTACATGACGATTGCTGACATTCAATATGGAGAATCGTGTGCAAGTACGTCTTGCTTGATTTGTCCCCTTGGTGGGCTCAGAATCTTTATCATACCAAATCTTGCAAATGAAAATTTATTTTCGGTATGGATAATAATGTTGAGCTGTCTTTACTCCAAGGATAAAGATATTAATTAATATAAAGCTTGTTCAGTGACTTAATTAATTAATGGACTAAAATAATCTTAAACACTGGAAATAATGACCGAGAGCCATATTATAGTAAAGTCGTAATATGGGTTAAGATGGATAGTTCAATATTAATTTTATAGTGGAATAAATTAATATTAATGGACTTTGAATAATATTTGGCCAAATATTATAGTTACATAGTCCATTGGAGGTCCAATCTCAATTCTTCCAAAGGCCCCTCAAATAGCCCAAAATAAAGTCCAATTAATAAAAGAGAGAAGAAAATATTCTTGCCTAATATTTTTGAATTTTTTTTTCGAAAATTGTAGAATTAAGGAGAAGAAAGATTTTCTTGATTTTCGTGAAAAAAATTTATGGGAAGAGATAAGTATTCTTGGAATACATAATTATCAAATTCAAGAAGTCAAATCTTGATTCCTTCCTCCTTGTATTTTTCGAAAATATGGGTAAAAAGGGGAACAAGATTTTTATGGAAAAATTTAATTAAGGAGAAAAGAATGTAGGAGATATATTCAAGATTTCTTGAAGATCAAGAAAAAAAATTTCTTCCCTTATTTTTTCCTCAAAAAATCGGCCACCCCCTCCCTATATATAGGGGATGAATTTTTCATTCCCAACTGCAATTCCATGTGTTGCAAATATTAGAAATCCACAAAGGTGGTGGCAAAATATTTTTGGTTTTCTCTTTTATTAAAATCGTTCGTGAGAATCCTCCAACCGAATTGCGTTCGTGGACTTGGGACATATTTGGGAAGGCTCTTTGGGTTGATCCATCATCTCATCAGTTGTCTCTACAATAGGTTAGTAATCTTTCGTAACTCCTAGATTCTTCATGCTTAGGATTTACGTGGATTTTGTGTACTCATGTTGTTTATTCGCTCATTAATTGTTATGTTGAATTGATTTAGGATTAATTCATGCTAGTAATTAATTGATTAATTTAAATATGTATTTAAAATCATCTCGAATAGATCCGGGCACCCCTAATTTCCCACAAAGAAATCGACAGCTCGTACTAGACAAGGCAGCACATGCTTGTCAAAACTCTATAAATAGGCCCTCAAAGGTCAAGAATAAGGTTCATAAATTTACCCAATACAACACTTATATAAGCTCACCATCTCACAGTACACTTCGTCACAACTACATTGTGTTCGACACATTCTCAATTCATAAATAATATATCCTTGGCTTGGTGCGCCCCAGACGTAGTCAGCTTTGACGAACTGGGTCATCAAACTCTTGTTTTAAACCTCATATCAGTAACGTGCTCGTCACACGTACGTTGTGCTCGCCGCGCTCGTCAGGTGTCTGACACGTAATCTACTTTGTTTGTTAAGTTGTCATACGTAACGCCACATCATATTTTTCACGCAACACGACTAACAACAACTCCTTAACTAATTTAATCGTAAAACTTGTTCACTCTATATTTTGCCTCAACAGTGACACTAATCCACCCGTTCGAGGGGTCAACAATCAAATAGTCATCCATCCTTCACCAAAAAAATAAAAATAAAAAAAGTATAAAAGTTTGAGTTTGTCAGACATGTTCTCTTGGTTTATTAAGCAAATAGGTCCAAATCATTAATTCGTGAACAGCATAACTATCAAGATTCAACAATATCAACGTACACTAAGATAAAACATCACATGGATCCACCTGCCACTCTCTCTCTCCAACACACTGTCTCCTTTCTCTCTCTCTTTCTCTGTCACACACACATTTGTCTGCACCTTCACTTCCTACCAATTCTAATGTCATCATTTTTGCAGTTTCAATCGATTCTCAAGATTTTCCTTTCCATATATTCATAAATTCCAACATTAGTTCAGTTTTACCCATCTGAAAAAAACCCAGATTCCCTTCCTTCCATTTCTCAATCATAACCATTTTCTTTCACATTTCCTCCCAACCCCAAAACCCCACAATTCCCAAAGATTATTACATCAATGAAAGATGGAACACAAACACAAACTCATTCTAATCATAGCTTTGCCCACATTATCAGCCTTATTAGCCCTTATTTTTCTTGCGTTTTTCTGTTTTAGAAGGAGGAAATCAGGAAACGGTAGTAGAGATGTGGAAATTAGCTTCGAGGGTAAAAAAGGAAATCTTGAAATTAGAGAGGATTTGGTGAAGTTTGAGGGCGGTGAAGCCCTTAGTGTTGTTGAAATTCTTGATGCCCCCGGTGAGGTTATTGGGAAATCATGCTATGGGACATTGTACAGAGCCCATTTGGTTGATTCAAATTCGTTGACACTGCTTAGATTCTTGAGGCCTACTTGTACCTTGAGGGTAAAAGAGGTAATTCCGATTGTGGAACTGTTGGGCAATTTGAGGCACCAAAATTTGGTGCCTCTTAGTGCGTTTTATGCAGGGCCGAGAGGGGAGAAGCTCATGGTTCATCCGTTTTATGGGCGTGGAAATCTGGCTGAGTTTATCAGAGGTGAAAATCTCTTTCATGTTTGATTCTTGGATTAAAAATTGAATCTTTTTGTATGTGGCATATACTTTTATGCAATGTTCAACTCAAATGCATTTTTGGATGGTATCAGTTGTTTAGTGAGAGGTATTAATGGGTCAGTATTTGTTGTTTTCATTGAACAGTATTAGTTGTTTTCAGGAACAGTATTAGTTGTTTTCATTGAACAGTATTAGTTGTGGACCAGTTGGTTTGGTTGCTAATATTTGTCAAGAGAATCATGTGTTTGGTGAACAAATGATGTGATTATGTTCTGAGGAAAGTGTTTACTTTGTGCACGTTTTGAATGCGTGAAATACGCAAAGTTCCCAATTTGGACACCAACTTTTTAAGGAAAACAGTTCTGTCAATCTTGATTTGGTTAGAATTTTTTCTAGTGCATTGATCATTTTTGCTGTAATGGAAACTGTTAATATCATGCTTGATGTCGTTTCATTTTGAGGGATGTGGCTTGATCAGAATAGCCGATCAATCTCTTGTAATATATATCCTAAAACATTTGGTAACATTCATAAATTTATTATCCGTAACAAGAATGTGAAACTTGTCATTTAGCTAATTTAAACTATCTAAAGCTTTGGACAAAAAGGGCGTGGACAAGTTTGCTGAATCTTAATTGGCTAGAGTTATAGTTATCTGTTTGATCTGAACTTATAACGTTCTAACACGTGTCGTTAGACTTAGACATTAAGACCCATAGTGCATAATTGGAAAATGTCAATTACGTTGGGATATAACGTCTGCTGTGCGTATAACTGCTGAGGAGATAAGAATAATTTATTATCGTATATACCTAACTGAGTCTACAAGCTCATGCTGGTTTACAAGCTAATTGATTCTCTTATTTGCTACGTGACTCAGTCATGGTAACTGATTTTTCTGTATGGAACAATGTCGTTTCACAGAAGAACATTTCTTGCTGTGTTTTATACACAAAGGATCCATATCCATTTGTACTTATAGATTACTAGAGTGAGGGTCCACAACTAATATTGTTCGATGAAGATAACCAATACTCCCTCTGTTTCATATTAATTGTCACTTTGGAAGTTAAATTTTGTTTCATATTAATTGTCGTGTTTAGCTTTTTTTTCACGTATGTCTATGTTCCTCTCCATTTTGATGGAAAGAGAAATGGGGAGAGAGACGATTAATATCATAATATGGAGGGTAAAATCTGTCAAGATTTTATATTTCTTAATTTTATACAAAATCTCAAAAGCGGCAATTAGTATGAAATGGAGGTATTGTTCACTGAAAACAGCTACACGAAACAACTAATACCTTTCAGTAAAACAACTAATACCATTTAAAGTTGCACTTGAGTTGCTCGGTGCAAAACTTTTTTCCATATTAGAGTAGTCTTTACATCTCAGCTTCTGTTACTATTTTGCATTTAATTCACGATTTTCTATGTTCGTTTTCTGCTTTTGTGACAACTAAATCGTCTAATGTGCAGATGGCAATTCCGAGGCTCGTAGATGGCAAACCATAAGCAGAATCTCCATCGGCATTGCCAGAGCACTTCACCATCTCCATACATCTCAGGAAAAACCGATCCCCCATGGAAACCCTCAAGTCAAAGAACATACTACTCGACTCCCTTCACAACCCGTACGTTTCCAATTTCGGCCTGCATCTCCTATTAAATCCAACCGCAGGCCAACAAATGCTCGAAGCATCTAAATCTCAAGGCTACAAAGCCCCTGAGCTCATTAAAATGAAAGATGCTTGCGAAGAGAGTGACGTTTACAGCTTAGGTGTGATACTTTTCGAATTACTATCCGGAAAAGAACCAAACGGGCCCGATCAAGATTCATATTTGCCGAGTGAAATGAGGTCCGCGATTCTTGATGACCGAATCCTGGACTTGTATCACCGGATATTCTTACCGGGTTGACCCGTGATCAGAGAGTGGCGACTGAAGATGCTATTCTTAAGTATTTTCAATTAGCTATGGCTTGTTATTCACCAACTAGGTCTCTTAGGCCTGATGTAAAGCAGATTCTTGAAAAGCTTGAAGAAATTATTAAGTGAAAAAGTGCTTTTTTTGTATATGATGAAAGTCAAACACGGTGATTGGGAGATAGTTTTAGGGGTCCTCACTCTAAGGTACAAAAAATATGAAAAAACTACTCTAAGGTATAATGTGCAAAAATTACATTGCACTTTAGTATCTAGTTTGATCTAAAGTGTAAAAATTTTTTGCATATTGTAGAGTAATTTTTCCATAAATTTTGTACCTTAGAGTAATTTTCCTATAGTGTTATAGTTTTAACTTTTTTGGTGATCATGGAAACAACTATGTGATGTCTTTGAAGAAAGTTTCAAGGATACGGATACATTGAACGACGGCGTTTTATACCAGAAAGATCGGTTGGATTGTAAGTGATTTTTTCCCCCGTTTTGTGTTATAAATATTAGATTAATAGTTGCTTTTGTTTTTCGTGTATATAAATATAAGCTGTTAAAATCAGAGACAACTAAAATCATCAAGAGTCGAGTGAATATACTTAACATTTTAATCAATTTTTAAAATTTAAATGCACAGCTTCTTGTAATATGAATCAGATAAAAACTTGTATAGGTCTGGTTCATGCTATAAATTCAATTATTTAAGTACCATTGTTACATATAAAAACTCTCAATGCTATGCATAAAAACTTTCACTGTTATGAACAAAAACAATCACTATTTAGAAAATACTTTATATTTTAAAACAGTTAAAATTTTTATACATAACAATGATAGTTTTTACACATAACAGTAATAGAGTTCACGTGTGAACTTGGTTCACATGAGTGTTACTCTATGAATCAATATTATTGTACACTAAACTAATTACTCAACCTTCTTTTTTTTTTTTTACTTTTTCTTCTTTTCTTTTTCTTTCTTTATTTTAAAATCTTGGGATTTTTAACTGCCTCTACTTATATCACAAGTAGGGATGTGCAAAATACGGCATGGACCGTTTAACCGGACCAAAATGAATCGAACCGAACTAAAATTTAAAATTTGGTCTACTTTTCAATTTATGGATCATTTTTCGAATTTTAAAACAATTTTTCTTTTATTTCAGTTCGATCTTCGGTTCACTCTGATAAAAAATCGATCAAATCGAATCGAACCGAAATAATTATAATATAAATTATATATTTATTTATATTTTAAATTTTTAATTTCCTGAAACCTTATTTAAATAACCAAATCAACTAATATTTGAATATATCCTTCAGCCCATACCCCATGTTCACTCATGATTCACCACTCATCAGTAGTCATGACTCACGTTCTCTTCTCCTTTCTCTCATCAGTGAGGCGTCTATTCTCTTTTGCCCTGTTTTGCAGTGTTTTATTTGTTGTTGTAATTGGATTAACTTTATTTGTTAAAAAGTGGGATCTCCCACATGTTCAAGTACTTCTTTCTTTAATTGCTTTTAATTCAAATACAATAAGAATTGGACATGCGACCGAAAACGTTAACAATGGACCCGAATCATTAGGTCATAACAAAAATTTAGTAAAGATTTCCTTCTATAAATATATATCACATCGTCATCGATCGAATTTAACGAGCGACCCGCGCCATGGCCCGCTAAATCTTGATCTTTTACTTTAATTGTGCTAATATTGCACATGCAGTATTTCACAAGACACCCACTCTAATTAGTTCCCCCAATAAAAAATTGAAATTTACAAGTTTTAAGTATAGTGTATTACAATTGTAAAATATTATAATTTTAATAATAAAATTAAAGATATATATTTTTATGTACCAATTGCACCATGAAACTCAAACACATTTTTAAATAATATTTATTATTTTACTAAAAGATTTATTAATTAATTAGTATTAACTAGTTATATATCAATTCCACGTTGCAACTGGTGCATTTAAGTGTCACTCAAAATTAAATTAAAAAATCTATAATATTTGAAGACAAAAATTGTGTGAACCTGAATTTACGGTGAACTCTATTTTTTTGATATCACTATTATGTACAATTTTTTTTTTTTGAAGATTGTACAAATATTATTAATATTGTTATGCATAAAAACTATAAATGTTATAACAATTTTTAAATATTGATAGCTTTTGTGCATAACAATGATAGTTTTATGCATAACAATGATAGAGTTCAGGTATATACATGGTACACAGAAGTGTTACTCATATTTGAAATGAGTGAGTCTCACGTGCACCTGATGCACCGTGCATTTCATGGTGTATTTTAGAAACTTGCAATTTGCTGCACTCAAAATTGCGACTTGTTACATTGAAATATGCAACCTGTGTTTATAATACCAATGTAATAAGTCGCAAGTTTCAGTACAGCAGGTTGCAAATTTTTAGAATATACTATGGAGTGCACGGTGCGCATGATGCATACAAGACTTAATAGTCATTTGAAATACAATTTAACAAGATATTCCAAATTTCAATATTCTATTCTAATTAATTGACTTTTATATTTTATTATAAATCTACCTAAATAGTACTCCCCCCGTCTCAATCTTAATTAGATATATACTGTGTGCTCGGAGTTTAAGAAATAGTTGTTTATTAGTATGATAGGTGATAAAGTGTTGAGGTTAGTATTAGAAATTCAACTTTATTGAAGAGTGAAATAATATTTATTAAATGTGATAAATTGTTCAGGGTATGAGTGAGTGACATGTTATAAATAAGTGTGTGTTTGAAAACTGTGAGTTAAAGTAAGTATTTCTATTTAAGGAAATGTCCAATTAAAATTGGGACGGAGGGAGTAACACTATAAATTATTCTCTCATAAGAAAAAAACTTAATCGTCATAACTGTCAAATTTGATATCTATTATAATATAAATGGCAAAAATTTATAGGAGAATGTCTCGTACATGAGACTAATTTCGCATCATACATATTATATGATTTGTGTACTTATAAATCTACTAAAATCATGGTTTTGAGTAAAGTTGATTTTAAATACTAAAGTAAAAATAAGTGTCAACGGCTAGACAGTCACAAGACTTCCTCAATAAATAAATTAAATAATAAAGGATTGAGATTACAAAATTAAAATTAATAATAATATCATAAATAACTTATTACAAAAATTAAGAGATTTGAAATAAAGTTATCATATGAACGAGGGTGGTTCATCTTTGGATAATAAGAGATTTTATCACTCGATGTGAAAAATGAAAAGGAGCTATCTTTCTGGAATGGTTGGAATATTTTAATATAATTTCCCTAAATACTACCACTTTGAATTATTTTTTCCTAAAATACTTAATCATCACAACTTTAAATTTTGATAATATCTATTACAATATAAATGACAAAAAATTATATGAGACAGTGTTATACATGAGATGGATTTTCATGCATATTTATTATGATCTATGAACTTATGACCCTAATGGATTGGTCTAGTGGTGTAAGTTTGGGACTTAGGAGTGTGCTCCTATTTAGGTCTCAGGTTCGAACTCTCTTAGGTGCGATCAATCCTTGAGATGACTCAGTCCATACAGAGTTTAGCTCTGTCTTGAAGTGGGGCCCCACTAGTGGACGGTGGTTCTGATCCCACGAATTAGTCAATCCTTGGACTGAATACCGAGTTATCAATATATAGATATATATACCGGTTAGAGCACCACTATCTATGCCATGAGATCACGGGTTCAAGTTCGAGTCACTATTTGCTCGATAAAAGAAATCCTTATTCATTGAATACAAAAAATAATACTTCAACGTTTAACCTGAATGTATATTAAATATGAGTGTTTTAAATAGTTACATACATTTAACAAAAAAATGGACTACAATATTGGACAAACCAAAAATAAAATGGGTACTATTATTATGGGATGGAGGGAGTAAAAGAAAATTAACTAGAATATAATTTTGAATTTTATAGTATCTAATTAAATTTTATTTCAAATATTATATATATATATATATATATATATATATATATATATATATATATATATATATATATTATTTGATTATATGGAGTGACACTTGGGGTGCTCCCGTGAAAATTAATCCATATACTCAGTTCCACAATAAATAAATAAAAACAAATTAATTCATAAATAAATTTGTTTTTGTTATTAACTTTTAGTAAAACACCTTATACTATTTAACTTTGGGGGCAAGCCACTTTTTATAATAGTATAAATATACCAACTTAATTTACTTAGAATCATTATTCTGATAGAGCACACTACTCTAACTTTATAGATTAATGAAGAATTTCAAGCACAATAAATAATATTTTTTTTGTCCGTGTGGTAAATGAAAAGTGATCATTTTGTGGAATGGAGGGAGTATTTTATTGGAAATTTCCATAATAGTACCACCATAAATTCTTTTTTCCTTAAATACTTAATTATTATAACTTCCAAATTATATAGTATCAATTATTATATAGATGACGAAAAATTGTATGAGACGTTCTCTTACAAGAGATAAGTTTCTATCATATATCTATCTCATATATATTATATAACTCGTAGAGTTATGACCCTACCAGAATCATATATTTAAATAAAGTTGAATTTTAATACTAAAACGGAGATATGTTTCATACATAAGATCATTTACACAATACTTCCTCAATATAGATATATTATTATTGAACAATATCAGTTATGCAACTCAAGTGTATTTTAAATGATATTAATTATTTTATTAAAATGTATTATTAAATCTGTATTAATTTTTATCAATGATAATACTAGTAATGTATTAGTTTCACATTGCAACTAGTGCACTATCACCCAAAATTAAATTAAGAAGATCTATAATATTTGAAATGCAATTTGATAATATACTCTAAAATTCAAAATTTTGTTCTAGGTAATTGACTTTTACTCCCTTCATCCCACAAAGATAATCCTCTTTTTCTTTATTAATTTGTCCCAAATTATAGTCCATTATTTATTAGAAGTTTGTAAATTAGTTAAAAGACGCATATTTAACGTACATTGAATAAAATATTGTTGTTTTCGTATTAAATAAATAAAGGTATATGATAATTTTAATGACAAATTAAGAATTACAATCACAATAAATATTATTTTATTGATCTGTGTGAAAAATGAAGGGGACCATCTTTGTGGGATGCATGTTATATTTAATATAAATTTCCCTAGATAGTACCAATATAATTTTTTTTTTCCTAAAATACTTAATTATTTTAACTTTAAATTTGATATTATCTATTACAATATAGATGAAAAACTTATATGAAATGGTCTCATGAATGAGACGAGTTTCAATTACATTTTTATAATATGATCTGTGGACTTATGAAGTTATGATCCTACCATATTTATGTTTATATGTAAATTTGGGTTTAAATAATAAAGTGGAGATCTATTTCATACATAAGAACAATCTCACTCAAGACTTTCTATATATATATATATATATATATATGTATGTATTAATTCCAAATTAATTTATTATTAATTAATTCTCCATAAATAAAATATTAAATCCAATTTACCATTTAATCAATCAACTATAATCTGCAAAAGGGAACTACTTGTGTGATCCATAGGCCCTCATATATCGAGCGATTAGTCAAACTAACGGTCTTAATTGAACCCTAGATAGTAAATCAGACATTCTCAATATATGAGGTACGTTGCGAGAAACGCAAACTACCAGAATCAAAAACATGGGCTATTACGATTTCCTCCTTTCATTCGTGAATACTCGATTAGTCTTAAACATGATGAAGTGTCTATTCAAATAACTTAATCAATTTATCTCTAATCACTAATTGATCATGTATGTCACACTTAGCCACAAAGTATAAGTTGACGTGCATCAGCCGATGACTTTGATCCAATTATGATGAGAAGATGAATATTCTCTCTAAATCCACTTTGAGGAATGAATCATATTCTTGGCTCAACTACCACGCATATGCACTTCGTGATGAACTCAATCCAAGTCATATCTACCCATGGAAGGGTGCAAGCGTCGGCCATGGTCAAAGTTCATCATCCCACACATGTCGTGCGTATTGACCTCAAGTCAAAGGAGTATCGCATCGCTCCCACTAACCGAGACACCCGTAGACACATATAGAAGAACTACATCAAACAATTTTTCGGATGGGTATACCAATACCCTCTAAGGTATTTGTGCATCCTTCATGAGATACCTAGTATCTCGTAGTAAGTGAGATCTTACTACACTCTCTAAGAGTATGTTGCAGATCGCACACCAATCTCCATTGCATCATCAATATCCCATTCTTGATGATCCTTGATCGGGGGGCTATTTGAGAGTCATGTTTAAGTCATCTGAGTTCTCACAACCTCAATGACAGCAATGACTCATGGGAACACTTGTATAAATAAATGCAAACAATCAAACATAATATTCAAACAAGTGTATTACCATACATTAATATTAAATGAACTATAATA
Source organism: Stenogyne calaminthoides (assembly GCA_037126765.1). Classification (NCBI taxonomy): domain Eukaryota; kingdom Viridiplantae; phylum Streptophyta; class Magnoliopsida; order Lamiales; family Lamiaceae; genus Stenogyne; species Stenogyne calaminthoides. The sequence goes on along the minus strand of JBBCBC010000024.1, from coordinate 22,782,948 downwards.
TTAAATCAAACTGAATATCATCAAATATTATGTCCTTACAATAGATTGTCCTTACAATAGATTGTCTCTCAACATTATTATCCATACCGGAAATAAATTTCCACTTGCAAGATTTGGTATGATAAAGGTTCTGAGCCCACCAAGGGGACAAATCAAGCAAGACGTACTTGCACGTGATTCTCCGTATTAAATGTCAGCAATCGTCATGTAATTAATAATATTGCCCAAGATATAAGGTATCGAATCGCATTGACTCTCTTCCCATCATAAGTCAAAGAAATAGTTATTAATTTCACACGATCCTATTTAAGGGACGGAGATTAAGAAATAACGCACCACTGAGGTCTAATTCTTGTATATTCAGTACCAAAGAATTTGCCCTCCTGTAGGTCCTCATTCAATGCACCTAAATGCGCTAGTGTGATCCCTTGGTCAAGACAAGTCAATATGGGTCTCACACTTCAACCGTGACCTAGATTGTCCTCATAACCTCTATCATACCAAATCTTGCAAGTGGAAATTTATTTCCGGTATGGATAATAATGTTGAGTTGTCTTTACTCCAAGGACAAAGATATTAATTAATATAAAGCTTGTTCAGTGGCTTAATTAATTAATGAACTAATATAATCTTAAACGCAGGAAATAATGACCTGGAGCCATATTATATGTGAAATCGTAATATGGGTTAAGATGGATAGTTCAATATTAATATTATAGTGGAGTAAATTAATATTAATGGACTTGAATAATATTTGACCCAATATTAGAGCTTCATAGTCCATTGAAGGTCCAATCTTAATTCTCCTACTCAAATAGCTCAAAATAAAGTCCAATTAATGAAAGAGAGAAGAAAATATTTTGCTATATTTCCATGCTTATATTTTCGAAAAATATGTGGATAAGAGGAAGGAAAGATTGTCTTGATTTTCTTGTAGATATTTTATGGAAAGAGATAATTATTGTAGGAATACATAATAATCCCATAAATTCAAGAAGTCAAATCTTGACTCCTTTAATCTTGTTATTTTCGAAAATAATAGGATAAAAAGGGGAAGAGATTTTTATGGAAAATTTAATTAAGGAGAAAAGAATATAGGAGATATATTCAAGATTTCTTGGAGACCAAGAAAAGATTTTCTTTCTTATATTTTTGACCTAAAAATTCGATCCCGTCACTCCTATATATAGGGGATGAATTTTTCATTCCTGTCATAATCCAATGTGTTGGAAATATTAGAAATACACAAAGGTGGTAGCATAATATTTTTTGGTTTTCTCTCCTTGTTAAAATCGTTCGTGTGAATCCTCCCACCGGGTTACGTTCGTGAACTTTGGGACATATTTGGGAAGGTACTTTGAGTTGATCCATCGTCTCAACGGTTGTCTCTATAAGAGGTATGTAATCTCGTAACTCCTAGTTCCGCATGTTTAGGATTTACGTGAATTACGTGTACGCATGTTGTTTAATTATTATGTTGAATTGATTTAGGATTAATTCATGTTAGTAATTATTTGTTTAATTTAAATATGTATTTAAAAATCATCTCGAATAGATCCGGGCACCCTAATTTCCCAACACTACTATCATGATCCCTGCTTTGGCTGAGTATCACAATAGCATAACTGGTAGGTCTCCAAACCAATTGCAAAATTTGCAATTCCTAGTTGATTAAACCCAGTTTAATTGGATGTCCCTTAACTTTCGTTTCCCTGCTTTGGCTGAATAAACAAAGTTAAGTTGGTTTACAACCATCAAGCGGCGAGACTACGTGTCCCTATAAAAGTCCCGTTGAATGTAGATCTGAGCAAAAGACTTTGGCCTTAAATAACCAAATGAAATCCCCGGTTTACTTTTAATTTTGATGGGAGACATCTTTTCAATTTAATGAAAAACCATATTTTAGTGAGGATCATTTTTAAGGCGGGGCATTAATTGCTTAATCGAGATCGAACATGTTAATCTACATCACATTTGAGCAATTATTGGGCGCCGCCTACCCAAACATGATTTAGACGGACTAACATTTCTATGGGCGCCGTCTACCCAAACAATAATACGGTCCGACAAATATTGGGCGCCGCCTACCCAAACAATTATAATGTGGACGTAAAAGGCATTTACAGAATATAAAACACGTTAACCAAGTGGGAATTAATAACCCGTTTAATAATTTAAACCATAATTTTAAAATCCAATTTTAAATCAAGTTTTAATAACTAAACTCATTATTAATATTTTGACCTTTAATTAATCCAATTAATTAAGTCCGTCATTAGTCCAACTAATACGTTTTAGTGAGATTTAATAATTCTTTTAAAACGAATTTTAAAATCTAATTTTAAATTCAATTTTAAAATTATTAACTTTCAATAATTAATCCAATTAATTAATATTTGGTCTAACCATAATCCAATCTTGAAATTAAACACTTATTAATTTCTAAAAATTAGATTTTAATTATTTTGTTGTTAGGGGCTCAGGTGCAATTTCCAAAATTGCACGGGAGGGCCTGTCTCAAATCGAATTTGCAAGACAACCCTCCCACATCATCACCCATTTGATTCAGATCCAATCTGAAAAAATTTGAACAATCCAAATCCCTTTTCATCACCCAAACAGTTTATCAACATCATCAAATTCAGTCAACAAACAATTTCGTATTAACCCAGTTTTCAAACAAAAAATCCCAACTCTCATTCAATCATCAACGATTCGACAAAATATGTTTCAATCATCATCGAACAGTATTCGAACAATAAGGGACGAGTTCGTGAAACCAAGCAGCAATGCATCAAGCAAAACCAAAGACGAAACAACAACGAGTCTCCACCGCGCGCGGCGGCGACGACTCGCCCTCCTCGTCGTACGCTACGCGCAGAGCAAACGCGCCGATGAGCATGAATGAGGTCCGGTTCAACCCCAATTTCCACGGTACAAGCTTAATCACCGTCGTTCGTGATGAAATCGACTCAAATCGAGAAACCCTCGTTTGCCCAATCGAACGCGAAAGAAAGGCAAGCAGAACCAGAACGATAGAGCACCGTCGATTGAGTGTCGCGAGCATGCATCGCCGCCGCGTCATCTTAATCGACGCGAAGCTTAGCGACGAAGAGACGAGGACGTCACCATCAGCACAGTCGACGCGATGATACACAACCGTTGCGAGGCGCAGTGTGAGCCGCAGCCTCGAGCGATGTGTCGTTGTCTCCGCCGCTGCCGGCGACACCCGTGAGGGTTCCAAACCCTTAACGAGTGGTGAAGGAGACGCAAACCCAATGAAGAAGACAAAAGGCGTGTGGCAACAAAATAAGATGATACATATATAATAATTATGTATTATCCACGATGGGGTCATACCCCAAATTAAATAATTTGTGCACACCCAAATTACAAATTATTCAATTAAGCAATTATTCAAGAGTCTGATGCTCTGATACCACTGTTGGATTTTAAAGGCACGTAAACACATAATACATGCGCAGCGGAAATAAACAGTTCACCAACAACGAACAATTCATTGCATAATTAAATACGAGTAAACGTAAACAGAATTCTTACAGTAATTCGTATACCGTTTTCTCTACTATGGTGTGCACGTAATCCCCAACCACGAACTTGCACAGATCTGCCAGTGTTGAATCCCGAGATGAATTTGCTAGAAAAATTATAACTCTAGATCTTATGGAGAAATTATGAATTAACATTGTTTGTGAATTCCCAAGAGCTTGTATATAAAGGGAGGCCCAGCTTAAATCTTAAGCTAGCCTGATTGGGAAATAAAATCTCTAATCTTTATTTAAATAAATCTCTACGATTTATTTCCCCATATAAAATCTCTACGGATTTAATTCCCATGTATATCAAATCTCTACGGATTTGATTCCATATATATTAAATCCTATAATAATATTCCATATATTATTATTGGGAATCCTATTTAATTAAATCCAATTTAATTAAACATTAATAATAATTAATTCCAAATTAATCTCTTATTAATTAATTCTCCATAAATTAAATATTAAATTCAATTTAACATTTAATCAACCAACTATAATCTGCAAAGGGGAACTACTTGTTGTGTGACCCATAGGCCCTCATATATCGAGCGATTAGCCAAACTAACGGTCTTAATTGAACCCTGGACAATAAATCAGACATTCTCAATATATGAGGTACATTGCGAGAAACGTGCAACTACCTGTAACTGAAACATGGGCTATTACGATTTCCTTCTTTTATTCGCGAATACTCGATTAGTCTTGAACATGATGAAGTGTCTATTCAAATAACTTAATCAATTTATCTCTAATCACTAATTGATCATGTATGTCACACTTAGCCACAAAGTATAAGTTGACGTGCATCAGCCGATGACTTTGATCCAATTATGATGAGAAGATGAATATTCTCTCTAAATCCACTTTGAGGAATGAATCATATTCTTGGCTCAACTACCACGCATATGCACTTCGTGATGAACTCAATCCAAGTCATATCTACCCATGGAAGGGTGCAAGCGTCGGCCATGGTCAAAGTTCATCATCCCACACATGTCGTGCGTATTGACCTCAAGTCAAAGGAGTATCGCATCGCTCCCACTAACCGAGACACCCGTAGACACATATAGAAGAACTACATCAAACAATTTTTCGGATGGGTATACCAATACCCTCTAAGGTATTTGTGCATCCTTCATGAGATACCTAGTATCTCGTAGTAAGTGAGATCTTACTACACTCTCTAAGAGTATGTTGCAGATCGCACACCAATCTCCATTACATCATCAATATCCCATTCTTGATGATCCTTGATCGGGGCTATTTGAGAGTCATGTTTAAGTCATCTGAGTTCTCACAACCTCAATGACAGCAATGACTCATGGGAACACTTGTATAAATAAATGCAAACAATCAAACATAATATTCAAACAAGTGTATTACCATACATTAATATTAAATGAACTATAATATTAAATCAAACTGAATATCATCAAATATTATGTCCTTACAATAGATTGTCCTTACAATAGATTGTCTCTCAACATTATTATCCATACCGGAAATAAATTTCCACTTGCAAGATTTGGTATGATAAAGGTTCTGAGCCCACCAAGGGGACAAATCAAGCAAGACGTACTTGCACGTGATTCTCCGTATTAAATGTCAGCAATCGTCATGTAATTAATAATATTGCCCAAGATATAAGGTATCGAATCGCATTGACTCTCTTCCCATCATAAGTCAAAGAAATAGTTATTAATTTCACACGATCCTATTTAAGGGACGGAGATTAAGAAATAACGCACCACTGAGGTCTAATTCTTGTATATTCAGTACCAAAGAATTTGCCCTCCTGTAGGTCCTCATTCAATGCACCTAAATGCGCTAGTGTGATCCCTTGGTCAAGACAAGTCAATATGGGTCTCACACTTCAACCGTGACCTAGATTGTCCTCATAACCTCTATCATACCAAATCTTGCAAGTGGAAATTTATTTCCGGTATGGATAATAATGTTGAGTTGTCTTTACTCCAAGGACAAAGATATTAATTAATATAAAGCTTGTTCAGTGGCTTAATTAATTAATGAACTAATATAATCTTAAACGCAGGAAATAATGACCTGGAGCCATATTATATGTGAAATCGTAATATGGGTTAAGATGGATAGTTCAATATTAATATTATAGTGGAGTAAATTAATATTAATGGACTTGAATAATATTTGACCCAATATTAGAGCTTCATAGTCCATTGAAGGTCCAATCTTAATTCTCCTACTCAAATAGCTCAAAATAAAGTCCAATTAATGAAAGAGAGAAGAAAATATTTTGCTATATTTCCATGCTTATATTTTCGAAAAATATGTGGATAAGAGGAAGGAAAGATTGTCTTGATTTTCTTGTAGATATTTTATGGAAAGAGATAATTATTGTAGGAATACATAATAATCCCATAAATTCAAGAAGTCAAATCTTGACTCCTTTAATCTTGTTATTTTCGAAAATAATAGGATAAAAAGGGGAAGAGATTTTTATGGAAAATTTAATTAAGGAGAAAAGAATATAGGAGATATATTCAAGATTTCTTGGAGACCAAGAAAAGATTTTCTTTCTTATATTTTTGACCTAAAAATTCGATCCCGTCACTCCTATATATAGGGGATGAATTTTTCATTCCCAAGTGCAATTCCATGTGTTGGAAATATTAGAAATACACAAAGGTGGTAGCATAATAGTTTTTGGTTTTCTCTCTTGTTAAAATCGTTCGTGTGAATCCTCCCACCGGGTTACGTTCGTGAACTTTGGGACATATTTGGGAAGGTACTTTGAGTTGATCCATCGTCTCAACGGTTGTCTCTATAAGAGGTATGTAATCTCGTAACTCCTAGTTCCGCATGTTTAGGATTTACGTGAATTACGTGTACGCATGTTGTTTAATTATTATGTTGAATTGATTTAGGATTAATTCATGTTAGTAATTATTTGTTTAATTTAAATATGTATTTAAAAATCATCTCGAATAGATCCGGGCACCCTAATTTCCCAACACTACTATCATGATCCCTGCTTTGGCTGAGTATCACAATAGCATAACTGGTAGGTCTCCAAACCAATTGCAAAATTTGCAATTCCTAGTTGATTAAACCCAGTTTAATTGGATGTCCCTTAACTTTCGTTTCCCTGCTTTGGCTGAATAAACAAAGTTAAGTTGGTTTACAACCATCAAGCGGCGAGACTACGTGTCCCTATAAAAGTCCCGTTGAATGTAGATCTGAGCAAAAGACTTTGGCCTTAAATAACCAAATGAAATCCCCGGTTTACTTTTAATTTTGATGGGAGACATCTTTTCAATTTAATGAAAAACCATATTTTAGTGAGGATCATTTTTAAGGCGGGGCATTAATTGCTTAATCGAGATCGAACATGTTAATCTACATCACATTTGAGCAATTATTGGGCGCGCCGCCTACCCAAACATGATTTAGACGGACTAACATTTCTATGGGCGCCGTCTACCCAAACAATAATACGGTCCGACAAATATTGGGCGGCCGCCTACCCAAACAATTATAATGTGGACGTAAAAGGCATTTACAGAATATAAAACACGTTAACCAAGTGGGAATTAATAACCCGTTTAATAATTTAAACCATAATTTTAAAATCCAATTTTAAATCAAGTTTTAATAACTAAACTCATTATTAATATTTTGACCTTTAATTAATCCAATTAATTAAGTCCGTCATTAGTCCAACTAATACGTTTTAGTGAGATTTAATAATTCTTTTAAAACGAATTTTAAAATCTAATTTTTAAATTCAATTTTAAAATTATTAACTTTCAATAATTAATCCAATTAATTAATATTTGGTCTAACCATAATCCAATCTTGAAATTAAACACTTATTAATTTCTAAAAATTAGATTTTAATTATTTTGTTGTTAGGGGCTCAGGTGCAATTTCCAAAATTGCACGGGAGGGCCTGTCTCAAATCGAATTTGCAAGACAGCCCTCCCACAACATCACCCAATTGATTCAGATCCAATCTGAAAAAATTTCGAACAATCCAAATCTCTTTTCATCACCCAAATAGTTTATCAACATCATCAAATTCAGTCAACAAACAATTTCGTATTAACCCAGTTTTCAAACAAAAATCCCAACTCTCATTCAATCATTAACGATTCGACAAAATATGTTTCAATCATCATCGAACAGTATTCGAACAATAAGGGATGAGTTCGTGAAACCAAGCAGCAATGCGTCAAGCAAAACCAAAGACGAAACAACAGCGAGTCTCCACCGCGCGCGGCGGCGACGACTCGCCCTCCTCGTCGTACGCTACGCGCAGAGCAAACGCTCCAATGAGCATGAATCAGGTCCGATTCGACCCCGATTTCCACGGTACAAGCTTAATCACCGTCGTTCGTGATGAAATCGACTCAAATCGAGAAACCCTCGTTTGCCCAATCGAACGCGAAAGAAAGGCAAGCAGAACCAGAACGATAGAGCACCGTCGATTGAGTGTCGCGAGCATGCATCGCCGCCGCGTCATCTTAATCGACGCGAAGCTTAGCGACGAAGAGACGAGGACGTCACCATCAGCACAGTCGACGCGATGATACACAACCGTTGCGAGGCGCAGTGTGAGCCGCAGCCTCGAGCGATGTGTCGTTGTCTCCGCCGCTGCCGGCGACACCCGTGAGGGTTCCAAACCCTTAACGAGTGGTGAAGGAGACGCAAACCCAATGAAGAAGACAAAAGGCGTGTGGCAACAAAATAAGATGATACATATATAATAATTATGTATTATCCACGATGGGGTCATACCCCAAATTAAATAATTTGTGCACACCCAAATTACAAATTATTCAATTAAGCAATTATTCAAGAGTCGATGCTCTGATACCACTGTTGGATTTTAAAGGCACGTAAACACATAATACATGCGCAGCGGAAATAAACAGTTCACCAACAACGAACAATTCATTGCATAATTAAATACGAGTAAACGTAAACAGAATTCTTACAGTAATTCGTATACCGTTTTCTCTACTATGGTGTGCACGTAATCCCCAACCACGAACTTGCACAGATCTGCCAGTGTTGAATCCCGAGATGAATTTGCTAGAAAAATTATAACTCTAGATCTTATGGAGAAATTATGAATTAACATTGTTTGTGAATTAAAGAAACATATATAAAGGGAGGCCCAAACAAATCTTAAAATTTCAAAATTTTGATTGGGAAATAAAATCTCTAATCTTTATTTAAATAAATCTCTACGATTTATTTCCCCATATAAAATCTCTACGGATTTAATTCCCATGTATATCAAATCTCTACGGATTTGATTCCATATATATTAAATCCTATAATAATATTCCATATATTATTATTGGGAATCCTATTTAATTAAATCCAATTTAATTAAACATTAATAATAATTAATTCCAAATTAATCTCTTATTAATTAATTCTCCATAAATTAAATATTAAATTCAATTTAACATTTAATCAACCAACTATAATCTGCAAAGGGGAACTACTTGTTGTGTGACCCATAGGCCCTCATATATCGAGCGATTAGCCAAACTAACGGTCTTAATTGAACCCTGGACAATAAATCAGACATTCTCAATATATGAGGTACATTGCGAGAAACGTGCAACTACCTGTAACTGAAACATGGGCTATTACGATTTCCTTCTTTTATTCGCGAATACTCGATTAGTCTTGAACATGATGAAGTGTCTATTCAAATAACTTAATCAATTTATCTCTAATCACTAATTGATCATGATGTCACACTTAGCAACAAAGTCTAAGTTGACGTGCATCGGCCGATGACTTTGATCCAATTATGATGAGAAGATGAGTATTATCTCTAAATCCACTTTGAGGAATGAATCCTATTCTTGGCTCAACTACCACGCACATGCACTTCGTGATGAACCCAATCCAAGTCATATCTACCCATGGAAGGGTGCAAGCGTCGGTCATGGTCAAAGTTCATCACCCCACACATGTCGTGCATATTGACCTCAAGTCAAAGGAGTATCGCATCGCTCCCACTAATTGAGACACCCGTAGACACATATAGTGGAACTACATCAAACGGTTCCTCGGATGGGTATACCAATACCCTCTAAGGTATTTGTGCATCATCATGAGATACCTAGTATCTCGTAGTAAGTGAGATCTTACTACACTCTCTAAGAGTATGATGCAGATCGCACACCAATATCCATTGCATCATCAATATCCCATTTTTGATGATTCTTAATCGGGACTATTTGAGAGTCATGCTTAAGTCATCTGAGTTTTCACAACCTCAATGACAACAATGACTCATGGGAACACTTGTATAAATAAATGCAAACAATCAAACATAATATTCAAACAAGTGTATTGCCATACATTAATTTTAAATGAACTATAATATTAAATCAAACTGAATATCATCGAGTATTATGTCCTTACAATAGATTGTCTCTAGGACACTAACACTAACATTACTACCTCTCATCTATTCTACCCTTCCTTAAAAGTGACTTCATTATTTCAATTACTAATACAAAACTCGCTCACACAAAAGCGTGCAAACAGTAAAGACGACTTCCAATTTAGGACGAAAGTAGTACAATATTATGAAAAAGAAAAATTGTATGAGACGTTCTCTTATATGAGACAAGTTTCTATCACATATGATCTGTGATGTTATGACCCTACAAGAAACATATTTTTAAGTAAAGTCGGATTTTAATAATAAAGTATAGATTTGTTTTATACATATGACCAATCTTACATAAAACTTCCTCAATGTAAATATACTAGAACAATATCAAGTACGCAACTCAAGTGTATTTTAAATAGTATTAGTTGTTTTACTAAAATGTATACATTGATATGTGTTAGTTATTATCACTAATCAATATTAGTTATGTACTAGTTGCATATTGTATCTGGTACACACAAATGTAACTCAAAAATTAAATTAAGAAAATCTATGTTATTTGAAATACAATTTAATGAGATACTCTAAAAATCAGAATTTGTTCTAGTTAACTGACTTTTTTACTCCCTTCGTCTCACAAAGATTTTCTTCGACTCTTTATTGGTTTTTCAAATTATAGTCTCATTATTTATTAAAAGTTTGAAAATTATATAAAAGACACCTATTTAATTAATGTACGTTAGGATTAATTAAAGCCTATTATATTAATTTGTATTTAATAAATAAGGGTATCAAAAATTTTATAGCCAAATTAAGAATTCCAAGCACAATAAATATTATTTGAGTAGGTCTTCGGTGAATGTTGTTCATAGTATGAAATTTATGTAGTTACACTTATAAACTAATACGATAACATTTATCAATTTATACCGCTGCACTTATAAACTGATATTGTTGGGAAATAAATTTAATAAAGAGGATTTTGATTAGATCCCAAAACCCCTGAGTATGACATGTTCAGGATAATCTTGATAGATGAGTCAGGATTCAGTTTTAGAGTGTTCAGGATATTATCTGCACCGTGTATAGTCGGCAGATATAGTACAGGTTAGTTACTGAAAACTCAGTAAGATACTGAGATACTGAAGACTCAGTAGGATACTGAGAACTGAAGACTCAGAGAACCTGAAGGCTCAGAGAAACCTGAAGACTCAGAGGAAACTGAAGACTCAGAGAACCTGAAGACTCAGAGAAATACTGAAGGCACAGTAATTACTGAAGACTCAGTAATATACTGAATGCTCAGTATATCCTGAATGTTCCGAAGCACTGAAGCTGAGGAATATAGCCGTTGGAATCCAGCTGACGTGGACCAACGAGAGGAAGACAACCAGCCTGAAAAAGCTGCAGAACTTACAGAGAATAGTTTGGATTTGAATGTAATTCTCTCCAACGGTAACATTCAAATCCACACTATAAATACAAGTTCTTCCTTCATTATCAAGTGTGGAAAGTGTGGAAATGCGAAGAAGATAGCAACAATGCTACAGAGCCAAAGAGAGTTAAGCTTTCCCACCCTAGAACAAGTCTATAGATATACAAATATATTCAGTGAGTGTTCTAGAAACCAACCTAAGCAACCCACGATGTATCATAAGCTTAGAGAGATTTTTCCAACCTTAGCATTGAGGCTAAACCATTGTAAGGGAAAATCTCACCATAGTTGGAGACAACACCAAAACCCAAAACCAGTGGTGAAGTGAGGTAGTTGTTAGGCAATCCCGAGTGAGGGTGATAAGTCCCGATTGGAGTGTGAACTCGTTAAACATCTGTAGGCAATCCCGTGGAGGGTGATAAGTCCCGATGGAGTGTGAACTCGTTAAACATCTAAGAGTTTGAGTTAGTAAACTACAGAGGTAGTCAGAAAGCTCAGGGTCGGGTTGAGTAAGTAAACTACGCGGAGTAGTCAGAAAACTCAGGGCCGAGTTGAGTAAGTAAACTACGCGAGGTAGTCAGAAAGCTCAGAAGTTGATAAGGAATTTCCCTAGAGAGGGAGAGTGGATGTAGGAGCTTGAGTCTCCGAACCACTATATATCGTTTTGTTGTTTACTGCTTTATGTTTATACTTGTCATATGCATCTAGTTATAAGCAAAACACAACACATGAGCTTAAAACGCAAAAATTGGTATCACTCTGCCCTCATCCCTGTTTTATATGCACCGAAATGAAACGTTTTGCTTCCGCACGCGCAAGATAGGTTTTCCCACCGGGACCAACAAGTGGTATCAGAGCAGGAGTTCAAAAGATCACTTATTTCAGAAGTGATCACCTGGACTGATCCAATTTTTTTTAAAAAAAACCTGTCTCTGATCTGATATCAACAAGTGGTATCAAAGCAGCAATAAGGGATGATGAAAGCAGCAATAAGGGATGAAAAGAGTTGATTTGAGAAGATGAAATCATGGAAAAGGGGGTAAAGGTGTTTGCCGAAAGTCTCACCGGAAACCAGGGTTCACCAGGATACATAATTCTACAAAGAAGATAAGTATGGTGAATGAGTTATGTTGTGTAAAATATTGGTCCAATTTATAGAGGCCAAGCAAGGGTGCAGATGCAAATTCGAGTTCTCAAAGCCTTTTTAGAGAAATTTGCATCACAAAGACAGCGTGTAGAAATCACGCGACCGATAATTGGATAAAGTTACGGCGGATTGACATATCAAGGAGTGCCAGACGAAATCTACGCATGTCAAATCGCACCAACTTAGGAAATAGAGTCTACTACTCTAGACTAAGTTATGGCAGTAACACTTTCCAAGAAATTGACTTAAATCTGAGGAGAATCAGATTAGGTCAAACAAAAATCTGATTACAGTCAAAGCTGATATAATGAAGAAAATCAGCTGAGCTTGAAAAATCAGATATATCGGTCTATATCAGTTGAAAGGGGACTTCAACTTGAGGGGGAACTCACGGAATCAAAAGTAGATGATTGAGATCAGACGAGGCTGCAGACAAGACTGATCAAGATCAGATGAGTTAGATGAGTTCCAGAGTGAACTGATGAGCTGTGCAGAATCAGAAGTGAAGAAAAGCTAAAGCCAGCAAATCAGAAGAGAAGGTTGCAAATCAGATGATGAGCAAAAAGGACTGATCAAGATCAGACGTGATCGAGATCAGATATGATAATGAGCAGATAAGACTGATCGAGATCAGACGTGATCAAGATCAGATTTGATAAACCTGATATGCTAACTTGATATAATAACCTGATGTTATTCTGATATGTTGATCTAAAGATGTGTTGATCTAATCAGTCGAACTGATCAGATCAGGCAATGAAGAAATCAGATAGCCTGGGTAGAAGTGATCTGAAGCTCAGTAAGTAAAGTGAAACTGAGACTCAGTATAAGGTCAAAAGACCTGAAGGATCAGGAGGTCTGAAGTCAGAAGAAACTGAACTCAGTCAGCATGAGTGTCAGTATGCCTGATCAGACAAAGTCCGTAGAAGAAGTAATGAGGAGCCGAGCTGAAGACAGAAGACTGAAGATCAAGACTGAGGACTTGTAATTCTTTATGTTTTTGTCTTTATTTCTTTGATAAGTTCATTGTAATCTGTAACTGATAACATATAATCAATGAAACCTTTATCTTTATGCTCAAAGATAATACCTCATTATCTTTTTACATGTCTTTTATTTTGATATGCCTGATTGAATGTCTCTGATCTGACTGTATGCTCATATAAGGGGGAAACTATATGATGCTATGGGAAATTGTTTAAGTATTTGGTAATGATCTATTTAAGAAAGATTCATTACTGAAGAAATCTGCTGAATGATTTAAATTGATTAGAGATTTACCATTCTTGTAATAGGAAAAACTGAAACCTGAGTATAGGTTATATGTTTGTAACAAGATAGGTTTTGGCATCATCAAAAAGGGGGAAATTGTTGGGAAATAAATTTAATAAAGAGGATTTTGATTAGATCCCAAAACCCCTGAGTATGACATGTTCAGGATAATCTTGATAGATGAGTCAAGATTCAGTTTTAGAGTGTTCAGGATATTATCTGCACCGTGTATAGTCGGCAGATATAGTACAGGTTAGTTACTGAAGACTCAGTAAGATACTGAGATACTGAAGACTCAGTAGGATACTGAGAACTGAAGACTCAGAGAACCTGAAGGCTCAGAGAAACCTGAAGACTCAGAGGAAACTGAAGACTCAGAGAACCTGAAGACTCAGAGAAATACTGAAGGCACAGTAATTACTGAAGACTCAGTAATATACTGAATGCTCAGTATATCCTGAATGTTCCGAAGCACTGAAGCTGAGGAATATAGCTGTTGGAATCCAGCTGACGTGGACCAACGAGAGGAAGACAACCAGCCTGAAAAAGCTGCAGAACTTACAGAGAATAGTTTGGATTTGAATGTAATTCTCTCCAACGGTAACATTCAAATCCACACTATAAATACAAGTTCTTCCTTCATTATCAAGTGTGGAAAGTGTGGAAATGCGAAGAAGATAGCAACAATGCTACAGAGCCAAAGAGAGTTAAGCTTTCCCACCCTAGAACAAGTCTATAGATATACAAATATATTCAGTGAGTGTTCTAGAAACCAACCTAAGCAACCCACGATGTATCATAAGCTTAGAGAGATTTTCCCAACCTTAGCATTGAGGCTAAACCATTGTAAGGGAAAATCTCACCATAGTTGGAGACAACACCAAAACCCAAACCCAGTGGTGAAGTGAGGTAGTTGTTAGGCAATCCCGAGTGAGGGTGATAAGTCCCGATTGGAGTGTGAACTCGTTAAACATCTGTAGGCAATCCCGTGGAGGGTGATAAGTCCCGATGGAGTGTGAACTCGTTAAACATCTAAGAGTTTGAGTTAGTAAACTACAGAGGTAGTCAGAAAGCTCAGGGTCGGGTTGAGTAAGTAAACTACGCGGAGTAGTCAGAAAACTCAGGGCCGAGTTGAGTAAGTAAACTACGCGAGGTAGTCAGAAAGCTCAGAAGTTGATAAGGAATTTCCCTAGAGAGGGAGAGTGGATGTAGGAGCTTGAGTCTCCGAACCACTATATATCGTTTTGTTGTTTACTGCTTTATGTTTATACTTGTCATATGCATCTAGTTATAAGCAAAACACAACACATGAGCTTAAAACGCAAAAATTGGTATCACTCTGCCCTCATCCCTGTTTTATATGCACCGAAATGAAACGTTTTGCTTCCGCACGCGCAAGATAGGTTTTCCCACCGGGACCAACAAGTGGTATCGAGGCGGGGAGTTCAAAAGATCACTTATTTCGTGTGATCACCGGATCGATCCATTTTTTTAAAAAAACCTGTCTCTGATCTGATATCAACAAGTGGTATCAAAGCAGCAATAAGGGATGATGAAAGCAGCAATAAGGGATGAAAAGAGTTGATTTGAGAAGATGAAATCATGGAAAAGGGGGTAAAGGTGTTTGCCGAAAGTCTCACCGGAAACCAGGGTTCACCAGGATACATAATTCTACAAAGAAGATAAGTATGGTGAATGAGTTATGTTGTGTAAAATATTGGTCCAATTTATAGAGGCCAAGCAAGGGTGCGATGCAAATTCGAAGTTCTCAAAGCCTTTTTAGAAATTTGCATCACAAAAGACAAATATGTAGAAATCACGCGACCGATAATTGGATAAAGTTACGGCGGATTGACATATCAAGGAGTGCCAGACGAAATCTACGCATGTCAAATCGCACCAACTTAGGAAATAGAGTCTACTACTCTAGACTAAGTTATGGCAGTAACACTTTCCAAGAAATTGACTTAAATCTGAGGAGAATCAGATTAGGTCAAACAAAAATCTGATTACAGTCAAAGCTGATATAATGAAGAAAATCAGCTGAGCTTGAAAAATCAGATATATCGGTCTATATCAGTTGAAAGGGGACTTCAACTTGAGGGGGAACTCACGGAATCAAAAGTAGATGATTGAGATCAGACGAGGCTGCAGACAAGACTGATCAAGATCAGATGAGTTAGATGAGTTCCAGAGTGAACCCGATGAAATTTGTCGCGAATCGGCGTGAAGAAAAAGCTAAAACCAAAGAAATCGTCGAAGAGAAGGTTGCAAATCAGATGATGAGCAAAAAGGACTGATCAAGATCAGACGTGATCGAGATCAGATATGATAATGAGCAGATAAGACTGATCGAGATCAGACGTGATCAAGATCAGATTTGATAAACCTGATATGCTAACTTGATATAATAACCTGATGTTATTCTGATATGTTGATCTAAAGATGTGTTGATCTAATCAGTCGAACTGATCAGATCAGGCAATGAAGAAATCAGATAGCCTGGGTAGAAGTGATCTGAAGCTCAGTAAGTAAAGTGAAACTGAGACTCAGTATAAGGTCAAAAGACCTGAAGGATCAGGAGGTCTGAAGTCAGAAGAAACTGAACTCAGTCAGCATGAGTGTCAGTATGCCTGATCAGACAAAGTCCGTAGAAGAAGTAATGAGGAGCCGAGCTGAAGACAGAAGACTGAAGATCAAGACTGAGGACTTGTAATTCTTTATGTTTTTGTGTTTATTTCTTTGATAAGTTCATTGTAATCTGTAACTGATAACATATAATCAATGAAACCTTTATCTTTATGCTCAAAGATAATACCTCATTATCTTTTTACATGTCTTTTATTTTGATATGCCTGATTGAATGTCTCGATCCGACCAGATGCTCATATAAGGGGGAAACTATATGATCTTTATGGGAAATTGTTTAAGTATTTGGTAATGATCTATTTAAGAAAGATTCATTCTTGAAGAAATCTATTTGAATGATTTAAATTGATTAGAGATTTACCATTCTTGTAATAGGAAAAAATCAAACCCGAAAGTATAGGTTATATGTTTGTAACAAGATAGGTTTTGGCATCATCAAAAAAAGGAAATTGTTGGGAAATAAATTTAATAAAGAGGATTTTGATTAGATCCCAAAACCCCCGAGTATGACATGTTCAGGATAATCTTGATAGATGAGTCAAGATTCAGGTTTTAGAGTGTTCGAGGATATTATCTCGCACTGTATAGTCGGCAGATATAGTACAAAGTTAATTCTCAAGACTCGAGAAGATCTTGAGATATCAAGACTCAATGAGATACCGAGAATCAAGACTCGAGAGAACTCAAGGCTCGGAGAAACCTCGAAGACTCGGAGGAAATCAAGACTCGTAGAACTCAAGACTTCGTGAGAAATACCAAGGCACAAGAATTATCAAGACTCAAGAATATATCTTGAATGCTCGAAGATATCCTCAAATGTTCCAAGCAATCAAGCCGAGGAATATAGCCATTGGAATCCAAATGACGTGGACCAACGAGAGGAAGACAACCAAATGAAAAAGTCTGCAGAACTTCTAGAGAATAGTTTGGATTTGAATGTAATTCTCTCCAACGGTAACATTCAAATCCACACTATAAATACAAGTTCTTCCTTCATTATCAAGTGTGGAAAGTGTGGAAATGCTAAGAAGATAGCAACAATGCTCTGAGCCAAAGAGAGTTAAGCTTTCCCACCCTAGAACAAGTCTATAGATATACAAATATATTCAAATGAGTGTTCTAGAAACCAACCTAAGCAACCCACGATGTATCATAAGCTTAGAGATTTTCCCAACCTTAAAGATTGAGGCTAAACCATTGTAAGGAAAATCTCACCATAGTTGGAGACAACACCAAAACCCAAACCCAGTGGTGAAGTGAGGTAGTTGTTAGGCAATCCCGAGTGAGGGTGATAAGTCCCGATTGGAGTGTGAACTCGTTAAACATCTGTAGGCAATCCCGTGGAGGGTGATAAGTCCCGATGGAGTGTGAACTCGTTAAACATCTAAGAGTTTGAGTTAGTAAACTACAGAGGTAGTCAGAAAGCTCAGGGTCGGGTTGAGTAAATAAACTACGCGGAGTAGTCAGAAAACTCAGGGCCGAGTTGAGTAAGTAAACTACGCGAGGTAGTCAGAAAGCTCAGAAGTTGATAAGGAATTTCCCTAGAGAGGGAGAGTGGATGTAGGAGCTTGAGTCTCCGAACCACTATATATCGTTGTGTTGTTTACTGCTTTATGTTTATACTTGTCATATGCATCTAGTTATAAGCAAAACACAACACATGAGCTTAAAACGCAAAAATTGGTATCACTCTGCCCTCATCCCTGTTTTATATGCACCGAAATGAAACGTTTTGCTTCCGCACGCGCAAGATAGGTTTTCCCACCGGGACCAACAGATATCATAACGTTATATACTATATTCATTGATTTATAAGAGTGGTGATATCATTTTATAAGTGTCATAGTATCAATTTCATAGTATGAACAATTTTACAAAAAAATTTGTAATATTATTTTATTAATATGTGTGAAAAGTTAAAGGGGACCTTCTTTATGGTACATCTATAGTATTTTAATATAAATTTCCCTAAATAGTACTAATATTAATTCTTTTTTCCTAAATTAATTAATCATTATAACTTTAAAATTTTATAATATCCATTACAATATAAATGACATAAATTTGTACAAGACAGTCTCATGCATAAAACGAGATCACATATATGTATTATATAATCTGTGGACTTTGACTTATGACTCTATCCTAATTATGTCTAACTAAAATTTGGTACAAATACTAAAGTGGAGATCTGTTTCGTACATAAGACCAGTCTCCATTTCATACTATGGTGTACCATATATGTATAGTGTAAAGAATTAAATTTTAAAATATTAAAATTTTAAGTACAATATTAAAGACATGTACTTTTATGCACTAGTTTCACCATGTACGCACTAGTGCATTTTAAAATAGAATTAATTGTTTTACTAAAATATATTAGTTTACGTTAACTATTATCACTAAATAGTACTTTTCCCTCTTATTTTTTATTGCTCAAAATCCAAAAATGGATGTCCTTATATAATTTTCTCTTTCCATAAATGGTAAAAAATAATTTATCCTCTCAAACAAACCCCTTACAAATATCTTTAAATTATGTCTCATGCCACTGACGCTTACACACAAAAATATTTACTTTTTTCTCATTCTCTAGAAAGGACCAAATCACCCTCTCAACAAAAAACAAATTTATCCATCTTAATACTAATAAACAATTTCCACATTAAAATTCGCGTCATTTTACCTTGAGCAATTAAAAACTGGATGGAGGTAGTATTAGTTATGCATCACTTGTATGTGAAACTAGTGCACCAAAATTTAACTCAAAACTAAATTAAGAAAATCTATAATATTTAAAAGACAATGTAACGAAATGTTCTAAAATTCAACAGTTTATTCTAATTAATTGAATTTTACTCGCTTCGTCCAATAAGATCGCCCTCATTTATTTTTTGGTTTATCTCGAATTATAATCTCATTCTTTATTAAAAGTATGTAAATAATTTAAATACCCTTATTTAATGTACATTGCGATTAAAATTTATTATTTTTGTATTAAATAAATGAGGATATATCAAAATGTTAATAAGAAAGTGAAGATTATAAGCACAGTAAATAGTATTATATTGGTCTATGTGAAAAAATGAAATAAGATATCTTTGTGGGACGGATAAAGTACTTTAATATAAATTTCCCTAAATAGTACCACTATGAATTCTTTTTTCCTAAAATATTTAGTCACTATAACTCTCAAATTTGAAACCTTACAATATAGATAAAAAAAAAATTGTATGAGACGGTCTCATACTTGAAACGAATTTCCGTCACATATATATTACATGATATGTGGACTTATGACCCTACTAAAATCATATTTAAAACTTAAGTAAAGATATGTTTTAAACATAAAATCAGACAAAATATAGATATATTATCATTAAACGATACTACCTCCGTCCCAAACTCGATTGCCACATTACTGTGTGCTCGAATTTTAAGAAAAAGTGATAAAGTGTTGAGGTAGAAAGAGTTGGTTATTAGTATTTTATGTGATAAATGTTGGGGAATTAATTGCACGGATCTATTCGGGATGAATATTTAAATATAAATTTAATTCTAACAATTATTACTAGCATGAATTAATCATATATTAATTCAAATAATAATTCAACAACAAATCATGCATATAAACAGTTCACGTAAATCCTACGCATGCGGAATTACTACGAGTTTACGTGAACGTACCTCTTGGAATGGCAATGGACTCGTCGATGAAAACACACCAAAAAGTCTTCCCAAGTATTCCCTTAGTCCTTGCTCGACAATCCGGTGGAAGGATGCTCGCGAACAATTAACAAAAGGAAAAATAAAAAATTATTGCACCACCTTTGTGGATTTACTAATTTTTCCAGGACATGGAATTGTACACTACTCACAATTGACGTTTTTCGAAAATACACAATCTGTCGAAGTTTCAAAATATTTGATATTTTATCGACGCTGATATTTTTCCAAAAAACCAATTTTCGTGTTCACTTGGGGATGAAACATTCATCCCCTATTTATAATGAGCTGGTGGTCGAAAATTTGGGGAAAAATAATATGGGAAAATCTTTTTCTTGATCTCCAAGAAATCTTGAATATATCTCATTTATTATTTTCTCCATAATTAAAATATTCCACAAAAAATCCCAACTCCTATTGTTATGGGATATTTCGAAATTTTAAGGAAAATGAAACCAAGATTTGGATC
The DNA here is from genome assembly GCA_037126765.1 of Stenogyne calaminthoides. Lineage (NCBI taxonomy): Eukaryota > Viridiplantae > Streptophyta > Magnoliopsida > Lamiales > Lamiaceae > Stenogyne > Stenogyne calaminthoides. Next base: position 22,762,284 of record JBBCBC010000024.1, on the reverse strand, counting down.
TTCTTGTATTTATGAGATATTCTTGTATTCAAAGTATACATATCTTCCATAATATATTTTCAAGAAAATCAAGAAAATCTTTCTCTCCCTTAATTATTCAAAATTTTCGAAATTTCATAGCAAATAACCAAGTGGGAGATTTCTTGAATTTAATGAGATAATCTTGTATTCCAAGAATACATATCTTCATTCCATAACAAAATTCAAATAAAATATTTCTCCCCTTTTATTTACTATTTTCGAAATTTAGGAAAAAATAGGCAACAAAAATTTATTTTATTTTTAAACACCTTTTTCAGTTATTGGACTTTATGTTGGGCTACTTGAGGGGCCTTTAGGAGAATTAAGATTGGACCTTCCAATGGATCTTGAGTTATCAATATTGAGCCACAATATTATTCAAGCCCATAAATATTAATTAATCCCACTACATAATTAATATTGCACTATCCATCTTAACCCATATTACAGTTAATATGGCTCCCGGTTATTATTTCCCGTGTTTAAGATTATCTAGCCCATTAATTAATTCAAGCCACTGAAATAGCTTTCCATTAATTAATATCTTTTGTCCTTGGTAAAGGAACGGTTCAACATTATTATCCATACCGGAAACTAGTTCCACTTGCAAGATTTGGAATGATAAATCTTATGAACCTCCCAAGGGGGCAAATCGAACAAGCGTACTTGCACACGATTCTCCGTATTAAATCTTAGCAATCGCATGTGACCAATAATATTGCCCAAGATATAAAGTATTGAATCTCGTTGATTCTCTACCATGATAAGTCAAAGCAATAGTTACCAACCACACGTGATTCTATTTAAGGGACGAAGATTAAGAAATAACGAACCACTGAGGTCTAATTCTTCCTTGTTCAGTTCTGAAGAATTTGTCCTCCTGTAGGTCCTATTCAGTGCATCGGTCATGCACTAGTGTAATCTCTTGGTCAAGACAAGCCAATCTGAGCCTTACACTTCAACCTTTCACGATGGATTGTTCATTTCCATCTAGGTCGTGAATGGTGTACTTTTGGTTACAAGGGACTGTTAATTTAATCTTCTGTGATCCGGTATCACTAAATTAACTACAATGTACCACGTACTATTTATTGAACAGTTATGCAGTAAATATATGTAACATTCGATGATATTTAAAGCATCAGTGATAAACAATTTATTTCAGTAAATAAGTCCGAAATTCAGTTTTGATTATACAAAGTAAAAACATACTTTCCAGTATAATCCCAACAATCTCCCACTTATACTTAAAGTCTGCTTTTAAGTATACTACAGTATGTCTCGTGTAGTTCCTAATACGTGACATCTAATGTCACCTACACGAACCTAATAATTTCTCCCACTTATACTCAAAGTAGATTGGCAACGGTCTTGACACCCATTCCTTCCACATGTCTCTCGAATGTATTCTGAGGCAGACCCTTTGTGAATGGATCTGCTAGGTTGTCTTCTGACGCGATTTTTGTCACCTCTATATCTCCTCTCTTAACGATTTCTCGTATAAGATGGTATTTCCTTTCAATGTGTTTGCTGGCCTTGTGGGCTCTTGGTTCCCTTGAATTTGCAATTGCTCCGGCATTGTCACAATAAACGGTGATTGTGCTGGGCAAATTCGGAACTACGTCCAAGTCCACTAGGTAGTTCTTGAGCTAAACCGCTTCTTTCGCTGCCTCGCAAGCAGCTACATATTCGGCTTCCATGGTAGAATCTGCGATGCATTTCTGCTTAACGCTTCTCCATGTCATGGCTCCTCCCCCCATGCAAAACACACTACAAGAGGTAGATTTTCTGGAATCTAAGTCTGATTGGAAATCCGAGTCCATGTAGCCGATGGGGATTAGACTATCTGACTGATAAATTAACATTCTATCTCGAGTTCTTTTCAGATACTTCAGAATGTTTTTAACTGCCGTCCAATGTTCTTTCCCCGGGGTTACTTTGATATCTTGCCACCATGCCAACGGCAAAGCTGATATCTGGTCTCGTACACAGCATTGCATACATAAGGCTTTCGACAGCCGAAGCATATGGAATGTCTTTCATGTCATCTATCTCCTTTTGTGTCTTAGGGCACATTTCCTTGGATAGATGGATTCCATGTCTGAAAGGTACGAAGCCTTTCTTGGAATCCTGCATGATGAATCGTTTCAAGACAGTGTCTATGTATGAAGCTTGCGATAAGCCTATCATCTTTTTCTTGCGATCTCGAGTGATCTTGATCCCAAGGATGTGCGCGGCTTCCCTAAGTCCTTCATATCAAACTGTTTTGAAAGTCATGCCCTTACGTATGATAACACCTTTACATCGTTCCCGATGATCAGAATGTCGTCTACTTATAGTACTAAGAATACCAATGCAGTTCCGACAAGCTTCTTGTACACACAACTTTCGAACTCGTTTTGATCAAACCCATAAGACTTTATAACATGATCAAAACATTGGTTCCAAGCTCTGGATGCATGTTTGAGTCCGTAAATGGACTTCATGAGCTTACAAACTAGGTGTTCTTTGTCTTTTTCAATGAAGCCTTAGGGTTGTTGCATATAGATTTCTTCATCAAGACTTCCGTTAAGGAAAGCTATGTTGATATCCATTTGCCAGATTTCAAAATTGAGATGCGCAGCAATCGACAAGAGAATCCGGATGGACTTGAGCATTGCTACAGGTGAAAGGGTTTCCTCATAGTCGATCCCTTCTTTCTGAGTATAACCTTTCGCCACAAGCCTTGCCTTGAAGGTTTCCACCTTCCCGTCCGGTCTCTTGTATACCCACTTGCAACCCATGGGTTTGACCCCATTAAGTGGTTCGACTAGCTCCCACACTCTGTTATGATCCATAGAACCCACTTCGGCTTTCATTGCTGTTTTCCAAGAAACCGCATCCTTGTCTTGGATTGCCTCGTCATATGTCCATGGGTCTGATTCGTCTTGTTCGGGAATCAAGTCCAAGGACTCTTCTATCCCCATGAATCTCTCGGGCTGTCTCACAACCCTTCCACTATGACGAGGTTCCGGTTGTGTAAGTGTGTCGTTTGGTATGTCATCTTGTACAGTTGGCACTGAGGTTAGCCCCTTTAGCTCATTTAAGGTAATCTCACTTCTGGGTCTTCTTTTGTTCATATAGTCTTCTTCCAAAAATCTAAAGTGGGTGCTTATTACCACCTTTTGATCTTCGAGACCATAGAACATACACCCTTTTGTTCCCTCGGGGTATCCTGCAAACAACCTTAATTCTGATCGAGGATCCAATTTTCCGGCTTCCTTGTCCAACACGTAGGCCGGACACCCCCAAATTTTCATGTGTCTCAAACTGGGCTTGCGCCCGGTCCACAATTCTTTGGGAGTTTTGGGAACCGATTTGGATGGCACCAAGTTCAGAATGTAAGCCGATGTTTCCAAGGCATGACCCCAGAACGACTTGGGAAGATCCGCATAACTCATCATAGATCTAACCACTTCCAAAAGAGTTTTGTTTCTACGCTTTGCAACCCCGTTTTGTTGAGGGGTTCCGGGTGGAGCCAGCTGGGATGCAATCCCATCATCAGACAAGTAGTTCAAAAACTCATCGCTGAGGTACTCGCCTCCATGATCGGATCGTAGAGACTTGATAAGTTTTTCCCTATGATTCTCTACTTGAGCCTTAAATTCTTTGAATTTCTCAAAGGTCTCAGATTTATGCTTCATAAGGAAAATATAACCGTACCTTGAGTAGTCATCAATAAAAGTGACGAAATACTCATAACCTCCCCTTGCTTTGGTTGACATTGGACCACATACGTCTGTGTGAACGATTTCTAACACTTCTTTGGCTCTATTCCCCTTAGCTCCGAATGCCCTCTTGGTCATTTTACCCTCCAAACATGATTCGCAGGTTGGGATTGGTTCAACTTGGAGAGACTCCAGTGAACCATTTTCTACCAACCTTTGGATATGTCCCAATCTTAGATGCCATAGAAGTGTCTCGTTCACATTTTCTTTTATCGGAAGCAGTTGATGTGTTATAGGATACATTTCGTGAGTGGTGTGCACAGTTAATTGTATAGAGATTTTCCATCAATGTCCCATAACAGATACACTCATCATTTCAAGAAATGATTTCATTCTTATTAGAAGAAACTAAGTGTCTATTAACAGAATTTTAGAAACTGAAAGTGAATTCTTTCTAAAACTGGGAACATAAAGAACATCTCTTAAAATTAGAACTCTGTCTTCAAAATACAGGTGTACTTCTCCCACTGCTTCAGCTGCCACTCTCGTAGCATCGCCCAGTGTGATGAGGATCTCACTGCCACTAAGTTGTCGTATCAGTTTGAACCCGTGAAGCAAACATGATTAGTGGATCCCGTATCAACTACCCACGAATGAGAAGTATACGCCGCTAAACAAGTTTCAACAATTAGTGCGTGAGAATTACCTTTCTTTCCGGCCCTTTTGGGGTTGGAACAGGCAAACCTCCATTGTCCTCTTTCACCACAGCTTAAGCACTTCCTCTTTGGATTTTCCTTGACACCACCAGCATTCGTCATCTTATCATTGCCCTTGGCAACAGTTGAGTCCGATTGCTTATGGCCTTTGGTCACCTTCTTCTTCTTGTCATCCCTTGGCCTAGAAGATGAAGACGGACCACTTGCCGTCAAAGCTTGAGTTTGGTGCCCTATCAACATCTTTGCCTAGACCAAAGCTTACAACAAATCAGCTTACGAGGCAAAATTGCTCAGAAACTTTTGGGCAGAGAATGAAGTACCAAATTCATCTGAGTTTCCAGATTATAATATGTACTAAGAACTTCAAGTTTGTTCTGATGGTCCATCAATTTTGAGGACGTAATCCCTTACGGGTTTGCCCTCCACCAATTTTAGCGACGACATCTCTCGCAAGGTGATCTGGCGAGTCTCGCATTTTTGACTCGTCAGTTGGCTCATCTGATTTTAGTGTGTCAAGAATCCACTTGTGCTTTTGTGCAGTTAGGACAATTATAATTTTCTGTTTCCAATCAATATAATTTCCATACTTATTCTATTGACTTTAAGTATAATAGCAGTGGATTAAAAGGTAACGACATGCTGAACTGAAATAAATAATAATATGCATAAGCATAAATATATCACAAGGTTCGATCACATGTTTCATATTTCTCAAAAAAAATATGAACATGCATCAGCCAACATCTCAAAACAGTTTAAATAAGCCACGTGGGGTGGGTCATTATTTAAACACATTCAAGCAGGTTATAAACAAGAACAGTTACAAACCTTTAATATCCAGATTAATAGTTGGCTCTCATTGACCAATATAAAATTGACAGGGACTTCGGAGAAGTATATGCATATCAATTTTATACCTAAGTAATAACCATGATTAAATACAGAATTATTATTTCGCTTTGAACGAGCCTCGTGGGGAGGATCATCGTCGCCACTAGTAATAATCCACAATCATCCATCTTGAATTTATTCATGTGAAAGCTATCTTTTGACCGTCCCGTGGGGGGAATTTCTCCAAAAGAATTCACAAATAAATAAATCATGGAGGTCAAAATTAATTCAATTTTATTATCCGGAATAAAATTGTCAATTAATTATTTAAACATATTTAGTAATTTTTGAAGGTGAGATTTTTCATTGGGCAATTCTCATGCAAACACATTTAAACAAATTAAATAAAGCACAAGAAATCACAACAATAAATCAAGCAAAGCGGAAAAATAAACATATTGGGCACAAATTATCCAATTGTCATGGTTTGATTTTTCTTGGCTTGATTTTGAAGAAACGTCGTCTTGAATTTCTCCCACTCAATCGTCTCGAAAAGAACTCCGTCTCGAAACGCCACGCCAAGGAGCTCGCAGCCGGGATGCACGCCCACATCTGCCGGTCCTTGGCGAGCGATCATCCGTCTCCGTCTTTGGCAACACGGCGGTATCGCCCATCGGTGCTTTCGGCGACCTCGGCGAGAAGCTTCGCCCGCGCCATACTGCGGCCTCGGCGAGGTTCGGCCCGGCAGCGTGCTACGCTAACCTCGCCTCGCCCGAGAACTTCAGCGGCGCCAGCGTCACTTTCGCGCCCGTCACGCCTCGCCTTAATCGCCCGTCCACCCGCAGTATTAGCCTTACCCCTGTGCCGCCCAGATGCTTGACCTAACCCTTCGCGTCGCTCGGCCCTCGCCAAGCCCCGCCCGATGCGTGCTGCATGGATTCGCGTCGCGCGTTATCCCTGTACGTTTAAACTCGGCGCCGCGCCCGCCTAAGGTTACGGATCTATCCTTTAATTTTTCATCTCCTCCTCGTTCCGATCCGATTACAATTTATTTACAAAATAAATAAACCTAGATCTAGACTAGTCTATTACATTTGATCAAATCAAACAAAATCCTAATCTCTTTCGTGGATTTTCTCCGCGAGGCAATCTGGTCGAGCGAATCGAATTAAAAAATCACAATTTATATGCATGCATAAATAAACACATTAAATTCCATGACAATTTGATACCTGCAAAAAAAATCTAGCAATTCTACTATCCAATTTCAAATTTAATGAAAATGAATTAAATTACAATTTAAAATTCAGAGCCCGAAACCGAGGCTCTGATACCAGTTGTTGGGGAATTAATTGCACGGATCTATTCGGGATGAATATTTAAATACAAATTTAATTCTAACAATTATTACTAGCATGAATTAATCCTATATTAATTCAAATAATAATTCAACAACAAATCATGCATATAAACAACACGTAAATCCTACGATCTTGAATTACTACTGAGTTTACGTGAACGTACCTCTTGGAATGGCAATGGACTCGTCGATGAAAACACACCAAAAAGCCTTCCCAAGTATTCCCTTAGTCCTTGCTCGACAATCCGGTGGAAGAATGCTCGCGAACAATTAACAAAAGGAAAAATAAAAAATTGTTGCACCACCTTTGTGGATTTACTAATTTTTCCAAAGACATGGAATTGTACACTACTCTCACAATTGACGTTTTTTAAATACACAATCATCAAACGCTTTCAAAATATTTGATATTTTATCGACGCTGATATTTTTCCGAAAAACCAATTTTCGTGTTCACTTGGGGATGAAACATTCATCCCCTATTTATAATGAGCTGGTGGTCGAAAATTTGGGGAAAAATAATATGGGAAAATCTTTTTCTTGATCTCCAAGAAATCTTTAATATATCTCATATATTCTTTTCTCCATAATTAAAATATTCAACAAAAAATCTCAACTCCTCTTGTTATGGGATATTTCGAAATTTTAAGGAAAAAGAAACCAAGATTTGGATCTTCTTGAATTTATGAGATATTCTTGTATTCCAAGAATACATATCTTCCATAATATCTTTTCAAGAAAATCAAGAAAATATTTCTCTCCCTTAATTATTCAAAATTTTCGAAATTTCATAGCAAATAACCAAGTGAGAGATTTCTTGAATTTAATGAGATAATCTTGTATTCCAAGAATACATATATTCATTCCATAACAAAATTCAAAGAAAATCTTTCTCCCCTTTTATTTACTATTTTCGAAATTTAGGAAAAAATAGGCAACAAAAATTTATTTTATTTTTAAACACATTTTTCAGTTATTGGACTTTATGTTGGGCTACTTGAGGGGCCTTTAGGAGAATTAAGATTGGACCTTCCAATGGATCTAGAATTATCAATATTGAGCCACAATATTATTCAAGCCCATAAATATTATTTAATCCCACTACATAATTAATATTGCACTATCCATCTTAACCCATATTACAGTTAATATGGCTCCCGGTTATTATTTCCCGTGTTTAAGATTATCTAGCCCATTAATTAATTCAAGCCACTGAAATAGTTTTCCATTAATTAATATCTTTTGTCCTTGGTAAAGGAACGGTTCAACATTATTATCCATACCGGAAACTAGTTCCACTTGCAAGATTTGGTGTGATAAATCTTATGAACCTCCCAAGGGGGCAAATCGAACAAGCGTACTTGCACACGATTCTCCGTATTAAATCTTAGCAATCGCATGTGACCAATAATATTGTCCAAGATATAAAGTATTGAATCTCGTTGATTCTCTACCCGTGATAAGTCAATGCAATAGTTACCAACCACACGTGATCCTATTTAAGGGACGAAGATTAAGAAATAACGCTCCACTAGGGTCTAATTCTTCCTTGTTCAGTTCTGAAGAATTTGTCCTCCTGTAGGTCCTATTCAGTGCATCAGTCATGCACTAGTGTAATCTCTTGGTCAAGACAAGTCAATCTGAGCCTTACACTTCAACCTTTCACGATGGATTGTTCATTTCCATCTAGGTCGTGAATGGTGTACTTTTGGTTACAAGGGACAGTTAATTTAATCTTCTGTGATCTGGTATCACTAAATTAACTACAATGTAACACGTACTATTTATTGAACAGTTATGCAGTAAATATATGTAACATTCGATGATATTTAAAGCATTAGTGATAAACAATTTATTTCAGTAAATAAGTCCGAAATTCAGTTTTGATTATACAAAGTAAAAGCATACTTTCCAGTATAATCCCAACAATAAAGTGATAGGTAGTTGGGATTAAAAAAAAGTTGTTTACTAGTATTTTATGTGATAAAATGGATATTTCCATTTAAATAAAGTGATAATCAAGTATGAGACACCCAAAACGGAAATGTGGCAATCGGGTTTGGGATGGAGGGAGTATTAGTTATGCAACTCACGTGCATTGTTAGTATTATTAATTATTTTACTAAAAGGTATTAGTTGATCTGTATTAACTACTATCACTGAACAATATTTGTTATGCACTAGTTGCACGTTGCAACTAGTGCACCTAAGTGTCATTCGAAATTACATTAAGAAAACTAATAATATTTAAAATGTAATTTAATGAGATACTCTAAAATTAAATATCTTATTATACTTTGCAACTGGTGTACCTAGTGTCACTCAAAATTAACTTAAGAAAATACATAATATTTGAAATACAGTTTTAACAAGATTTTCTAAAATTCAGTATTTTATTCTAGTTAAACCAACATGAAAAGAGAAGTGGTAAGTCGTATTTTTTGTTTGAGATATATATCATAGAGGAGAACGTATCAAAAATTCCACGTGAAGATTATTACTACCTCCGTTCCAATTCCTTTTTTACATTATTTTTATTTCCTGTATTTTAGCGATCGTGTTGTTTATTAATATTTAAAATGATACAGTGACTTTTAAGGAGGGGTATGCTATATATACTTCTCTTTTATTATATGTATCCTTAAGAATTACTTTATCATTTCAAATATTAATAAAAAAACTCACTAATTAAAACTTGAGAAAACAGTAACGTGAAAAAAGAGTTGGGACGGAGGTAGTAAATTGTATTGCCCACGTGTATGTCATGTATATGAATATGTGCGAGAGTGACACGTGGAGATTTTGTATGGAATTATAGACGTGTGGCCAGTATATGAGCACGTGTCAAAGTGCCACGTGGAGATGATTGTATGGCATAGTATGCGTATGACGATAAATGGTAGGTCAAGTCGGTGGTCTGTCTATAAAAGCTGCAATCGTATAAGAGAATTTGGAAATGAGCTGAAGTATTTCTTTTTTATGCTTCAGGGTTTTTATCCCAGCAACTTTTAGGGTTGACACACGCAGCCCCCTCCCACTAGATGTTGCTAATGTCTTTGTCTCTATTAAGCGCGTCAGGTAAATATATTCTTGAATTATATTATGGTTTTACTAGATGATAAATTTATTACGAAGTGAATAATAATACTTTTTCAAAATATGTCTACGTTTTATTGATTGATATGGCTATTTTCAGATTAAAGATTTATTTTGATATCACAGGTTATTGATTTGTTCATATATGTTGCAATTGAAATTGTGGATCTCAACTCTTTTAAATGAAATTATTTGATATATCAATCGATGAATCATCGTCTTTGATTTCATGTTGTTGTGTGATTTTATTCCTTTATCTATTTGTTATATATTTCTAAATGACAGGGGATTCTATTACACATAGTATTGATGTCTTATGTTTATTGATGTTTATTTTCTTTCCAATTGTAGTGGGAAATGCTATGAAAATAAATTAAAAATTAAAGGTCCATAAGGAATAAGAATTATTTGTTTCCATTATTATTATTATGATGTTAATTTGGTGTCTTAGAAAGTATTTCTCGAGAAAAAGTATTTTTCATTGATATATTATTTAAAAGCTTTTATTAAAAGAATTTATGGCTGCTATTAAAAGATGCGTAGAGTTTGTTTGTTTATTTTTTTGATTGGATAGATGTGTAGAGTAAATTTCGTCTATGCAATAACCCACAAACCACATGAGAGAGGTAATCTACTTTACAATTTAAAAGATTTCTTTTATCATAAGATAAGGAGTTGTTCCTTAATTATTTCAAATAGAATCTAGGCTTCGTTTTTCATATGTCAAATTCATATTACAAAATAAATGATTTTAACTTTCTTATTAGTCTTTATCACAAGAGATTTTCTTTAACACAATTATGTAGCATCTTTTGTTATACACCTAGATGAATGATACATAAACAATACAATTAAAGTGGAACTGTGAGATAATAAGTGTGATTAAGTGTATTACATTTGTGTCATTCATATAAGTAATGTAATAAAAGATGTTAAACAAGTGTGTGACAAAAGATCTTATTTGGTGTTTGACAACGATAAAGGATGAAAAGCACAACATTGAGTTTCTCCTCGCGACACTCTTTTATATATATATATATATATATATATATATAAAAGTGTAAGCAACATTGAGTTTTCTCATCACAACGTTGAATGATAATATCATTTTTTTAATATTAAAAAGAGTCTAAAATCCCTCCATCAACATATCTAGGCTTAACCCTATTGATGAGTCATTTGTTCGAAGAATTGTTATACCCTAACAAAATGAGGCAGATGAAAGAGAGTTCCATATTTTTCACATTTACTAGTGATTTCCTACTTAAAAGAGAAGAAATACTCAACCATTGTATCAGTTAGTTTAATGGACATGTATACACACATATATTGTGTGTGTATGAAGTTTTATTGTTGGTATTAATTCTACGGAGATATCTTAAGTATAAAATTTTTATGTTGTAAGAGTCAAGTAATTTATCCATAAATCCGTATAAACTCAAAAACCAAGTTTTATCTAAATAATTATAAAATCAAACAAGATAGAAACAACTGATATTAATTATTTTCGATATAATGTGTATAACATATTGTAAAAACAAAATAATGTGCACCATGTATTCATGCACCAACGATATAATAGAAGATCAGAATTTGGTAAAATAACATTACATCACCAGGTTTTCCAAGAAGTATAATGTTGGATAGGGAGGTTGTAAGATGGATGTAGTTATTGAGACAGATAGGTTTCCTCATTATCCATACACTTGCAATCTCTCTGTCCAACATTATCTTTCTCAAAAAATCTATGGATGTGAATGTTATTTTACCAAATTATGGTCTTTTATTATTTCGCTTGTGCATATACATGCAGTGCACGTTATTTGGTCTGAACGATCTGATATATACACGATATATTTGAAATAACTAATATTAATTATTTCCTTCATGTTTTATTTTATAAGTATTGACATAAAACTTGGTGTTGAGTTTTTATGAATTTCTGAAATTATTTGACTCTTTACAGAGTAAAAGTTGTGCGATTATGATATGTCCACCGAATGCCAACAATTAAGCTTCATATGCGCACGATATATGTGTGTGGTATATACATATCCATTAAATTACGTGGTAAAATAGTTGAGTATTTCTTGTCTTAGTGGAAAATAATTAGTGAAGATGAAGAATAGGGATCTCCCGCTTTCATCTGCATCATTTCATCAAGGTACAACGATTCTTCGAGCAAATGGTTCGGCACTAGGATTAATCCTAGACATGTTTATGAAGAAATTATTAGATTTTATAAATATATATATATATATATATATAAAGAAAATGGAATTCTCATTAAGTGTTGTGATCAGAAAACTCACTATTGCTTACACTTATATATAAAGAGAGAGTGTTGTGAGGAGAAATTCAATGTTGTGTTTTCCATTCCATATATCCGACGAGCACCAAAGGAATCTTTTGTAACAAAATGATGTAGCATTGTTTGTTATATTACTTGGATGATGAGATGTATGCAGTACATGCTTAGAGGTTAGCTTGCTCTATTTACATGATTCATTTTTTGATGAGATCTAAGTTTGGTTATATATAAATTGTGCTACTTACCTATTTGGTGTGAAAGTTAAGTAAAGTTGTAAGACATTTAAAAAAAAAACAAAGAATTTCGATACAAAATAAAAAAAATGAGATGATCAAGAGTTGGATAATCAAGTCGTTTCAAAGGATTCCATAAAGAACAAGATTATTTTGGGGTGTATTCAACATCGAACAAGGAGAATGAGCTTGAAGAAAGGGTTACAACGCAAAAAATATCGAAATAATCGGGTTCGAGAGCCTAAGATATGAAGAAAAAACAAGAAAGAGTACTGAAAACCGAAGGTGACCTGGCCGGCCTTGTCACTCCACTTGATTGGCCGTATCAAGTTGAGATCACCTTCATAGATTTTATTTTTTTTTTAGTTTTTTTAGAGAGGAGTGTAACTCAACCAACCCATTTGATACCAAGTCATACCAAGTGATACCTAGTGACACTTTAGCGTCTCCACCCATTTTATACCAAGTCATACCTAGTGATGCAATTCAGTTTCACAAGTAACATTTTAGCTCTTCTTTTTTTTTTCCATTTTACCACCATAGAATCCTTAAAGATTCATAGTTTAGAATATATTTTAGTTGTATTTACATTTTGAAGTAAGGATTGAGGATGATTTCACAAGTTTACATGAGTTTTATAACTATTTCAACTTCAAGAGGTGATACCTTTCATTTATTTAATGGTTTTGCTATTTTTTGTTTATGGGTTTGTCTCTCTCTCATTTTTGCCATGGGTTACCATCTTAGAAAAATAAGCTAACCTCTTATTTTTTTGGATGTTGAATTTATGGGAGACATTGATAGGTTTGTAAATTAATTGCTTGATTATGCCTAAGTAATTTATATTATGTATTCATATTGTTGTGCTTTGTTTGATTCAATTGAGTGATTGTTCCTATTAGCCCCTATTATTGAATTTTGTATTGCGATTAGGGTTGGGTTTACTTAATTTGGTAATAGATGTATGAGTCTTAGTCATTTAAGAGAAGATGATTAGTAGCTAGTGCAATAAAAAGTGAGATAATGACTCTAAGGTACAAAAAATAGAGTCATGTGACTTTAAGGTACAAATTTTTTTAGTAGTGACTCTAAGGTACAAAATTTTTTTAGTAGTGACTCTAAGGTACAAAATGAGTCTATTTTACTCTTATTTTAAATTTTTATTACAACTTTGCCTTTAAAAAAATGCATTTCAAAATTGATCAAAATATAATTTTAAAAAAAAAATGTACTCCAAAATTGATCAAAATATAATTTTTTTTTTAAAAAAATGCACTCCAAAATTGATCAAAATACAATTTTTTTTAAAAAATGCATTCCAAAATTGATCGAAATACAATTTTTTTTTAAAAATGCACTTCAAAATACAGTTTTTTTTTAAAAAAAAATGCACTCCAAAATTGTCCTAAAATATAATTTTTTTTTTTAAAATGTACTTCAAAATTGATCAAAATACAATTAAAAAAAATGCACTCCAAATTGGCTCAGCGGTGCAGAAATTATTTTCTGAAAAATTAATTAATATGCACTTCTGAAAATTATTTAATATGCACTTTTAGGCCTGATTCAAAATACAATTTGAAAAATAAAAATGCACTCTAAAGTACAATTTTTTTTTTAAAAAATACACTCCAAAATTAATCAAAATACAAAATACACTCCAAAATACACTCCAAAAAAATACACTCCAAAATTGCCGAAATGACACTATTTGGTGTGGTGGGTCCATTTGACTAGGGAATTTGGACTGAAATGGTGGGGAGTGCATATAGGATTTCAATAAAGGGGTGGTGGGGACCTCATTTTTTGTGTGGACCGAAAGATGGGTGGTTGGGAACTCTTTTCTCTTACATGAGATAAGAAAACGCTTTTTGATTTGGGGTGGGGTCCACAATTTTTTTAAATTAAGGAATATGGGGAGGGGCGGTCAACTCTTGCAGAAAAAGGGGGGAAATGGTTGCAGGCAGGTGGGACCGAAAATGGGGGGAAAATGGGATTGAAGGGTAATTTAGATTTTTTGACTATTTTTTTGTATCTATGAGTCACTTTTTTTTTTTTTTTTTTTACCTTAGAGCTTTTTGCTCTCCCACTTTGTACTTTAGAAATTTCCCCATAAAAAGTCGTCTTGCAGCTAGAATGAAAACAATAGACATCAATTGATTAAAGGTCGTCTAGAAGCATTACAAAAAAGACGAGGTTTACCAATGGTTTTAGCGACGGAAAAAAAATCGTCACTAATCTCTTTAGCGACGGTTTTGATGAAAGTTGAAAAATCGTCGTTAAAACGGGCGTCGCTAAATTTAGCGACGGTTTTTAATAACCGTCGCAAAAAGCTGCGATGGTTATAAATCATCGACGTTTAGCGACGGTTTGAATCGTCTCAAATTGACCCGGATCCGGGTTAGGAAAAAACTCGCTAAAACCCTCGCTAACTTTGCGATGACTATGACGTCATTAACTGTCGGAGGTTACGAAAATTCAAAAGAAGTCCTTTAAGGCTAATTTTCAAATCCATTTATAAATACGGATGAAGACCTTTAAAGTAAGGTTACGAAAATTCAAAAAAAGTCCAAGAAAGCCAAATCAAGTTTAGTATATATTCTCAGCCGATCCTAGCTTAGAAGAGATCTTCTCATCCCAGCTTTAAGGCTAACACTTGTAAGAGATCTCTCTCATAGTTGGAATCTTATCAAACCCTACTTCGAAAGTTAGGAAGTTTGAGCAATCAAGAAAGGTAGTGAAGAGAAAAACTAGCTGATATATTTTTCTAGAGAGGGCTGAACTTGATAAAATACAAATAGTCGAATCCCACAGAGGGAAGAGTGACTGAGTATCCCTTGACACTTTAAATCAAGACTCATGTGATCAAAACAATTACCTCGCCGAAGGGAAGAGTGGACGAAGGAGCTTTGTCTCTAATACATTCATTATTTATAAAACAAGCATACACTAATCTCATGTGATCAGCTGCACATCAAGTCATCTGACCTTTAAAAGTTGAGATTGTTTTAATTAAAGGTTTTCATCATACGAGTTATCTCAAGCTTTCCGCGGTCAGCTTATTTTGATAGTCGTCCAACTAGTCAGTTGGCTTAAGAAATCAGTATGCTAGTTATCAGTCTTAGCAGATTTCACTCTGAACACACAACTTTATTTGAGGTTGATCTTAACAAGTCAGCTGCCCTCAAACAAGCTCACAAAAAGAATTTGAGAAAATCTATTCACCAATCCCCTCCAAACATTATTTTCTACATAACTCGTTCCGGACCTACACGGCCTATTATTGGGCTACTTCCATTCGAGGAGGGATTGATGGCAGGTCTTCTTTTTATTCGGCTTGCGACTTCACGAGGATGGAGTAATCTTTGGATTGAATCGGATTATGTTAGTTGTGACAGCTTTTTCTGCAGTCAGTGTTTTAACCCCATAAAAACTATAGGGATATGAAGTATTGTGTATTAGAATATTTATAGTTTTGATTATTATGCCAAAATATCTTATAATAGGACAAGCTAAGTTGTATAGAAAGCTTGTGTTTCTAAACTTAGTTTTATCTTTACATGTAACAAGTTGAGGGGAAACTTGTCTGATAAAACGGGGCTGACGGTAAGATGGGGCTGCTAATAAGATGATGCGGATGAAGCTGAGAGAAGAAGCCAGCTGATTTGAGAAGAAGCCAGCTGATCTGAGAAGAATCCAACTGATCTGAGAAGCTGAGATATGAAGCCAACTGATCTGAGAAGAAGCCAGCTGACCTAAGAAGCTAAGATAAGAAGCCAGCTAATTTGAGAAGCTGAGCAGCTGATGATAAGACGAGGCTGGTCAAGATAAGATGCATCTGGTATGATAAGATAAGGCTGAAAGATCTGTTAGACACACAAAAAAGTGGACCAATGAGAAGTTGACAACCCGTGTATGGTTTTGGCGTAAAGTTGTATGCAACAATGCAAATAGAATAAATAAAAGCTGAAAGATTATTAGTATAGATTTGAATTTAAATCTACACTATAAGTATATTTCACTATCTTCATGGAGAAGGTCATCAAGTGAACAAGAAAGTAAAATCTTCAAGTATCTCCATTGAAGAACACAAGGCATGAGATATTCAAATATATCAAAGAGTGTTCTACACTATATCTAAGCATAATTTTCATATCTTAAGCTTAGGGAGATTTTTCTAACCTTAGCTTAAAGAGAAAAATCTCAACTAGTTGGAAACCAAAATCAAACTACTTTCTTTAAAATCGATAGAAAATTTGTAAGCAAGTCCAGAAGTTTAGTTGAGGAAACTAGATGACAGATGGATATTCGACAGAGTGCTAGAACTCTATAAAAGACTAGTGAACTGATCTCACAAAGAGACCCAATTGATAGTGTTCCTTACAATTTAAACCAAAACTCCTTTGATTAAGGAAGTACCCCATGAAGAGAAGAGTGGATATAGAAGCTGGGTCTTCGAACCATTATAAAAATACTTGTGTTCTTGTTTGTTTTCATATTAATTGTCATACATACTTTAGCAAATTTGCATATATAACACATAAGACGAGTCTGATTTCATAAAACTAATCAGATCTTTCATAAGATGAAGTGTACAAAACAAGATGCGCAAAATATTTTTTGTCACCTCCCATTGAAATTTTTCGGGTTTTAACTCGGTTTTTCAGGACTAACATTGTGTTTGATATTAGGCGATAAATGAATAGAGTTTCACACATTTTCATAGGCTAAACAGACGGAGGATTTGTTTCCTAAGCTTCACATGAGTGAAAAATATGGGTTAGGGGCAACCCAGATCTCATAAGTGTGCAACTCTATAGTGATAGGTTGAGTGAGTACACTACAAAAAAATTGGTCATGGGCGAAGGCTGGGTGAGAACCACATTTCACACTCGTAAATAGCAAGCATAAGGCGATGGATTAAATTTTATAGAGTATTCGTGAATGGAAATGAGAAGGCGAGGCGGACGAGGGTTTTTATAAAAAGATAAGGGTTTATAAACACCCTCACCAATGACGAGAGTTTTTTTCTCGCCTTTTCTGCAGGTGCCTAAACGCAGTCATATTGCTTAAAAAAGAAAGGCGAGTGCTAAGTAACTCCTCAGAGTAAAATTCATTTTTGGTCCCACATGACACGACACTTCACGATTTTGGTCCCAACACCCACAATTTGGTCCCAAAATATTTTTTTCATACAGTATTGGTCCCACCGTTATGTTCTACGTTAATGTCAGCTGCATTTTTCGTTTCATAGGACCAAAAATACAGTTGAACTTAACTGATTCCATAACGAAATGACTAAAATTGCATAAAAAAATTCTTACAGGACCAAATGATGAATATTGGGACCAAAATCATGAAGTCCAATGTTCTGTGGGACCAAAAGTGAATTTTACTCTAACCCCCGTCTAGTCCTTGCTAAATTCTGATTTAAAAGGACAGCTGAAACTGATACGCATGGAGTTTTGTTCTACACTTCACCATGAGCATTTCTAAGTTAGTTTTCTGATTTCAAGCTGTTACTTTATGTACTTTTAGTAAATTGCAATTTTAGGTATATATACATGTATATGTGCGTATAGATTGTAATTCATTTAAGCATGTATTGTAGAATGTGTGTGTATATTATGTATAGATATTAAATTTAAGCATGTATTGTAGAATATTTTATATAAGCTTTTGTTAAAATTATATAATTTTTAAATATAACACGTAGAATATTTTAGTACTTTTATATATATATATATATATATATATATATATATATATATATACTAGATGATACTACCAGCGTACTACGCGGTTTGTATTAATATTGATATTGGTAAAAATATTTTTATGTTTATATTTATGTATTAGTAAAGGTATGGCATTTCAAAAGATTAAATAATATATTTTTATTGTGACTGTTGAATATGTATTGAATTTGTAAGATGTTGAACGAAATGATTATTTTAAATATTAGTTTTTGAACAGTTATTATGTCAAATATTATGAAAAGAAAATATGATATTTCTGTGAAAAGGAATGAGTTTGAATTACAAATTTAAAAAAAACTTCTTTTGTAGACCACATTTGTTGTATGCTTGCATGATTTTCCTTACTCAGACGAGACATAGTATTTTCAATCCTCATTTACTTTTGACTTTGGAGACTGCAGCATATAACTGGTCGGTGTGTAAAAACTGGCTTTGGAAGGTAGACTCCTACGGTCGACAACGATTGGCCTTGATTTTATTTATTGTCATCGCAAAACACAAAAGAAATGAAAATTGTCTCCTAAGAAACTTAACAGTCAATGTTTCATCTGAATTACTCAACGTCATTCGTGGGATGTATACCTTACTGCTTATGTTTCTTCCTGAAATAATTTGTGCTTCTAAAAAACATGATTTCCAAGCTTCAGAACAAATAATCTCGCTCCATTGCACAACCCCGACCTTTGATCTCCAAGCTTAGTAACAATTAATCTTGTTCCATTGCATAACCCCGACTTTTAATCTATATTTCTGAGAAGCATTATAGGCACACCTTCCTTCAATATCAAACGATGATTTGGGATTCCCAAACATTTAACGGAGTTCAAGAAATCAACGGAAAACAATTCGTCTTTACCTCCCGATCAGACTGATTTGCAAAAGACCGCCGAGCTCGATATTCTCTTGTTTCACCGGTATCATAGACAATATTTTTTCATTAATGGATTCCACTTCTTTATGTGTAGGTGCAAGTATTGCCTTATCCTCGAAGTACTTATCCTTGCGGAAATTATTGGTGATGGAAGGGTAAATACTCTTTACTATGGCAACAATAGGATCGGGTGCATTGCAGATCAAATTTTCTTCGGGAATCTCAATTTTGGTAAAACCGTCCATGCTACTTCCAAGCTCACCGTTACCAACTCTCAAAATCCAATTTGAAAATTCCTCGATCTCATCCGGGTTGTGTGAGAATCGTTATTTCCATGTTGTAGTCTCATGTTCTTGGTTAGTCGCAATACTTTGCAATGTTCCCACATATATGATGAATTAATTGTTGAGTGGATTTATATCTTCTCTTGTTCCCTTTGGTATTACTGGTAGTATTTGTCCAAATCTCCTCCCCGTAACATTTTGTCTTTCCCCGAATGGTAAAGCAGATATTGACCCATCAGGACATCTAACAATGTCTTTGAGACTTCTGTCCAAAGCTTCAAATGCAAATTTTTTAGTCATCAGTGTCTCAGCTCATATTATGAGTTTTGCCATTATTATTAGTTCTGCCAATTCTGTACCGGGCCTTATTTGACAGGTGGACGACTCATTTAGATTAATTGGTATAGCAAATCTTGAATGCGTTGTACATCCTCCGGGTAACAGTAGAGTTGTTATTCCACTTGATGCGACATTAAGGACTATATTTCCTTGAGATCTTATATATGGTTGCCGAAAGTGTTTACCATACGAAAGTCTTGCCTGTTCCGCCATAACCATATAAGAAAAATATTCCTCCCCTATCCAACCAAACAGCTTCAAGGATTTTCTCTAGCACGTCACTTTGCTCATCGTTAGTGTGGAACATAACGTTTCATGCTCATTTGTCAAGTCTCCAAGATCGTCTTGATATCATAAATTGTTACCACGAATGCAATGATATCTGTAAATAAAAAGCTTAATTATATACACTAAATTATATCTTAATATAATAATAAATTATTTTAAGATATAAATAATAAGAAGGTATGTATATTAGAACCTGTTAATTTTTGTGCTCTATCCTTAGTCTGTACATTTATGTCATCTAAACTCATGAATTGAAATTTAGATTTCATCAATACAAACTCGAACATCTATGAATATCGATTTGAAATGGAAGTCGAGTTTATAATTATGATTTGTCATCTGTATATATCCTCATTATTAAGACTAATACCAAAATTTGAGAGAATGTAAGTGTAATGCCTTCTTTTCGAGTTTCCTCTTCTTGATTAAACAATTTTGGATTGTGACTTGTATTTTATTTCCCTGTATTGAATTCAATTAATTCAATATAAAAAAGATTTCAACAATTAATTAGAATAATGTCAGTAAGCTTTAATATGTACTGTCAATTGAACTATAATTGTACATAGAGACGTAAATTATGTGTTGTTCACAAATCTTATACTCTGCAAATTAAATTAAAATTTTCAATTAATTTGTAGAGGTAGTAAAATATTCAAATATGAGTTACTCGTAGTTGTCATGGTTATTATGGATAAAGAAAGTTAATATAATTTAATGTAATTAAAGAAAATATTTAAGATATCCTTTTTTTTTAAAGGCATATTTAAGATATCCTTTAAAGATATATATATATATATATTTAATTTTTTATGTATAAAAAACTATCAAATCATTAATTTTTGTATTAAAACATTAATCCTATTAGACACGCAACAGGTATAACAAAAAAATAAAAGTACATTTAATATTGTTATAAATTTAAAACATTAATCCTATTTGTTGGTCCCAATTAAAACCGATTTTGCGCGTGCGGAAGCAAACTTAAAACAGGGGTGAGGGCAGAGTGATTACAGATTTTTCTCTTTTTAAGCTCATGTGTTGTTTTGCTTATAACTGAATGCATATGACAATATAAGAACATAAAGCAGTAAAGAACACACGATTTTATAGTGGTTCGGAGTCCAACTCCTACATCCACTCTTCCCTATCATCAGGGGCACCAACTTAACCAACTGGACTTAGTTTAACGTGTTAGTCCAACACCCAACAGATGTTTACCGAGTTCACACTCAAACGGGACTTATCACCCTCACGGGATTGCCTACCCTCCCTTTCGGGATTGCTCGATGTTTACCGAGTTCACACTCACCTACAAACTTAACCGACTGATTTGGGTAAGGTTTGTTTGGTTTCCAACTAGGTTGAGATTTTCCCTTACATTTGTTTAGCCTCAATGCTAAGGTTGGGAAAATCTCTCTAAGCTTAGGATATTGTATTTGTGCTTAGATCTAGGGTAGAACACTTTTGAATATATGCGTGTATTTCTTGCTCTGTGTTCTATGGTGGAAAGGCTAGATGATTTGGCTCTGTAGCTTCAATGGTGTTTTTCACACATTTCCACTTCCACACTTGATAATGAGGGAAGAACTTGTATTTATAGTGTGGATTTGAATGTTACCGTTGGAAGGAGTCACATTCAAATCCATACTATTCTGTAGCTTTTTGCAGCTTTTCCAGGCTGGTTGTCTTCCTCTCATTGGTCCACGTCAGCTGAATCTAACGGCTATATTCTTCAGGATTGTCTGATCCTCAGCTTCTTCAAACTCAGGCTTCCTTGGACTCATGATTCTTGATTCAGCGGACTTCTCTTCAAACTTATACGTCGGGCATCACGACACCGAGGTTTCGCGAGTTCGACTCTTCTGGTCGGACATCGACCCTCGGTCACTGCTTTTCGAGGCTAAGCGATCATCGGCCGTTACGATTCTCGGTGAATATGACTTCGGTGACTTCTCTTGCGATGGCTTCTTTCGATCGGTATCGCGGTTTACGGTTTCCGATATCGATTTCTTCTGCTTTGACGTCGATGGAAATATGATCGGTCGATATAACATCAGTCGACATATCGGTTTATACGCATCCAGTTAGTACGTCGAGGTTAGCGTATTAGGTTAGCATATCGGTTTAAGCACATCGATCTCAATCCGTGCGATCTTGATCATCGCTCATCTTCATATCGATCTCGATCACGTCGATCTCGTCGATCTCATCTGCTCCTCTTGATGCGCAGCCTATATATTACGTTCTTACGGTGGTTTCTTTACGTCGGCTTATGCGCTCTTCGATCACCCGGATCGGTTCGTCGATCATCGATCGAGTCCGTTCGAATCATCTCGATCGATCATCCGTCATCCGGATCATCGATCTTCCGATCACCGGCTTAGCTTATCTTCTCTTCTAATTTTGCTCAAATTTCATCGGTTAACTCCGGAACTCATCTTACTCATCCGATCTCGATCTCGACTAAATCTCGCTGTGACCTCGTTTGATCTCGATCATCTACGTCTGATTTCGTGAGTTCCCCCTCAACTTGTTCTCTCGTTCCCCCTCAACTTGTTATCTGTAGATTAACTTCAAAAACACAAGTTGATAATGTTTTGGCATAATTATTCAAAACTAAAATATCCCAACACTATTAGACATGCAATGGGGTAAAATATTAAAACAACTACAAATTTTAGATAAAATGTATAAAAAAAAAAAATTAAAGAATAGTTATATACTTATATACCTCTTCATCAATCAAGATAAGTTGACAAGACAACTTGTCTTTCCCCGAAATTTTTTGGCTATCCACGCCCTTGCAATCTTAACTTTTCAAGTGCATGTGTCCTTCTCGATGTTAATCTCGAATGGAAGAGAATGTAGAAGCCATGTTCTAAATTATTTTGATGAGAACAATAATATTACATCAAAGTGTAAAATAAAAATAGTAAAAAGACTAATAATTCGAGGACACAAAATAATATGAATAAAAAAATTAGAATTATCGAAGTATAGAACAGTGAACAATAATATAACATCAAAGTGTACAATAAAAATAGAAATCAATATAAAAAACTCCCTGCAATATACAAAATAATTGCGTAATTGCAATAAATATAACCAATTCATAACTCAAATTACTAACCTCAATATTATCAAAGTATAGAAAAGTGAACAATAATATAACATCCAAGTGTACAATAAAAACATAAATAAATATGAAAAAAACTCTTAATATACAAAATAATTACACAATTGCAATAAACATAACTAATTCATAACTCAAATTACTAACCTCAATATTCGTTACGAAGTGATTATGATGATATGCAGAATTAGAATTGGAGCGTGAGTATATATATTTATATATATATATATATGGGCATAGATACGTGCATGTGATTTGAAATCTTAATTAAGAATATATGTTTTCGTATTAAAATCTAATATAAATCAAAATAAATATAAAGATAATCAAAATAAATATAAAGATATAAGAATAGATTGGGGACGTAGTGTGTATATCTAAATATACAAAACTATGATATGAATTTCTATAATTGATTTTATATATGTTTTTTGTAAATTGGGGACGTAGTGTGTATATCTAAACATACGAAAATATTAAGTTGTATAATTGATTTTATAATTTTAAGAATATCTTTATAATTAATTTATTTAAACAGATTCAAAATTAAATAACTTTTAATGAGAGCGTACGATTTTGAAACGAAATAATCTGGTTAAATTGGGCTTTGCGCAGACTAAAGTGGTTCCGCCTCATAGGCTGAAAAAGTGAGAATCGTTATTTCCATGCTGCAGTCTCATGTTCTTGGTTAGTCACAATACTTTGCAATGTTCCAACATATATGATGAATTAGAGTGGACAATATCTTCTCTTGTTCCCTTTGGTATTACAGGTAGTATTTGTCTGAAATCTCCTCCCAGAACCACTGTCTTTCCCCCGAATGGTAAAGCAGACATTAACCCATCAGGACATCTAACAATGTCTTTGAGACTTCTGTCCAAAGCTTCAAATGCAAATTTTTTAGTCATCGGTGTCTCATCTCATATTATGAGTTTTGCCTTTATTATTAGTTCTGCCAATTCTGTACCGGGCCTTATTTGACAGGTGGACGACTCATTTAGATTAATTGGTATAGTGAATCTTGAGTGCGTTGTACATCCTCCGGGTAACAGTAGAACTATTATTCCACTTGATGCGACATTAAGGACTATATTTCCTTGAGATCTTATATATGGTTGCCGAAAGTGTTTGTCATACGAAAGTCTTGCATGTTCCGCCATAGCCATATAAGAAAAATATTTCGCCCCTATCCAACCAAACAGCTTCGAGGATTTCCTCTAGCACGTCACTTTGCTCATCCGTTAGTGTGGAACATAACGTTTCATGCTCATTTGTCAAGTCTCCACGATCGTCTTGATATCATAAATTGTTACCACGAACGCAAAGATATCTGTAAATAAATTGCTTAATTATATACACTAAATTATATCTTAATATAATAATATATTACTTTAAGATATAAATAATAAGAAGGTATGTATATTCGAACATGTTACTTTTTGTGCTTTATCCGTAGTCTGTACATTTATGTCATCTAAACTCATGAATTGAAATTTAGATTTTATCAATACAAATTCGGAACATCTATGAATATCAGTATTGAAATGGAAGTCGAGTTTATAATTATGATTTGTCATCTGTATATCCTCATTATTAAGACTAATACCAAAATTTGAGAGAATGTAAGTGTCGCATTCTTTGAGTTTCCTCTCAATCTTCTTGATTAAGTACTTTTGGATTGTGACTTTGTATTTTATTTCCCTGTATTGAATTCAATTAATTCAATATAAAAAAGAATTCAACAATTAATTAGAAGGGATCTTCTATGGTCAGGAAATCTTTTGATTACCGTTGGATCAACGATCTAACGTGCAATTTTATTTTTAGATGATTTCACTTTGCATTAGTGCGTTTGCATTGTGCATACTGCAATCGCATTGCATCGCCCAACAAATAAATTAAATTTATAATTATAAAATCACGAAATTATCCCTTCAATAAAAAAAAAATATCACATGTATCTTTTTATTAATATTTCATTTTTATATTACAAACTTTTAAATATAATTACAATTCCTGATATCCTATTCAAACATGCGTATTCATCGAGCCCTAATTATTTTGGGAGAAATCCATTTTGACTCAAATCTGAAGGCGAGTGAATCAGGGTGAGGATGGAGGAAGATTGATTTGGACAAAGACGAAAATCTTGAAAATTTTCCTTTCTCCCTCTTCGAACTCAAAACAATGCCGCCTTCGCCTCTTCACGCTCAATCTCTCTCCTTGTTAACATTTCTCTATTTCTTTTCAAAATTTTCTTTTGTATGCTTGAGTAATTCTATTTCAGACATAATATTATCGAATTGAGCCTCGCAAATCTTGTATTGAATAATTTAACAACCGCATCATCGAGTTGTTGCCATGATTTTTGCTCGCAGACCATCTCCAATGCCACGCTTGAGAAAAAGGAGAAGACGACACAAAAAAATGGATGATGATACATAGATTTATGATTTCTCGTGTATGGGGATAGTATGATATAATCTAGGTTCTTGATGATCTATTAAAAGAAAAATAAAAATTAGGGTTCTTCATTTGATTTGGAGAATAAATTAAGAAATAAGTAAATCGAGTTCTTCGATATTTGATTCGCGAAAGGAAATGGGTTTTTATTAATTTTACATGAATAGTAAGTTTTTAAATTTATAAATTTTGTGTTTTAAAAAAATATATATTATAAGGATATTTCAATAATTTAATCTTTTTATTAAAAAATTAATTATTTAGTCTCATGGCGAAACTATATCGCCAATAGCGGGTTAAATGATGTGACAACTTTTTATTGAATATCTCGACGTCGGAAGTATGGTAAGTCGCTCCCTAATCGTAGAAAAGCCCTAATTAGAATAATGTCAAGAAACTTTAATATGTCTTTGTCAATTGAACTATAATTGTACATAGAGACGAAATTATGTGTTGTTCACAAATCTTATACTCTGCAAATTAAATTAAATTTTTCAATTGATTTGTAGAGGTGGTAAAATATTCAAATATGAGTTACTCGTAGTTATCATGGTTATTATGGATAAAGAAAGTTAATATAATTTAATGTAATTAAAGAAAATATTTAAGATATCCTTTAAAGATATATATATATATATATTTAATTTTTTATGTATAAAAACTATCAAATCATTAATTTTTTTTTATTAAAACATTAATCCTATTAGACATGCAACAGGGATAACAAAAAAATAAAAATACATTTAATATTTTTATAAAATTAAAACATTAATCCTATTAGACATGCAACAGGGGTAAATATTAAAACAACTACAAATTTTTAGATAATGTATAAAAAAAATTAGGCGATAGTTAAATTCCTCTTCATCGATCAAGATAAGTTGACAAAGACAACTTGTCTTTCCCCGAAATTTTACCTAAACACTATCCACGTTGAATATAGAGGCACGTAAACACGTAATACATGCCAATGAAATTAAAGTTCACCAACAACTAATGTTAATTGCCTGCACGTAAAGGATTACAATAATCATAACAAGAAATCTTACAATAATTGTAGTACGATTCCTCCACTATGGTATCCACGTAATCCCCAGAACGGATCTCAAGACGATTACACAAGATGAATCCCAAGTTGAATCAAATTAGAAAATCCAAACTTTAGATCTTATGGAGAGAATATGGTTACGTTATTTGTGAATTCCCAAGAGTATGTATATATAGAGGAGGCTCGGCTTAAATCTTAAGCTAGCTCAATTAGGTAATTAAAACCCTAATCCTTATTTAAATAAATCTCTACGATTTATTTCCCCATATAAATCTCTACTTTATTTAAATGCCATATATGAAAATTTCTACGATTTATTTCCATATACATTAAATCCTATAATTATATTCCAAATATAATTATTGGGAATTCTTATTTTATTAAATCCAATTCAATTAAATGCTATTAATAATAATTAATTCCAAATTAATCTATTATTAATTTCTTCTCCATAAATTATATATTAAATCCAATTTAACATTTAATCAACCAACTATAATCCGTAAAAGAGAACTACTTGTTGTGTGACCCATAGGCCCCTCATATATCGAAAGTGATTAGTCAAACTAACGGTCTTAATTGAACCCCTAGTCAATAAATCGACATTCTCAATATATGAGGGTACGCTATGAGAAACATGCAACTACCAGAATCGTAACGTGGGCAATTGTGATTACCTCCTTTCATTCACGGGATACTCGATTAGTCTTGAACATGATGAAGTGTCTATTCAAATAACTTAATCGATTTATCTCAAATCACTAATTGATCATTAAGGTCACACTTAGTCACAAAGTCTAACTTGACGTGCATTGGCTAATGACTTAGATCCAATTATGATGAGAAGGTGAGTATTCTCTCTAAATCCACTTTGAGGAATGAATCCTTTTCTTGGTTCAACTACCACACGCATACGCACTTCGCGTGATGAACCCAATCCAAGCCATATCTACCCATAGACGGGTGCAAGCGTCCCATGGTCAAAGTTTATCACTCCACACATGTTGTGCGTATTGACCTCAAGTCAAGGAGTATCGCGTCGCCTCCCACTAACCGAGACACCCGTAGACACATATAGTGGAACTACATCAAATCGGTTTCTGGATGGGTATACAAATACCCTCTAAGGTATTTGTGCATCCATCATGAGATACCTAAGATCTCGTAGTAAGTGAGATCTTACTACACTCTCTAAGAGTATGATGCAGATCGCACACCATCTCCATTGCATCATCAATATCCCTTTTCTTGATGATCCTCGATTGGGGTTATTTAAGAATCATGCTTAAGTCATCCGAAGTTCTCACTCACTCAATGACAAAGAAGTGATTCGAGGGAACACATATAAGAATAAATGCAAAGAATCAAACATAATATTCTAATGAGTGTAACGCCATACATTTAATATTAAACAAATAATAATATTAAACCAATATCAATATTATCTCGAAAGTACTATGTCCTACAAAAGATTGTCTAGGACACTAACACTAACAATCTTCCACTTGAACTAGAGCCAATCACCTACATGTCTAACCCCTAGACCATCAAAATGTCTAGTGTGTACATGGACACTCAAAGCCTCGTGAAAGGATCACCAGATTATCCTCCGCTGGGACACGTTCTAACTCTATCTCTCATCTATCGATTATCTCCCTTATCAAGTGATAACGCCTCAATTATGCTTGTTTCTCGTTATTGATCTCGATTCCTTAGCTTGCGAACCGCACCAAAGATTGTCACAATACAACTTTTATTGGACTACTAGCCTTCTAACTACCCCTAGTTCATTTAAGAACCGTTTTATCCGCACAACTTCTTTGGCCGCTTCGCAGCAAAGAATGTACTTTCGGCCGGTTGTTGAATTTATGTAGTCTCTTGTTTGGAACTATTCCAACTAACCTCCCCACCATTGAGAACGAAATATAGCCCGACTGCGGATTTGTAATCATCACAATCGGATTGGAAAATCAGACGATAAATGAAGTTGCAACTAGCTCGATCGTTCTCCGTGGACCAAGAAAACAATTCTTTAGACGCCTAAGGTACTTAAGAATGTTCTTGACAAAGAATCCAAAGGAGGTTCACTGGATTCTCGCCGGTATCTACCAAGAAGTTGCAATAAAAGGCCACATCCGGCTCATGCAACATGGCGCATATGATGGAGCCAATTGCGATGCATATGGTATATCCTTCATGCCGGGGATATCGGCTTTTTGTAGAAGGATAATCTTTCTTAGACAGTTTTATCCCACGACATCTTTGGGTAGAGAACCTCTCTTAGAGTTCTCCATCGCAAATCGCTTTTAAGACCTTATCTACGTGGGTTGACTCAGGATGTCCCCAACATCTTCGATCTATCCTATGGATCTTGATCCCTAAGATGTAACATGCCTCTCACCAAGGTCCTTCATCATGAAGGTCCTTGATAGTCAATCTTTAACCGACCGATAAGAGGAATGTTGTTTCCCGTAATTAGTATGTCATCGACATACACAACTATGAAAACAATATTTCTCCCAATCGCTGTTTTATAAACCCATGGATCTTCCGATTTCGATGAAGTCAAATGATTTGACAAAACTTCATCAAATCGGATTCCAACTCCTAGAAGCTTCGCTTTAATCCATAAATGGACCGCTTTAGCTTGCACACAAGATTAGATTTTGGCTTAGATACAAAAACCTTTTGGTTGAGTCATAAACACCTCCTTATCAATGTTTCCATTGAGGAAGGTCATTTTGACATCCATCCGCAAAATCTCATAATCTAAATGTCTTCTTCAAGAAAAAAATTCGAATGGACTTGATCTTAAGAACAAAAGAGAAAAGTCTCATCATACCAATGCCTTCGCGTTGATTATAACTTGCTACCAACCTAGCCTTGTAGGTTTGTACCTTGTCTTTGTTGCATCGGTCTTTACGCCAGGTAACCCATTTGCAACCTATGGGTTTTACCCTTTTTAGCCAGCTTCACCAAGTCCCACTTAATTTGTGTACATCGAGTCCATCTCGGATTTCACGGTTTATGCCACTTATCCGGTTCAACATCTAATGTCAGCCTCGATGTAAGTTCTGGGATCGCTCTTTTTATCCGAA
The DNA here is from genome assembly GCA_037126765.1 of Stenogyne calaminthoides. NCBI lineage: Eukaryota > Viridiplantae > Streptophyta > Magnoliopsida > Lamiales > Lamiaceae > Stenogyne > Stenogyne calaminthoides. The sequence goes on along the minus strand of JBBCBC010000024.1, from coordinate 22,732,723 downwards.
TCTCCACGTCGTCATGTTCCTCTATGAGGAACCCATAATATCTAGTGGGCGGATTACGAATCCTAGTGGACTTACGGGTCGTGCGGTTGTCGGCCGTATATTCCGATCGCGAAAATTTTGTGGTGCATCGATTTCATCAACGTCCCGGAGAGTCCTCAAGAGCAACACTTTTTCGATGCATCTTGAAGTTTGAACTATGTTGTTCTCATTCACCACTTTTTATTCGAAGGCAATGCATCCTCCAATTACGCCCCCCATCGCCGAAAGAGGATCACTAAGTGATAAACTTCCACCACGTGAGCCGTTGAATGCTCCCACCGATTCCATGTCACGCTTTTTGACAAGGACGTCTCTGGTTATCTTGTGGTTCTTGAATTTCTTCAAGATTATCTTTTTACTGGCTTTTGGTCCTTGAAGACATGGAAATCTTCGAGAACTCCTAGCGCCTGTAAACAATTATTGTTTGTTTCTGCAGATAGAAATAATATCCTCTCGCTTCTTTAGATATCCCACAAGATAACCTTTTTCACCTTCGGATTCCAAATTTTATCGCTGAGTATCTTTTTTTCACAATTGAAGGGCAACCCCACGCTTTGATATGTGAAAAATTTGGCTTCTCACACACCACGTTCATATGGCGTATGCTCAACTGATTTGATGTAATCATATTTAGAATGTAGATTGAGGTTTGGAGCGCGTATCCCCATAAGAATGTTGGAAGAGAGGAAAAGCTCAAAAGATGGACCTTACAAATTTATTTTGTCTCAATTATTTTCACATATTCAACGGCATAAATCTAAAGAATAATGGTAATTTATATCCAATATAAATCATAATGGACTTTAGGATCCACATTCCTACTATCATAATCCCAAATGAGGGTTGAATATCACAATAAGATAACCCAGAGGTCTCCAAACCAATTGCAAATTGCAACTCCTAGTTTGTCGAACCTAGTTCGACCGATGTCCCCTTACCCTTTGTCAGGGCGAAGTTAAACAAAGTTAAGTTGGTTTATGGCCATCGTTTACATTACACGTCCCTATAAAAGTTATGTTAGATGTAGATCCGAGCAAAAGACGAGGGCCTTAAATACTATCGAACAAACCTCCTGGTTTTTTTTTAATTTTGATGGAAGACATCTTATCAAATCAATAGAAAACCATATTTTAGTGAGAACATTTTAAAATGTAGATAATTAATTAATCGAGATCCAACATGTTAATCTACATCACATTTGAAAGAATTATCGGCCACCTACCCAAACATGATTTTTACACTGACTAACACTTATATGGGTGTCGTTTACCCAAACAATAAATACGGTCCCACAGTTATTGGTCTGCAATACCCAAATAGTTATAATGCGACCAGAAAAAACGTTTATCTAATTAATTTTAAAACAGGTTAAACAATCGAGATTTAATCATTCCTTTTAAAACGAATTTCAACAAAATCAATTTTAAAATTCAATTTTAGAATATTAAATTTTAATAATTAATCCAATTAATATTAATATGATTAATCTAATTAATCATAATTTTAAAAGTCCAACTTTTAATATAATTTTAAAAATTTAATCCAATTAAAATTTAAAACTATTTTAATATTTGTTTGACGGCGCTCACCGAATTCTAAAGCAAGACCGGAAAACTGTCTCTAAATCCAATTTCGACAGCCCTCCCTTCATCATCGCCTCGTTTCCAAAACCATTTTTCAATCGGGTCATCCAAATCAAACATCCAACAATTCATCAGTTTATCAGAATTAAAATTCCCAAAACTGTTCCAATTATTAGGGTTCAATCAGATTTCAATTTTAACCAGTTCCAAACCAATCCAAATACCCAATCGGCAACCTCAGAATTCAAAATTCATCAGAAGAACAAAACCCAAACCAAGAACACACATGCATCGAGTAAGGGGCAGTAAGGGACAAATCGATGGTGCGGCACAATCGACACACGGGCGCGAGTCGCCGTCGCCGCCTTCGCGCGCGGGCGACTCGCCGCCGCGAATACAGTGACGGGTTGGGGCCGCGCGTGAAGCCGCAGCCCCGTTCGCTCGAACTGGTTCGAAACCAGAAAACATCAATCGAATCGGCGGCGCGCCGCCACTGATTTTTCTCGATTCCGGTGGCGCGCCGCCATGAATCGAATCAAAACGGACACAGGGGCCAAGCTTTGAAAGGAATCATGCGGTGAAGACCGAATCGAGACGAACCAGTGGCGCACCACCACGATTCGAGGAGAATCAGAGGAACAACTCCGAAAAGAGGCAAAAATAACCAGAGAATCGCGACTCAAGAGGGGGTGTCGAATCGGCGAATCGGTAACTCGGAAGAGGTGGGCCCGCGCGACCGGCGCGAGCCGCGACCCGAGGTCGCTGGCTCGAGCGCCGTCACCGCGGCCCACATAACGAATTACAGCGGCGGGGCGGAGGGGTTTCTCCCAGAGAAAACCCTACTTTGGGCGAGACGAAGAAGACGAACCGAAAAGGGGGGGCCAAACAAATAAGGGGTGCGTCTCATCTAATGAGTGTGCCCCTTGCACAATTATATCCGTAAATTTATGCAATTAATCAAGAGTCCAACTCGATACCACCGCTTTAATATAGAATATACGAACACGAATGAACGCGATCGTTTAAATTAAAAGCTCACCAACAACGAATAGTTAATTGCACGTAAAGGATTACAATAATTATAACAAGAAATCTTACAATAATCGTAGTATATAGATTGATTCATAGATCCACTACTGGATTCACGTAATCCCCTAGAACGGATCTGCACGATTCTGTCAGTGTTGAATCCCAAGTTGAATCAATTAGGAAAATCCAAACTTTAGATCTTATGGAGAGAATGTGAAGTTACGTTATTTGTGAATTTCAAAGTCTCAGATATATAGTGAAGCCCAAATTTTAAATCTTAAAAAAAAATTAGGTAATTAAAACCCTAATCCTTATTTAAATAAATCTCTACGATTTAAATGCCTTATATGAAAATCTCTACGATTTATTTCCATATACATTAAATCCTATAATTATATTCCAAATATAATTATTGGGAATTCTTATTTAATTAAACCTAATTCAATTAAATGATATTAATAATAATTAATTCCAAATTAATCTATTATCAATTTCTTCTCCATAAATTAAATATTAAATCCAATTTAACATTTAATCAACCAACTAATATATCGAAGCGATTAATAAACTAATCTGGCCTTAATTGAACCCTAGTCAATAAATCGGGCATTTCTCAATATACGGTGACATCATGGTAAAACATGCAACTACATGTAAATGTAACGTTAGCAATTGCGACATCCCTTTTATTCACGAATACTGATTAGTCTTGAACATGATGAAGTGTCTATTCAAATAACTTAATCGATTTATCTCAAATCACTAATTGATAATTAGTGTCACACTTAGTCACAAAGTCTAAGTTGACATGCATCGTCCAACGACTTCAGATCCAATTATGATGAGTGAGTATTCTCTAAATCCACTTTGAGGAATGAATCCTTTTCTTGGTTCAACTATCGCGAACATGCACTTCACTGATGAACCCAATCCAAGCCATATCTACCCATAGACGGGTGCAAGTGTTTGGCCTTGGTCAAAGTTCATCATTCCACACATGTCGCGGATGACCTCAAGTCAAAGGAGTATCGATCGCTCCCACTAACCGAGACACCCAGTTATTACATATAGTATAACTACATCAAACGGTTTCTGACGGGTATACCAATACCCCTAGGTATTTTCAAGATCCATCATGAGATACCTAGTATCTCGTAGTAAGTGAGATCTTACTACACTCTAAGAGTATGATGCAGATCGCACACCAATCTCCATCAGATCATCAATATCCCTTTCTTGATGATCCTAGAATTGGGGCTATTTAAGAATCATGATTAAGTCATCTGAGTTCTCACTCACTCAATGACAGAAGTGATTCAGGGGAACACATATAAGAATAAATGCAAACAATCAAACATAATATTCTAATGAGGTAACACCATATATTTAATATTAAACAAATAATAATATTAAACCAATATCAATATTATCTCGAAAGATTATGTCCTTACAAAAGATTGTCTCTAGACACTAACACTAACATCCACATCCTTGCAATCTTAACTTTTCATGTCCATGTGTCCTTCTCGATGCTAATCTCACGAATGGAAGAGAATGTAGAAGTCATGTTTTAAATTATTTTGATGAGAACAATAATATTACATCAAAGTGTAAAATAAAAATAGTAAAAAGACTAATAATTTTGAGGACACAAAATAATATGAATAAAAAAAAAATTAGAATTATCGAAGTATAGAACAAAGGAACAATAATATAACATCAAAGTGTACAATAAAAATAGAAATCAATATAAAAAACTCCCCAATATACAAAATAATTGCAATTGCAATAAATATAACAATTCATAACTCAAATTACTAACCTCAATATTATCAAAGTATAGAAAAGTGAGCAATAATATAACATCCAAGTGTACAATAAAAACATAAATAAATATGAAAAAACTCATAATATACAAAATAATTACACAATTGCAATAAACCTAACTAATTCATAACTCAAATTACTAACCTCAATATTCCTTACGGGTGATTATGATGATATGCAGAATTAGAATTGAGCGTGAATATATATATATATATATATATGAAAGAGTAGATTAGGGCATGGATACGTGCATGCGATTTGAAATCTTAATTAAGAATATATGTTTTCGTATTAAGATCTAATATAAATCAAAATAAATATAAAGATAATCAAAATAAATATAAAGATATAAGAATAGATTGGGGACGTAGTGCGTATATCTAAATATACAAAACTATGATATGAAGTTGTATAATTGATTTTATATATGTTTTTGTAGATTGGGGATGTAGTGTGTATATCTAAACATACGAAAATATTAAGTTGTATAATTGATTTTATAATTTTAAGAATATTTTTGTAATTAATTTATTTAGACAGATTCAAAATTAAATAACTTTTAATGAGAGCGTACGATTTTGAAACGAAATAATCTGGTTAAATTGAGTTTTGCACAGACTAACGTGGTTCCGCCACATAGGCTGCAAAAGTGAGATTTTCGTTATTTCCATGCTGCAGTCTCATGTTCTTGGTTAGTCGCAATACTTTGCAATGTTCCAACATATATGATGAATTAATTGTTGAGTGAACGATATCTTCTCTTGTTCCCTTTGGTATTACAGGTAGTATTTGTCCGAAATCTCCTCCCAGAACCACTGTCTTTCCCCCAAATGGTAAAGCGTATATTAACCCATCAGACATCTAACAATGTCTTTGAGACTTCTGTCCAAAGCTTCAAATGCAATTTTTTTAGTCATCGGTGTCTCATCTCATATTATGAGTTTTGCCTTTATTATTAGTTCTGCCAATTCTGTACCGGGCCTTATTTGACAGGTGGACGACTCATTTAGATTAATTGGTATAGCGATTCTTGAGTGCGTTGTACATCCTCCTAACAGTAGAACCGTTATTCCACTTGATGCGACATTAAGGACTATATTTCCTTGAGATCTTATATATGGTTGCCGAAAAGTGTTTTATAATGAAAGTCTTGCATGTTCCGCCATAGCCATATAAGAAAAAATATTTCTCCTTATCCAACCAAAACAAAATTTCTTCGAGGATTTCCTCTAGACGTCAACACTTTGCTCATCCGTTAGTGTGGAACATAACGTTTATGCTCATTTGTCAAGTCTCCACGATCGTCTTGATATCATAAATTGTTATCACGAATGCAATGATATATGTAAATAAAAAGCTTAATTATATACACTAAATTATATCTTAATATAATAATATATTATTTTAAGATATAAATAATAAGAAGATATGTATATTCGAACATGTTACTTTTTGTGTTTTATCCGTAGTCCGTATATTTATGTCATCTAAACTCATGAACCGAATTTAGATTTCATCAATACAAACTCGAAAAATCTATGAATATCAAGATTGAAATGGAAGTCGAGTTTATAATTATGATTTGTCATCTGTGACATCCTCATTATTAAGACTAATACCAAAATTTGAGAGAATGTAAGTGTCGCCTTCTTTGAGTTTCCTCTCAAACTTCTTGATTAAGTACTTTTGATTGTGACTTGTATTTTATTTTCCTGTATTTGAATTCAATTAATTCAATATAAAAAAAAAGAATTCAACAATTAATTAGAATAATGTCAAGAATTTTAATATGTAACGTCAATTGAACTATAATTGAACATAAAGACATAAATTATGTGTTGTTCATAATCTTATACTCTGCAAATTAAATTAAAATTTTCAATTAATTTGTAGAGGTGGTAAAATATTCAAATATGAGTTACTCGTAGTTATCATGGTTATTATGGATAAAGAAAGTTGTGCGTTCCTACTCAAATTTAATCAAGTCAGAAATAAATGCACCATGATCTTAATTTTTATTTTTTGAAAAAAAAAATAGTTGTATATTAATTAGAGAATATATATAAGATATGATAAAGTGAAACTCTACCGAAATTGTAATAATTTATAATAAACATTAAACCTTGAATATAGGTGTATATATTCGACAAGTAAAATGTCCAAACACGTCGTTTAGAGAAGTTTATATGAAATGTGTGGACCCATGTGAAAGAAATTTATATGCAATGTACAAGAAGAAAGATATGATTTGTTTCAAATATGGTGTTCCATCCTATATTTTATAATCTAGATTAATAACGTGAATTCGAAGAAAAAATACTCAACGCTCCACCTTAATTCTAGATCCACGCTATGTTAAAAGATCAATAAAATTGAAATAATTTTTAAACATAAAAAAGAAACACAAAAATCGATCCGTGTACAAGATGGAGGTTGCTTTTGAGGGTAATAATGTAAATTTGTGGAAGACGTTTTTGAAGCAGTGTGTGATCAAGGACGTAGCCAGACCCCCCCTGGTTCTTTTTAGAATGTATAGTGTAGTATATATGTTTGTTTTCAGTACAATTACTTAACCTTTTAGATATATGGTACTCAATTAGTCAATTTTTTTTTTTTTTTTTTTTTTTTTTTTTTTTTTTTTTTTTTTTTTTTTTTTTTAATATCTTTTCACACTTCTAAATATACGTAGCTCAATCTCTTCTTTTTTTTTCCTTTCACTTTTCTATAACTCATATGGAGTTTTCTAGATATCGAGATTAATTTTATACACATGTTGAATATTGTTATTTAAGTATATTAAGTAAATGAATTCTAATGTATGTGGTACAAAACATTTTTTTAACCTTATAAAAAACTAAATATAATACATATTATACCTTTTTTTTTATTAATTTCTGGCTCCGCCAGTTGATCATCAAATGGTGTCTGAAGATGGTAGAGTATATGCAAAAAGTTTACCACGGAAAAGATTAAAAAGATGCTTGGGTATTTTTTTTTTATTTTTATTTATGTGGATGAGACTTTGATTTCCAGTCTTCCCTATATAGCATGGTTATGGGTAAGAAATTATGTAATTTTCAGTTTTTTCTCTTCTTTTCAAGATTTGATCACCGTTTAATTTTACACGTAAGTCATCTACCTACAAGTTGCACACCTTAACTGTTTTACGCTAGCTATGCGTGCAAAAATCTCTGCAAAGATCGTCTACCAACTTGCTCAGCTTATAATGACAAAAACTTGTATAGATTTGGTTTATGATATAACTTTGTTTTTTAATTATGACATTTGACCCTATTCGTTTATAATACGGGTCAAGTTTAGTGATTTAAAAAATATGTTGAAAATGAATAAAATGGTCAAATAATCCAAGCTCATAAAGATAAACCCATTTTCATGGAAGTTCAACTCTCTTTGGTCGCAGCTATACGATCTTCTACTATTGCTTCAAGACTTTGTGTTAAAGCTAGGTATGCTCCAACTTGGATAGAAGTGTTGAAGATTTATGTTATGATTTTATGTTTTCTACTTTAGCATTCTATGTTTAGTACGTAGATCGTTCTTAATTTATTCCATACTTATTTTGATTGCAATCATATAAGTACTCCTTCTAGTTTAAATGGAAATCACCTACATCAATAATATACCAACACATGAAATTCTCTGCTCTCATCTCTTGATAAAGATATAAAGTAAATGCGCTTTCATTTAAAATTGACATGAACAGAATTTATATTACTAAAGAGTGTGACTTTTTATTATAAATGGTGTGATTTTTTACCGTAGAAAGAATTCTTTCTATAAAAAGTGAAGACCGTGAACTTATATTATAAATGTAAAGTATCATAATGATAATCAAGAGCGCGATTTATATTACTAAAGAAATTTAGTTTCGTATGAATAAGTTTCACAACATACCAACTCATATCTCTTCTACAATATATATTTAATCTTTGTAAATATAATTATTCTGTTCTAAAATATATATTTATTAAAAATATCTCATCTTACTTTTTGGGTCTCATATACAACATTTAATTTTTTTTTAATATTATAAATTTTAAATAAAGTACTACATAGGGAAAAAAATATTTCATAAAAAAAGAAGATAATCTAGCATTTCATAACATGCAAATAACCTCACCCTTTCTTTATAAGAGTACAACTTTCGTCCAATAATTTTTACACTTGAAATTCTATTCCCCCAATATTCACAGTTGAAATTCAATATTGCTAAAAGCAAAAATCTAACATTCATAAACAAAATTACAAGCTTTGGGGCAGATTCTATCCAAAATAAAAATAAACAAGCCTGAATTTCCTTTTCTTCCTTCTATGGGATAAAGCAGGTTGTTCTATCTCTCCTCTATACAACATACATTTTGAAGCATCAAAGACTACATATCACATCAACAAAACTAGGAAAAATCCATAATAAAAAGCAACAAAAAAAAGAAAGATATTTATGCATGTTTTCCAGACTTCCATTCCATGATTGCAGAAAGAAGGGCGTAATTCGGTATTAGATATTTGTGTGGTAATGGTAATTGAGTCACCGGAGACGTATCTTTCCCTGAAGCCATACTCTCTATCGCTTTACGGTCGTGACGATACCCATCCGCAGCAACGCACGGGTCAGCCATTACTTCCTGCAATGTAAACTTTTCTATGAGTTATATATGAAAATGGAAAGCACTTCGAAATTTCATAAGGTTTATCTGTGCACCATAACCAAATTTCATTGTAATGAAATGAAATGAGCTGTAAATCTTGGGTAAATTTTTCTTAGTCATTTATGAAAAACAAAATTACTACAACTTAAGCTTCATTCTTTTCTACCCAAAAGAACATATTTATTGCAAAAAACTTGTGTGAGACCGCCCCATGGTGAGACGATTCACAAACCAGATCGCTCCACCCAACTCACCACCAAATCAAGAAGGGCATCATGGCAAATAAATATTTATCTTGGCTAAAAATAACTAAATTTAATACTTGTCGCTAGAATAGATTAGTTTTTTTAGTAACATTTTGGCGCATTATTGTACCAATGAACTTTGATTCAATTTTTGACCAAAATATTACAACCAAGCAGTTTCTTATATTTTTAGCTTAATCAAAGAAAAAAACGATCGGAAAGTATTAGTTCATGTGATGAAAAGTATTAGTTGTATAATGAGTCATAATACTGTTCACTCTACAAACTAATACTTTTTCTCTGTATGAACTAATAAATTTCTTCATAAGAACTAATACTTTAATGGATATCCAATGTTTTTGTGAACGAGTCAAAATTGAGAAAAAATTCTTGGGGTGCACGGTGCAACCGAGGGATAAGTTTTTTGCCTTTTTTTTTTTTTCCTTTCACAAGTGGCTATTATGGGGTTCGACAGTCAACAATTGCAGATTCACACAATCATAGATTCACCAAAGAAATAAACGGAACAAACCGCTTACATTGAGAATGGGGCATGTGAAGTGTTTAGGAGGTGTTGCAGAAACCAACGCCGAATTTTCGAAGCTTTCACCAGAATCATTCAACTCCTCCAAAACTGGAAGAACTACATCTTCCAAATCAGGCCTATCTTTTGTCTAAGTTCCGCACTTTAACGCGATGAGAGCTAAATCTTTAGCTTCTTCAATAGGCCATCCAGCCTCGATCTAACAACACCTGAACCAAATGATCATTCTCCATTGTAATTTCCACTTTATGAGCTAAAGCGATGGCTGGTTTTGCTGTCAACAATTGCAAAATAACGATCCCAAATGCGTAAACATCAGACTTAAGGGATACCACCCCTGTCCTTTGATACTCAGGATCGATATAACATAACGTACCCACTGGGGCTGTTGAAAGAGAGTCTTTGGTAACAACTGTTGAATGGCCAACATCTCCGATTTTACTCACATTATTACGGTCAAACAATATGTTTTGCGGGCTTTAGATCACGATGAATGATGGCTTCTGGCTTTGAGTTGTGAAGGAATACGAGGGCTGAAGCTACTTCCCATGCAATTCGTACTCGATCAAACCATGAAAGTGGGGGTGTGTTGTTTTTCCGGTTGAGTCTGTCTTCGAGGCTGCCGTTTTCCATGAACTCATAAACTAGGCAATCTTCGGGTCGGGGCATCCAAAAGAATCAGCAAATGTGGATGACGATTCTGGTTCAATATATCCAGCTATAACCCAGTAAAATCTGAATTAGATCAATTTGCTGAAGAAATATACATATAACAAAACAAAACCGAGCAACTATTAAGTCTATTATAGAAAGTTCATTCATTCAAAAAAAGACAAATATATAATGAGAAGCATTAGTCCGTATGAAGATAAGCATTAGTTCATATAAAGATAATACTACCTTCATTCTTTATTATCTGTCCGATTTATCTAAAATGATGTTCCTAATAATTTGTCACTTTTGCTAATACTAAAAAATTATTATCTTTTTTATCACCAATACTCTTAATAAATACTAATCATTTTCTTGTAATTATAAACTTATTAATTCATGCATTAGTAATAAATAAGGTATAATAGCCTTTTGATACCCTAATTAATGAAAAAAAAAAATGGTTTTTTGTGAATGGATAAAATCGACAGATAAGTAGAATGGAATTAGTATTAGTTTGTAGGTTGATCAGTAATAGCATTTTTGAATATACAACTAATACTTTTCATAATATGAGCTGATACTGTTCTTCACACTAACTAATATTTCAACTATATTTTTCTATGATTCGCGAAAAATCTAGAAAAATAGCTTCGCTAAAAAAATTGTGTCAAAATTGGGTCAACATTCAGTTACTCTTATACAAAAGGGAGTAACTAGTGTAATTAAGAAATGCATACCTCCTGCTGAAATTGCTTTTGATACGATATCTTCCTTTAGCATGGAGAATTTTCAGAGCAGCAGTTGTATGCTGAAAGGTGCATTTATACACCGTCCCATAAGCCCCCGATCCAATTTTGAGATCATCAGAGAATGATGAAGTGGCAGACACGATTTCTTCCCATGTGAAATGACGGTACTGGTTGAAAGAGCCATTTAGCACGCCAAGATTCTCCTTTTCTTTGGTTTCACAGAGACACTTTATCTCCGCTTTTTTTCTTTCTACTGCCTCTCTTTCAGCACATCTGCTCAGAAGTTCAGCTTCTCGCTTAGCAGCTTCAGATTCACGCTTTCTCCTGTGTGGCCAAATCTTTGGCTTTTCCTCCTTGAAGCTTATCTGCTTGAGATTAATTTCTCCTCTAGCTGCCGCTTATGAAGTTCATTTAACTGAGAAAAATCAACATATTAATTTAGGGTCACTATCATTATCCCTAAAGTTTACCTTTTTTCAAGATTTGGTTCCCTCTCACTACCTATCAAATCTGGTCTTTTAAGTACACTTAACTCATATTTGGTGTCTCCGTTAGTTGACTGATAGAATCAACTATTTGGGGTGCTAAATAACTATTTTAAAAGTTTTAGTTAACTTAAATTTTTAAAAAATTAAAAAAACTTTTAAAAGAGGGGACCAAAACTGGAAAAAGCTAAATGTGGGAGTAAAAGAGTACTTTCAGACCAAACTTGATAATGAATAAAGGGGACTAAAACTGGGGAAAAAAGTTAAACTTTAGAAACAAAATGATATCATCCTTATCAATTTACTGAATGAGAACAGAAAAATGAGTAATCTAGCAACATCAGTTAGAAATGCAAACTGTACCTTTCTAGAAGTGTCAATTGCCTCCCCTTGGGCCACTGCATACATTCCTAATATGTCTGAGTTCAATTCTCAATTTTTCCAGTTCAAAATTGATATTGGCCTGAAGAAAAGGATCTAAATTATTCGTTGATACATTATATTCTAGCATCCCAACAAAAGGCTAGGTGGATTTTATTAATGTAATTTAGGAAATAACTTTATTCCAACAGCAATCAAGATTGATTTCTTAGTCACCAAGAAACATATATGAAGTTATTGCAACTTCACAACACAAATATTTCATAGAGCTTTCAAGCTCAAAATTCAAAAGGCAGTTGGTCTTATGTAAAACAGTTTTAATAATACTGACAACCTAATAGAGTTAAATGAATCAACTAATACTGTTTAATAATACATGAAATGCAAACTAATTGCACGGTGAAAGTGGTTTACATATGACTTTGCCTACAAAAAAATGACTGTACCCCCAAGGTTAATAATTGACATGAAATGGAATATGATACTCTGATAAAGAAGTAATAACTGGTGTACCCAGCATTGTTATTATTGACATATCTGAATTGCTTCAACTAAGCATTTCAAACATGTGGCCCCAAAGATCACTTTACTTAATATTTTAAAAAGGAGCTGACAAAATTGAAAGTATAGTTATAGCAACTATGGAAAAAATTCTGCCCAAAAAGATATGGGAAATGGTACCTGATTATTGGGGGAGAGGTTTCAGAAGTCGAAGCCAATTGGTCCCATGGTGGATTGTCTGTTGAGCCCCCTGAAGCTAGAGGCCTGAATAGCCATCTTATTTACGCTTATCCCTTTACTCCTTTCAGCATCAAGAGATAAATTATCAAGATACATAAGTCCAGTAGAAGGCATTCTTTTATGAAGAACAGACTGGTTGATGGATGAAAGAGCTTGAAAGCGCTGCATGGGCAGTGATGCTGAAGCCGAATCTAAACTGAAAGAGTGACCCGCCTGTCGAATCTGAAAGAACAGTCAAGGAAAAAACAATGAAGGCTTTTGTTCAATAAATTCAGTCCATACACAAAAAAATTACATCCCATCAGTATACAAATACAATTTCCAAAGGAATAATAGATCACTTTCTCCTAAAAACTTGATTTATCAATTGTTATGGGAAAATTGAAAAATGCCCGCAAGTTTAATGATATTTATGAAAATGCTACTGTACCTTTTTGAAATATACGAAAAATGCCTTGTAACTTTAAATTTCTTTTGATAAAACTGTCTTGCAACCGTTGTTCCCAGTTTGTCAACCGAGAAAGGCTGACGGGCTTATTTTTTACCAACAACTTTTAAAGTTGCAAGGCATTTTCGTATAATTTAAAAGTTATAGGCATTTTCATAATATCGCTCAAGTTATGGGGCACTTTTTTCAACTTACCCAAATGTTATTTAAAGATGACGTGAACCCCTTTGGCCTGTGATCATTACAATCTAGAGTATGGAGTTATTATGGAACATGCTGAGATCAAATTGATGGAATTAAAGACATTTTTATGCAAAAAACTTATCTAGCTCAAAAATCTCTTTGTATGAACATTCACTTCTTACAACCAACCAAAACAAAATGGAACCATACTTTTACCAGATTATGGTGCTAACTTAAAATAGAGAAGTTCTAACCAGACTGCAAAAAACTTTCGTATAAAGTACCTGCTATTGAGCTCAAAAGTATGGTTTGAAGAATTATCAGTGGAACAACTTGTGTCACTGCTGTCATCTCTAAAGCTTTGGATCGCTTTCTGAATCTGAAGGCCGTAATGATGATAGTTTTCCTTAGAAACAGCATATACATTGCAAAAAAGCCGGACAGCTTTGATATTTTTGATGACAATGTTTGGTCCCCTGACACAACGACGCTTTTAGTACCCATTAGAGAGGTGTGTTTCTCCATAAAAAGATATATAAAAGAATGAAAAAAACACAGAGCTTATTCGATAATCTGAATATACAACTAATAGATATTAATAACGCCATAAACTATGGATAAATGGACATACATTCATATTTAATATCATGGTGCCCTCTGAGGTTGAATACTTTTTTTATTGATGTATTAACTGATGATAGAAATCCTACAAACTTGGTTCATGGAAGTTTTATGGTGATCTCGGTAATACTGTTTCAGACATGTAAATGATACTATCACAGTTTAGTGATCTTGAAAAGAATTACATAATTAAGCGCTTTTTAGAATATGATACTTTGTATACTAAACAGTATTATTTTGTATACTAAAATAGTACTCCCTCCCTCCCACTATAATTGTCTTCATTTCCTTTTATGGACGCGTTCATTATAACTCTCATTCCATAAAAGGAAAAGTAATTTCACTACCCATAGTTTTTTATTCTCACTTTTCAAACAATATTATAAAAATGTCAATACTACTCCACTCATTATCCACATACCTTTTTTCATCTCTCCCAATACTAAAACTACCCTTCATTTTTATTATTTTATTATTATTCCTAAAACAAAACAACAAAAAGAAAACGGACAATTACACCGGGCGAATGAGTATTACTTTGTACAAGAATACCACACTAACCTGCTCTAACTGATTTAATCAGCAAGATGGTAATGTACAAAATAGGTCAAGACAGGAAAAGGAGAAAAAAAAATACATGTTTTCAGTGTGTGATTAACTTTAATGCATTATCCATTAAAAATACCCAAATTGTCATATACTGCTAGTGAATGAATATATCCACAACACAATAGAAAATTGTTACACAACTGACAACTAGATGTATTACGCATACTTCAAGTGAAAACTAAAAGATGCCACAAAACATAGAAATTTACTTTTACACAACATGAGGCTATTTGTCTACTTAAAATAAATTATGAATTGAAAATGTAAGAAGAATAAGTTACCACCTTTGAGAAAATACCACGAGAAGAAGTACCAATAACAAGTTTACTGATCTTATGCTTTCGAATATCCCCAGATATTGCAGTTGCCACATCATCTGACTCTATCTGTAATAACTTCAACTTGTACCTATATATGAAAAAACATTAATTAAGCACTTTTTTTCAAAGAATAGGCAATCTTTCAAGACCCACTATACTTACGCTTTTTTTGGCTGCACATTTTTTTGTAAGGAAGAAGCTTTTCGTTACTTGCCACCCACTTCCTCTCTGAATGCAGCTACCACATCATTTCGTATTTGGAAACAGGAATAAATTTCCCCACTGTTACAGACTCTCGCACAAAAACACTGTATGATCGATCAACTAAGAATAATTTATTTGAGACTCCTACTCTTTTGATAAAGGAAGTTTGTGTTTTCTTATGTTTCTTCTGATTATTGTAATGCAAACAAAGGCACACCTTGCTGAATCTGAACATAATTTTATTGTGTTGTGAATTTGAGGAAACCTGTACCATGTACATACATAATGCTCAACTTTTTTAGTTACTTCTCTTTTGTTTGGGCAAGTGTGAACTATGAGGATGTTTGGCTGAGCTTATAAGCTCCTTAAAACAAGTTATAAACTCTCAAAAACGATTTGATAGAAAAGGTTTATATCAACTTATAAGATCTTAAAATAAGCTTTTTACATAAGCCCAAACTAAAATTTACCAATGTCCCAACTTATTTTTCAAAAACCCTACATGCTATACTTAAAATCCTTCCCCCTGCTCTTTTCAGCTGAACCCAAATTAGGCGCCCAACGGGAAGGCCAACATTGAAAAATTAAATATAATTAGTTATAAATTTATAATAAAATTAAAAAATAAAATTATCTACTTTCAGTTATCAAAGAACTTATAAGCTCCATTATTCAATTAAAACAAATTATAAGCACATGTGAAATTACATCTTATGAGTTGTTTCAAGAGTTTATAAGATGTCTAATATAAGCTTAGTCAAACGGCCCCTAAGTTTTACTCTCACAATTACAAGAACCAGTTCACTGTTGCTCAACTAAGTAGCAGAAAATGGAAAATGCCCAAAACACATATCACATATAGTGAAATCTAAATCGAGCCAGTTACCTGTATCCTATAAACAATCCACACAAAACTTATGCAAGAACGTCTAATACTTTTATGTTTAGGAACTAATACTTAACCCTAATCACCACATAATTAAGGTAATAAATATTTGGAGGAACAACTACTGGGGAGTTGGAATTCTGAAATCACAGAGCGAATGTGCAATAACTTGAAATGAACCAACCCTTCTGGAACAAATTTATCAAGTGCCAATTTCACAACTGATTTGCTGTTTTGCTTCCACTTACACCCACAGCAACAACTGGATTTTGTGGGGATAAAACTCCATCCAGCCCTTCAATTCTTTTTTTTTACATTTTTTCCCCCATTTGTGTTTTATTAACAATCAACAATCTGAATTGACCAAATCTACACTTGCCTTTCATAAGCACAAATCAATTCCAGAAAATACAGAAACAGCCTTTCTTGAGAACATCTGAAACCTTATATGCAAAACAAGATATCTTACAAATCTTGAAACCCAGAAACATATGCTCTCAGTTCATCTAAAACAATCTCAAACAGAAAAAGAGAAGGGAAAAATGGCATACCAAGATTTGTGTTTTCTTCCAAGTGCTAACTTCATTTGAAAATTGAAATCGAACCCATTTGAATTTTCAAGTTCTAGAATGTGTTTCATGCCCATTTAAAAGTAAATATGTTTACAATCAAGCTTGATTAAAACAATTTCTGGGTAGGTGAACAGTTTTGAGACTCAGTCCACATGGATCATGCTTCCAAGAAGACCAAAGCCGTAATAATCCATTTTCACTCATCTCTGACAACACATTAATATGTATGTTAATTACGAGTGATTATCAACCTCAATTATTAAATCGAATGAAATTGACATGGCCTATTATTTATATGACTATATAGTCTAGTCTACAGGTATATTCTGTTAAGCGTATTTAAAATAATAGTGCTCACGTTCAAAAGTCGTAAGTTGGTTGTTTCAGAATTCGAAAAAACTGCTTCCATGGACTGCTGCTTGCTTGCTTTTCTATTTGGTTTATGCTATCTACTTTATGTGCTGGTTTTTGCCACTATTAAAAAACTAATTTTGTTAATTCAGAACTTGGATTATTTAAGGGGTGTTTTGCTCACTTAGACCTGGATTGACATGTATGATGGGATTGATTTGGATCTTGTAAGACGGATTGATTTGACCAGGGATGTCAATGGGTCGGAACGGATATTGATATCTGCACCACCCACTTTGAAATCTGGCGGGTGTCTGACCCCACTTCGAGCACGGGCGGGCGGGTCTAACCCACTCCGGCATCGGGAAGGACGAATTATCTATTAAATATCTTTTCATATTTTATTTTATTTTACAATTTAAAATATTGATATCAATAGATAATTTTAATTTAAATAACATATTATATTTCATATAGACCTCAAAAAATATCTATAAAAGTTGAATTTTTGTTATCTACATATTAATAAATATGAAAAATATAAAATATATTATATTTATATATATTTTATAACATATATTTTGATTTTTAATATAAAAATGGGACACGGTCCTAAAGGCGCGGGTCCTTAGTAATACCCAGACCGCCTGGGTTTCTCTACGGTCCGATCCAAACAATGCGGTCGGGCACGGCCGAGCGGCGGGGAATATTGTCATCCCTAGATTTGACCTGGATTGGTTCAAAATATCGTTTGGATTGTAGAGATAGATTGGTAGACAGAAATAATATTGAAATGTCATAAACAATCACACTTTAATTAAACAATCTATTCAATCACACTCTTTATTCAATGAATATTTAGATGCGTTGCGGGATATATTACATCCCACCCACACGATTAGCATATTCTCCACATGGAGGATTTAAGACATTTTCTATCCCACTAAGATATCATGGGCTCCTCATAAAACCAAACAAAGAATTAGTTGGGATTAAATCCTAATCATAGTCTATCCCGATCAATCTCACAGATCAAATCGGGCCTAAAAATAACTAAAATTATGTTTCTTAATCTCGCAATTAAATTATTCGAAAAAATAAAAAACAATGTTAGGGATGTGTTTTATATATCTCTTTGAGTTGAGAGTCTCTAAGACCCCCTTTGTTTACGTATTCGAGGAAATTTGAAATCCTATAGGAATAATTTAAAAGGGTTTGGTATAAATAAAAAACAGAGATATATTTTATGACTGCCTCAAATAGAGATTTGGTTCCACTATTTTTGAATTGTTTAATAATAATATTAAAATAATAGATAAATGGGCCTTTTAAAGTATTTAATGGATGAAAAGTGAAAGATTTGGGTAGTTAGGATGAAAAGCGTTGGGGAATAATATTAAAATAATAAGCTAATGGAATTCTTTTTTCCTTTTATAATCGGGACAATTATAAGGATGTCCATGCAAAGGAAAGTGGCATAAAATACAAATTTTATTAGGGAGTATATGTTTGAGAGTGTGAATTAGATTTGATAAAGTGATTTTGAAAAAGTAGATGATTGAAAGAATATTATATTGTAAAAAGAATGTAGAAACGATTGAATGATTGTGAATGATTGACTATATATATATATATATAATAATAATAATAAAGTAAAAAGGAGGAGAAAGAGTATTATGTTGATAGATAATAATAATTAAAAAGAGTATTATGTTGATAGATAATAATAATTAAAAAAAGAGTATTATGTTGATAGATAATAATAATTAAAAAAGTGATAGATGATTGATAATTGGAAATCAGGTTTGAAAAATAAGATAGGTGTATTATATGTTATTAAAGAAGAATTTTGGAGATTTAAAATTCTATACCAAAATTTCGATAAATAAACGGAGATTTGGAATTTGAAATTCCAAAAGTCACTTCCTAAACCATAAACAAACAAGGCCTAAGGGTAGGGATGTATCCGTAAATTTTTTCACAATGGGCAAGAGAAAAAAAATTTGAGATGGTCTTGTCTCACGCACGGCATTTAATGCATAACCTAACACAAATCACACCTACCCCTCTCAAAGTGTTAAAACGCCAACACTCAACTTATGTTCTATCTCACCGCGAGATTATCTTACGAAAGTGTCATCATAATAAAATACATTAAAAAATACAATTAAAAATGAAGAAGGTGATTAATTAATTGATTTGTGGTTGTGAGGAATAGGATGTGCGGAATTACAAAATATATAAATAAAGATACAACATTACAACTATTGCAAATTAAAAACATAAAATAATTTTATTTTGAACAAATATAAATATAGAAAAGTATCATAAGAAAAAATAAATAAAATGATAAAAGTTAGCGATCTTCTACTACTAAATAGCTTGCACTTCCTAACGCCAAAATCATTAGATGATTAACGTTTATCGCGATCCAACGATAATTTTAATTTTAAACGATCAGATTTTCAGACTATAGCGCTTTATGATGCAGTATACTACAATCGCGACCGCATCGCCTTACTAATAAATTAAATTTAATATTTATAAAATCATTTAAATTATCCCGACTCGCACTCTCGACCATCCCTCGACTTGACCCAAACCTGGGGGTTTGAACTCGATCCTGACCAAGACGACCTCGAATCCATTCTAAAGACGACTCGATCGAACTCCCTAACTCGTGACCAGACTAACTCCCCTCGATCCAACCTTAATCTGGATTGGATCATGACCCGATCAGACTGGACGGGATTCGTGACTAGACTCGACCGGATCGACCAGACTCGACTCCGCATTCCACTGTGACCGACCAAGACTGTGACCCAAATCGACGGACCCGACTCGACATCGACCAATCCGACCTCTGCATCTCGACCGACTCAACTCAGACTCGACCCGATCCGAACCCTCGACCAACCCTAATCCCATCTTTAAACCGAACCGGACTCCTAACTATGACTAACCCAGACTGATCGATCCTCGGACCGACCAACCCCGACCGACTCGACCTTGATC